>OZ022578.1:17238831-17833153 GCA_963669155.1 Arbacia lixula | reverse complement strand
AGAATAATTGTGGTTGTCTAATTGAGGAAAGCTATGTTTGAACAAACTATTTCTCTCTCTCCAAATGATATTCTATTGCATGAGAATCGCCAACGATTTCGGTTTTTCTTGATTTCCCCCGAGATGTTCCTTCACATATACATATATGCTTCTCTCTGCTTGTGGTTTGCGTCGGGCTTCGCAGAAACTCCTTGCGTCGGACGCAAGGACGACGCAGGGAAGGATCGTAGAAGTTGGCAAGCAAGCTGCCAACTCGCACGTAGAAAAACACGGACGGCTGGTTGTGGCCATGATGGCATAAGGGATCCTAGTGTAAATGTACTTATTTTTTAAGGATGGAATAAATAAGAACTTAAAGACAGCATTATAAAAGAACAGGTATGTGTTTTTGATTTTTAGTTCTTGAAATAAAAAAAAAACATGTTTGTTACGTAACCCAGCTAATATCCCTCATTTTCATTTATAAGTCTTATTTTGTAATAAATTATTTTAATTTCTTACTCTGATTTTAGTTATACTTTTGTGGGGATGGGGTGGGGAGACTCAGCCAGCAAATAATATGTAAGAAAACACCATGACATTTTTTTTATACTCAGGAGAGTTTTTGTCGACAATTGCCAAGGTGTTGCATCACTGTTTGAATTGAGTTTTGACTAGGACAATTCTCTGCATCCACAATAGATATCTGAGTGTTTCCTTCATCAAAACAATGAGCATTTACATGATTATACATGGATCAGTGTCACCATTACCGTATTGATATATGTCATGAATTTGAACATATTGATGCATTGAAGAATAAAGAATATTTGTAGGGAAAACAAGCAACCGTCTACGTCTGCTTATCTGAATATAGAGTACCGAAGTGTGACGCCATTTGAGCATTATTGTCAAGACAAATGGCTCTAAACAATACGGACAGAACAAGCAGCGGTGATTACAACGGGGAATGTAATTGAGAATGCCGGACACTAGCCCGATATACAATATCGGACAGGTAAACCTCTCGGAGTGAGTTTGTTTAGAGCCAATTTGTCTTGGCAACATGTTCATATGACACCACTTCGGTACTATATATGTAATATGCAAGAATGCTTGCATCGGAAGAGAAAAGAACAACAAAGATGGGAGAGTGGGAGGAGAGGTGGAGGGGGGGGGGGTTAAGAGAGAATGAGAGAGAGAGAGAGAGAGAGAGAGAGAGAGAGAGAGAGAGGAGGAGGAGGAAGGGATCGAGAGAGGTGGAGAGAGAGGAGGTTGGGAGAGAGACGGAGAGAAAAGCGAGCGCCATGGAAAAGTAGTAACATTTCAATGGCCAATTATCTCACAGCATATAAGATGTCATATCATAGTTCATGTTACTACAAGATTGTATCAGATTTAGTGGGCTCTCGGGTTACTTTGAGGATACATTTGGACAACCCCCCCCCCCCCCCCCTCTATGTGATTTTTTTTCATCAATGGCACATTTCTTTATATCAAAAAGAAAATTACCTCAGCAATAGATGGAAACTTTTTGACAATCTGCAAGGATGTATGTTTAATACTTCTTGAAAAGTTGCCATCTTGAGGAGTGCTAGTCTTGTCTCAAAACTTACTATCATTACAATAATAATAATGAGAGGAATATCGAATATTGAAAAACGGAACAAGAAAGATGATTAGGCTATAGTTGATTGTTGTCATCAGAGACAGAAGGAAAATTAAAGTGAATATTTCAACAAAACATAAAAGGTTAAGCGATGGTTGCCAGGAGTTCAGGTGTCGTGACTTCGGGCTTCCGCAATTAAGCTCATCACCCTTACCGACTACCATTAGTTCCCTTCTGGTATGGCGACCGGCCCATCGCGTATCTCTTCCTACCTCCTAAAAACTATAGCCTATAAGAACTATAGACTCTAACTCTTTAGGGGAGGAAACAAGGGTGATCCCAATGCCTTTGCCGGGCCATCCGACAATCCTTGTACCTTGGTTTTGCAACCTTGGAGTTAGCGGGTTTCGAACCCGTGCTCGCTAGCACGAGTGTGAGGTAGTCCCGGCGCTTACCCTACCACTAGGCTATAAGACGTCGGTGGTTTTGCTTGATGATTTTAGCGTATAGACCATTAGTTTCGAATGAACGAGAAAAAAACCAAAAGAGCATTTATGTCAGGGATCGAACTCACGACCTTCAGGTTATCAGTCTGATGCTCTACCAACTGAGCCAACAGACCGATTGCTGATGTTGTTATCTTTTTAATGAGTATTAAACATATATCCTTGCAGATCGATTGTCAACAAGTTTCTATCTATTGCTGAGGTAATTTTCTTTTTGATAAAGAAATGTGCAATTTATGAAAAAATCACATGGGGGGGGGGGGATTTGTTGCCCAAATGTATCCTCAAAGTAACTTGAGAGCCCTCTAAATCTGATACAATCTTGTAGTAACATGAACTATGATATGACATCTTATATGCTGTGAGATAATTGGCCATTTAATTGTTACTACTTTTGCATGGCGCTCGCTTTTCTCTCCGTTTCTCTCTCCCAACCTCCTCTTTCTCCACCTCTCTCCCTACCTCCCCCTCTATGTCATTTTCTCTTTACAACCCCCCCCCCCCATCTCTCCTCCGCCTCTCCCATCTTTGTTGTTCTTTTCTCTTCCGATGCAAGCATTCTTTCATATACATATATAGTACCGAAGTGATGTCGTAATATGAACATGTTGTCAAGGCAAATTGGCTCTAAACAAACTCACTCCACTAAGAGGTTTACCTGTCCGATATTAGTTGTCGGGCTAGTGTCCGTCGTTCTCAATTACATTCCCCTTTGTAATCACCGCTGCTTATTCTGTCCGTATTGTTTAGAGCCATTTGTCTTGACAATAATGCTCAATTGGCGTCACACTTCGGTACTCTATATTCAGATAAGTAGACGTAGACGGTTGCTTATTTTCTCCACAAATATATTTTTTATTCTTGAATGCATCAACATTTTCAAATTCATGACATTAATACGGTAATGATGACACCGATCCATGTATAATCATGTAAATGCTCATTGTTTTGATGAAGGAAACACTCAAATACCTATATTGTGGATGCAGAGAATTGTCCTAGTAAAAACTCAATTCAAACAGTGATGCAACACCTTGGCAATTGTCGACAAAATCTCTCCTGAATATAAAAAATGTCATGTTTTTTTTTTTACATATTTGCTGGCTGAGTCTCCCCCCCCCCTCCCTCCCACCTCCACAAAAATACAATTAAAATCAGAGTAGGAACGTTAAATAATTTATTACAAAATAAAATTTATGAATGAAAATGAGGGATATTAGGTTGGATATGTGACAAACATACATTTTTGTATATTTCAAGAACTAAAAATTAAAAACACATACCTGTTCTTTTATAATACTGTCTTCATTAAACGCTTAGAAATATAACTTAAGTTCTTATTTATTCCATCCTTAAAAAGATAGGATCCCTTATGCCATGGTCACAACCGGCCGTCCGCGTTTTTCTACGTGCGAGTTGGCAGCTTGCTTCTACGATCCTTCCCCGCGTCGTCCTTGCGTCCGACGCAAGGAGTTTCTGCGAAACCCGACGCAGACCACAAGCAGAGAGAAGCATATATGTATATTTGAAGGAAAATCTCGGGGGAAATCAAGAAAAACCGATATCGTTGGAGATTCTCATGCAATAGAATATCATTTGGAGAGAGAGAAATAGTTTGTTCAAACATTGCTTGAAAAAAATGAAAATGAAAAGCTAAGCCATTTGAATCACCAAATACTGATTCTGAAAACATGAATATAGATATACAATATCTACATGATGGATACCTTATATCGTCGGAGATTCACATGCAATAGAATATTATCATTTTGAGAGAGAGAAATATTTTGTTCAAACATTACTTTTCTCAATTAAATACAACAACAATTATTCTGCTTCTTATGGAGAATGAATTCAATGTCGTGTTCTTGCATCAAGACTTTGCACTTCACATGCTATTACTTGCATCACGGGCGTGTGTATGACGGGGATATGTGTCGAAGAATGATCCATGCCGCCGGTCTCTTACACTAATACATCATGGGACGACTTTCCCTTATATGTGCAGTATTGAGAATCCAACGTGCTCCACATAATCCTTTAATCCTAATACTCACGGGGAAGCATTATTCGCCCCCCCCCCCCGTCAACTTTTTTGTCGGTACTTCCGAACACTTCAATGTTTCGAAACGAAATTTCATGATTTTTTTTCTGATACTTTCCGCACATTTTGATACCAAATATATGACAATCGGACCTACCTTGCGGATATCAGATTACGTTTACCAAACACATGTCACTGTAATTTCGCTATTTTTCTATATGACTGAGCATAACCTTATGGACAAAATCATGCAGGAGACTTCCCATTTTATACAAGTACTTTTCTAATAGGTATAAGTTTTTCAAGTAGTGTAAATAATTACAACACACACAGATCCACATACACACACATACTTACACCCAAATCGCAAAATACGCTTGACGAAAAACAATGAAATACGTGAGAAATAATTACCACAACCTATCCCTTTTTCCAGGAATTGATGAGGGATTTTTAAAAGACATTTGTACCAGAAATTGATATTCCTGAGGCTTTATCTAGTGATTTCTTGCATAAATGAGTATACATTATTGAATTTAAAAAATAAAGGGACTTTCGTAAATTGAACTATACAACTTTGTAGAATACATAATTCTTGAACCTTATATTAAAAAAAAGTTTGAGGGAATCGGGCGGCTCAATGGCCATAATTACCCCCCCCCCCCCTTCCCCCACCCACCCTAACAACATGCTTTGAAATACCCCGGTAGTATTAGGGTTAAGAGAGTGGGTATCATTCTTTGTTCAAAAGTATTCATGCATGCAATCCAACTTTTCGTGAAATAATTCAACGACCATGATTTGCCTTGTGGTCTGTCCATGCTATCTTGATAGTTAATATGACCACGTTTTCACTAGACGCCTGCTTGATATATTATCTCTCTCTCTCTCTTTCTCTCTCTCTCGGTGCTTTGTCGTGTGACGTAGGCGATCATGGAGTGCCACAAAGTTCTCTGTACTGAGCTCTTTGTATCAATTGCATATCATGGTAAACCAGTCAGTCAGGATGCTCATCAACTTAATAATCCTTCTTCCCATGTCCCATACCCACGGTTCTTTTTTATCAATCCAAACTCTTTCACGTCAAATTTACACAGTATACGACGTACAAAATCTCAACTTTCAGATTCTTGGCTCACATATCAGTTTGATAATATACATACATGATAATGACACATTCGCCTTTGTGTGACATAACACATACAGCTATGACTTGAGTCATATGCCAAAAGTTAGGTAAATACTCGTTCTAGGCGTATCTGAATATGATCCGCTATTACGGTGAACATGTCTATACTGACTGTCCAATGGATGGAGACAAAATACATGTTTCCCTACATCAGTTATAAACTAATGCTCAATACCCCAAAGGAGCTGCAGTCCGCTGGTTGAATAATGATGTGCGAGTTTCGGCATGTAAACAATTAAGATTGGCGGCTATTTCTGACCAGTCAATCCCAAAGCTCGCAGCTTACTTAAGAGAGAGATGTGTCGCTGATATTTATATAGGACATGTGTAGAATTACCCCGATGTTCCTCTGTGGGAAAATCCACCCTTTCATGACCTCTCCTTATGGAGAGATGTAGCGTTAATTAGTTGAGCTTCCTCTGCGCGTTCTCGTCAAATCGTGCCAAAGCCCATTTTAGGGAAGATTTAGAGTTGATTTGTTTTTGCGCTAGCTCAGCGGGCTCTCTCTCTCCCTTACCATTTTGTCAAGTTTCGCAAAAGTCCATCCTATAATGGCATCTCTGGTAGGAGAGATTTCTTGTTCATTTTTCAAGCTGGCTGCGCGGATTAATTATCTCCCTCACTCATCCTTCGTTAAGTCGTGCCAAAGTTCATCCTACAGTCTATAGTAACCACTCCTTTAGGAATATTTAGCCTAGTGTTCATTTGTTGAGCTCCGCGAGTTCTCGACAATCTCCCTCACTCATTCTACTTCAATTCGGCAAGCTTTGGCGCTTCCTACAGTAGCGTCCCCGCCGACGACGGAAGGACAGGTTTCTCTAACAGGAACGTGCGGCAGCTCTGCAGTGTCAGCTTGCCCATGAAGCC
The DNA here is from genome assembly GCA_963669155.1 of Arbacia lixula. Lineage (NCBI taxonomy): Eukaryota > Metazoa > Echinodermata > Echinoidea > Arbacioida > Arbaciidae > Arbacia > Arbacia lixula. The sequence goes on along the minus strand of OZ022578.1, from coordinate 17,826,959 downwards.
GTAGATGCTCTCCTCCTACTCGTCAGTGTGCTTCGCAAAGTGGGGAGCTCTGCTACACTTGACGTCAAGGTCGCTCTCCAGATGCTTGCGCCACTGCTCGCCCAACTCATTTTCCTTGGCCGTGGCAATCGGGTCATCGCGAGAGAAGAGGTTCAGGGCGGACGCCTTGACCGGGTGGCCTGTGAAGATCTCATTCACCTGAAGGACAATGCAAAACAATAGGACTGTTGATGAACTCCTTTCTTTGAAAATTCTTATAGAATTCTCGCTTTCCTTCATACATTAATGAATCATTATGAAGTATTCTCCAAGATCCAAATTACTGCTTAGTTATGCCTTGTAATAAATAATATTCCAAAATGTTAGAAATATGTGACTTATTGGAGACTGAGTCTCTGCGAGACTAGACGGGTCTCCGAGGAGTCATGGTGAATTGAAATGTGTTTGATTGTTTGAATACTTTTTTCAAGTCTACTGGTTATTCTCGGTAACTTATCTGTGATGTCCCCGCAACATCTCCACCAATGAGACAAACCTTTACCCTTACATTACCATTCCCTGACAACCCCATTGGCTTACTACATATCTTCGTGTCAATGGTAATGAGAGAGTTGACCCTTACATTACCAGGCCCTGACAACCCCATTGGCTTACTACACATCTTCACGCCAATGTTCACGAGAGAGTTCACCCTTCAAGCTCACCTTAACGATGCTATCCTTGGTGTACTATTGTTGTTGGTCAGCACAAAGTAGGTCTCTGCAATCTTCTTGACGACAAACTGGTGGAGGAGTTGTTGGCGGCCTGCGAGTAAATACCCTCGTGGGTATCCCTGGAGAAAACACAATAGTCCACAATAGGTGTATGATTTCAAAGTTTAATTTCCTGTCTTCTTTATTTAATTCAGATATACTAACGCTGTTATCAAAGTACGACCTGTTACTAGGATGGGGGAGAGGGAAGGGCGGGGTAGAACATGGGGCGTCACCTTAGGTTTTGTAATTCATAGGTAAGATTAATTCGTCATACATATGTATATTATTTTATTAATAGTGTTATACATAGCAAACAAACCAACCATTTAATGCCATATACCATATCGGGCTGAACAATTTTGTCAAGCCATTGAGCGTTTAATTTCAGTTCATTTCCAACCTAGTAAACTGTGAAATACTGTACCGTGTACATAATGTATTGCACTTTCTAAAACTAAACTTCAAATTTGTATTGATTTTGTTACCTTTATTACCCATGTTGTACAATGTACTTTATATTGGAAATAAATTTCTTGAATCTTGAAAATATTATTGATGTATATTAGCAGCAATAAAGAACCAAGAATCGCACCATGTGGTACACCAGAAATTATAAGTATGTGAGTTATAAACAGTGTTTTGTTTTCTGTCAGTTTGATAGCTTTGAAACCAAAGATGTGGTATGCCCCGAATCCCGTAATAACGCAATTTTGCTAAAAGTATTGTATGCGACAGGGTATCAAATGCTTTTGATAGATTGATATATTGCGTATGTATGCACACTTGCTTGTTATCGGTGATTTCAACTCCAGAGTAGGCCTTGACAAAGCACCATAGTCTTATGACAACACTAATAGAAATGGAGAACAACTTGACTATGCACTAGAGAATAATTTGATCATTTCAAACACCACCTTCCAGAAAAAGTTCGCAAAATTATGGACATGTGAACTACCAAGCGGACATAAAGCACAACTGGATTATATTCTCATCAGAAGAAAATGGAAAAACAGTATCCTAGATATAGAAGCACGTAACTCATTCTCTAGCATTGGATCAGACCCCAGGAGAGTTACAGCACAAATCAGGCTTAGTCTTAGAACTAACACTAATACAGTTTAGAAAAAGATAAGGGATGACTGGAATAAACTAAAGTTGGACACAGACCTACAAGAAAGATACACTGTTGAAATCAGAAACAATATGCCCTGCTGTCCCTAGATGATGACAGCTGCGATAAGACAGTAAACTATAGCCACTTAATTCAGGCAAACAAGGAAGCAGCCGAGAAAGTGATGCCCTAAGTCCGTAAGAAGCAACGTAGGGCACTGTGCTATGATAAAGGAGTGGAAAGGGCAATACAGGTATTAAATGAAGTAAGCAAGAGACATGTAAAGGAAAACACCAGAGATACTCATATTGAATTTTAAAGGCGTAAAGAAAAGTTTGATGAGGCATATGATGAAGCAAATGGCGAATATCTGGAGCAGAAACTAAACGAATTTGAAGAAGCCAATATGAACCAGAAACATCAAACGGCTTGGAAATTAATCAATGAGGTTAGTGGAAGGAAAAGGACAAGAGCTGGTAGATTGGAGATTGGAGAAACTCAAAGTTGGAAAGGCTCCCGGACCAGATGGAATCCCGGCAATGGTACTACACAAGCTCTCACACGTCGTAGCTCCATCTCTGTGTGCAATATTCCAGCTCTCCTATGAGACGGGTGAAGTACCAGATGATTGGCGCCTTGCAAATGTGCTTCCTATATTCAAGGATGGTGACAAAACAGATCCTGGGATTTATCGTCCCATCCCCCTCACCTGCATTGCCTGCGAAATGATGGAACATATCATTGCAAGCAGCATCATGACCCACGCCAGCAGGAATGACATCCTGTACCCTCTGCAACATGGGTTTCGAACAAAGAAGTCATGTGAACTCCCAACTTCCTGGCTTCATCAGTGACCTCTTGAACAACATGGAGGATAACAAGCAAACTGACATAATCATCACTGACTTCAGCAAAGCGTTTGACAAGGTTGGCCACAAGAGGCTTCTCCAGAAGATGGAATTCTATGGTGTTAGAGGCAAAAACATCAAGTGGATCTCCAGCTTTCTCCACAACAGGAAACAACTAGTTGTCTTGGAAGGATGCACCTCATCTGATGCAGAAATCGGTTCCGGTGTACCCCAAGGATCTGTGCTGGGACCGTGCCTCTTTCTCTTCTACATCAACGACCTACCTGATCAACTCTCTTCCCAAAGCTTGACTGTTTGCAGACGATGCAATCATGTACATGACCATCCAGGCTCCAGAAGATGCTAGGCTGCTCCAACAAGACCTGGACACCCTTAGTAGCTGGTCGAGGAACTGGATGATGGAACTCAGTCCAAGGAAATGACATGCAATAACAGTCACCAGGAAGAAGACCAGACAGATGCACTCTCTGAATGGTAAAATTCTAGATTCTGTCACATCAGCCAAATACCTTGGGGTAACCATCACATCTGACCTCAACTGGAAACAGCACATCTCAAACATCTGCCAGAAGGCAAACAACTCCCTAGCATTTCTCAGAAGAAATGTAAGAGTCAACTCAACTCAACTCAAGACAACCGCATACCAGTCTCTTGTACGCCCGCTCCTTGAGTATGGCTGCATCGTCTGGGATCCTCACACAGTGGGATGCATACAACAGCTGGAGATGGTCCAGAGACGAGCAGCGAGGTATATGCTGGATCGCTACCACAACACCAGTAGTGTCTCAGATATGCTGAGCCAGCTTGGATGGGCCTCCCTTGAAAGGAGAAGAGAAATCCACCGCCTCACAATGCTCTACAAGATGCATCACTCTCTGGTAGATTTCGACACAAACCAGTACATCCAACCCGCCACACGACTGTTCTGCTACAGCATCCCGCTTTCCAGGACTGCTCAACACCAGCACTCATACTTCCCACGAACAGTCCGTCAGTGGAATGCCTTACCTTTACAGGTTGTCCTTGCACCATCTGTGGAGGTCTTCCGTCACCACCTGATGGAAGGAGCGAAGTAAGCGCTGACTAGACTTTTACTTGCACTTTGTAAATGAGCACCTGCGCACCCTGTGTATGCACACCCACAGTATCTGCAAGAATCTTCAGGATTGGAGGAGGCAGATTAACCCGAAGAAGAAGAAGAAGAAGAGCACAAAAGAGGAGCGGATAGGCTGCTGGTATGACCACTTTAAAACACTTTTGGGGAACCCTCCCAATGTCATAGATGAAGATGAGGAAATCCCACAAATCCTTAGTGAGCTCCAAATCTGAACTGATGCTTTTGACATAGAATATAAGAAGACGAAGAGGGCTACAAAAGAAGGCAAAAGTTGTGGAGATGATGGCATCCCGCCAGAAGTCATCAATAGGTGCGAGCTTGATGACATCATACTCAAATTCTGTAACGATGCACTTCTCAACAGAAGAACACCTAAACAATAGTCCTTACTGAATCTGGTTCCAGTGCCTAAAGTGGGGGATTTAAGCAACACATCCAATTATAGAGGAATTAGCTTGAGCTCTCTTGTTGCAAAGACATACAACAGGGTGATCCTGAACAGATTGAGACCCCATTTAGAGACAAAATCAAGACCAAATCAAAGCGGCTTTAAAGAAGGTCGATCTACTACAGAACAGATCCTAGCTTTGCGAAGAATTCTAGAAATCATTAAGGATAAGAACTTACCAGCTATCATAACCTTTATCATGTTTATTGACTTTGCAGACAAACTCGGATACTACATCCCAAGCTCAGGAACTCCTGAACGCAGTTGAAACAGCAGCATTGAAAGTTGGATTGCATATGAATGCAAAGAAAACTCAATCCATGGCATTCAACCAATCACATGAGATTCATATCCAAACACAAGACGGCACATTTTTTAAAGAAGTTCAGGACTTCAAATATCTCGGACCCTGGGTCCAAAACACAGAAAACGACATGAAGATCCGGACAGCCATGGCATGGAGAGCATGTAATAAGCTCAACAACATCTGGAGCTCAAAATTGCCATGGAATACCAAGAGACAATTTTCCAGGCTACTGTTGAAAGTGTGCTTCTGTATGATTCAGAAACATGGACCATTAAGTCTCTGGATGGATGTTATATCAGAATGCTGCGACAAGCACGTGATGTAATGGTTGGAATTCCCATATGAGTAACAAAGAGCTGTATGGTGACCTTCCAAAGATAACAACATCTATCAGAAAGAGGCGATTACAGTTTGTAGGACATTGCATGTGGGGAAACCCGTTAGTGATTTATTAACCTGGAACCCATTACACGACAAACGACTACCTGGACGACCCGCTAAGACATTCATCAATCAATTATATGATACTGGCATTACAACAACAGAGATGAAAGCCTGCATGCAAGAGAGGATACTAATTGGAGAGCTATCATAGGAGTTTCGTCAGCAGACGTATGAGTGAGTGAGTGATATGTATGCCAAAGGCCTGCGAATAACGTATGCACTGTACAATGTTTTACAATATCAACAGATATGTTGTCATACCCGGGACTTTTACCGTTACGAAAACTTTTGATAATTTGAATTACTTCTGGTTTGGGGACATGCTTAAGATATAGAGAAGTATTGAAAGCATTATGGGGATAACATCAGAGAAATGTAAAAATTGGTTGGTGGTAAAGAGTTCGACAAATTGTGCCCCACGTTCACAAAGAAGTCATTCAACACATTAGCGATGCAGTATGCAGGGTATGGATTATGTATTTCAGTACCCTTGTGAATGATTGGGCCAGTTTGAGTGGAGGCATGTTTACCTAAAAGTTTATTTAGGAATTGCCAAGTCTTTCTCAGATTATTTTGTAATTTATCAAACCTATCATGAAAATGTTTTCCCTTGGAAAAAACAATAAGTGTATTGAGTTTATTCTAATATTGTTGGTATTTAGTTTCGTTCTCCTCAGTGTATAAGAATGCATGTCAAAAGCATGTTTTGTTTTGTTTTTATTGAGTTTAAAATGGCACTATTTATCCATGGCTTTTGGACGGCGGATAGAACAAACCGGTTTTAAAGGCATCTGCAAATCATATATAAATAAGAAACGTTTTACGAAATAATCATATGCTTCATTTACGGCATTAGTTTCAAAGACATCTGGCTAATCAATGTGGCTTAAATCACGAAGAAACGATTGGATAGCAGTAGGAGTTACCTTACGTCAAAATGTTTTGGACTTGATTGATTTTCGAATTCTGTAACAGATTTCTGTTATTTGGAAACTCGGAAAGTGATCGCTGGTGTCAGACAAAAGAATTCCTGAAGAACTAGGATCATTAAAGGCGTTAGTAAATATTTCACCAATCAAGGTTGCACACTCTTTTGTTACACGTACGAGTTCGAAGAGGCTTTCGTCTTGGAGCTGGCCATCGTCGGTTTTCAGCTCGAGGTTGTCGGAGGTGACCGTGGTCTTGAGATCCAGGAGGAAGAAGCTGTCCAGGTCTCACACGATATTGAAGACGTCGGACGACGAGGACGACTGACGAGCACGTGGACCCTGCGGTAGATTGGGTGATATAAAAGCACTTGGGACTGGAACTGAACGGATCTCGTGGTGGCATAGCATGATATTTGACACTGCCGGGCGTCATTATCCCTGCCAAATAGACTGTCATTTCCCGGCGATATAAAGGAAAATGTGACTATGTAGACCTTTTATAGGAGATTAAAACGAAGAGCAGGTATATAGCATAATATGGTATTTGAGCTCAAAGACCGGATATATGTTTTTCGGTGTGACACAGGTGCTTGAGGGGGTGGGTTGCCTTTCGGGAGGGTGGGCTGGGTTGCCTTTCGGAAGGGGGGGGGGTTCAATTCATGGCAATGTCTCATCAAAAGTAAAATAACTTTGAATCCATTTATGTCAAAGCGGTACTTGCTTGATCTCAAATGCTGTTCGACAGCAAGTTTGTGCAACCCCTCACCCCCCCCCCCCCCCCCCCCCTCCGCAAGTGCATTTCTACGGCTAACCGATATCAGTTGGTTTCGTTTTGGGGGCGGCCGAATAATGATCCCAACGAATGTACTGCTGCCGGTTATCATTCATGAAAAACTAACAGTAATCCTATTAGTAAGCCTGTTAGCGGCGAGCACGGGAATATTAATCGGGTCATATAGACAGAAGAGAGGGAGAGAGAGAGAGAAAGAGGGAAAGAGAGAGAAAGAGAGAACGAGAGAGAGGGAAAGAGAGAGAGAGCGAGAGAGAGAGGAGGGAGAAAAGGGTATGAACGGGGGGGGGGGGGTAGATGGGGAACGAGAGATAGAGACAGATATACACAGGTGCATAAAAGAGAGAGAGAGAGAGAGAGGAGAGATAGGGAAAAGAACGAAAGGGAGATAAAGATAAGGAGAATGACAAAAGAGAGAGATAGAGAGAAGGGAATGAGAGGAAGGGAGAGAGAGAGAGAGCCGTGTTTCATTCAGGTGATGTCATGGAAACATAATTATATGAGTGTACTTGCAATACAGCACAGCTCGGTTGATATGTTTTCAGGTGATTTATATTGCGCAAGATTATATACAAATCTGATACGAATATTGTCACAGTAAAGTGTGTTAGATCACGTCTAATCACAGTTGCATTACATAACTCTTGTCGGTTTTTCAGCTCTAGGTTGTCGGAGATGAATGTGGTGTTGAGTTCCAGGAGGGTGAAGCTGTCCAGGTCTCCCACCATATTGAAGACGTCGGGCGACGAGGAAGACAGACGAGCACGTGAACCCTGCGGTAGATGGAGTGATATGAACAGATGAAAACACTTGCGATTGGAATTCAACGGATTTCGTGGTGGCATGGAATAATCATATTTGATTTGGTGTTGCCCTTAATTTTCTTGAAAATTGCAAAATAAAAATGTGATAAGAAACACAGCTTCGTGAGACAAAATAGGGAACTAAAGATACTTCTTTCCAAGTTGACAGCAGCTAAATGTCGGTGCTGTGCAAAGGCTATCAAAGCATTGTAGTGATTGTGGAATGTCGTAATGTATTCACAACTATCCCCCTAACTGACAGTTTATTACTTCCACCTGTATTTCGTGATTCAGTTTCAATGGATGAAACGCACTTTGAATCTATTAGTTGTTGCTACTCGGACAAACCTCGGACAAGCTTTTGGGTTACCATTGGTAACCTATTATTTGAACGACGTGAATAAAATCTGCATGCATAACGAAAATGGTCTATTCATCCGATTTGTCGTTGGATTGTCGTTAAAGATAACTCAATCTTTTGAGGCTAAAAGAATATATGTCTTTAAAAATGATTGTCACATCATTGTGGGGTTCTTCATTCCAGTAGACGAAGAATAAAAATCTGAACTAATGTTTATGTAGTTTCAAGATGAAACTTTAATCATAAGGAATGCATGAAATAATCAGATTATAATGAAACGCAATATCATACACATATCAATTGAATTGAACAGTGAAATGTTGCCTCCAATACACTAATCTTGAAATAGGAATAAGGATGGATAAACAATCAAATATTTTCCGATTGACTCTGTCTTCTACTCATATATATTAAAATAAATGAATGAGATCATGGGTTTACATCAAATTATCTTTGGTTCATGATATCAAAACCAGATATGGCCGGTTGATAATGTTCAGTTCAGTGTGCAGCATCAATACAACCCGGTTGCCTTGACGACGCGATCGCGATAACGTTGATTTTTGAAGTGGAGTTCATCAAAAGACCCGCTGTAGAGGTTACACAGTAGGACGTCGATGCCCGAGCTGAGGTGCATGGTTGCAGTTGCGATCCTCGATGCTCGCGGCGACGTCGATGAGGGAGACCAGGAAATCAAACAGTCACCGCCCAGTCTGGGTGCAAGGGCACGTGATGGCTGAACCCTTGATTACGGCTGAAATATAGTTACAGCGCATCATAAATATATATCCAACCCTATCATTTTACGCTTTAACTTTATATCTTGTAAAGCACACGACATCTTAAAAGGACAATAATCACACCATTTGGTTTACCAAATAGACTTCTCAAAAAGAAAACAGCAACCGGATATCTCCTCGATATCTCCAATTAGCACAAGAGCCATTTACTAGCATAATAATGTCCAGTGCTAGAATGATTCATACCTCTGCTATGTACAATTTAACCAGCAAACATTACTTACGACCGCTGGTTAATAAAATGCATAAGTTGCATAAAACATTATCAAAACATATCATAGCCACGCTACAGTAGTTCTCATTTTCATCCCAATATAAATATATGCCGTAAATACACGGTGCTACCAATCAATGAGAATTACCTAACAATATAGGCTTCCTCAAAGTTCAACATGGCTGACATAAAATGGCCGACTTTTTTTTACTTGCCAAATGAGGGCGTTTATGAACTAATTAAACACATTTAATTAAAAAAAAAAATACATATGTTCAGTTTCGGAACTAGAAGAAATCATTCAATTTGAAATTGTAATTTTCGGGTCAGAAAATGTTTTCATTTAAAATGTTCACTTTAGTTGAAAGCACTGAATTTAGAAAGCCAAACTTCAATCTTAAAGACTTGCCTATACAGAAATTAAAAAGTTTTAGAAAATCCCGGGCAAAATGGCATGTTTCAAACTTACAGTTATTTTGAAGAATTGGAGACCCTGTTGCTTGCCTCCCGGAGTAATTTGTGTTTACACGACGGCCGTCTGCACTTCCCGCTCATGACAGCAGAAACAGTGGCAGCTAGAGTTGGGGCGGATACACTCACTCTCATGCAGCAAGTCCCCAGACTTTCCCGACTCTCTCCCGCACACAGGACTCCTCCCCGTGGGTGACAAAACAGGTCTTTCGTCTTTCGTCACGACAAAATAGCTTCTCACACCACTCCCTCAAACTCATGTACTCTCGGACCCTCGTTCCGTTATACCAAAACAAAAGCCACCACTCATGTTCTCCCATATGTGCTCACGTCACTTTCTATTACGTAATACCCTTAGTGCAAAATCAGGCAAACCGAAAAAACGCGGGAAATAAATTAGGCACGGCTCCTCGCTGCGAAAAGGATAGACAAAAGAATTAAAAATGCAATGCATCCAGTGCGCCACAGAGCCTAGGTTACCTGTATTATTAAACATATGGTATAAGGGCTTTTAGAAGATGAGTCGAATTAACTCGGCCATGTGGTGTTTAAAGCTATTACAAAAGAAACACATTACTGAGCAACGTGGCTTCCATTGCCAGTCAGTTAACCTTTTTTTTTTGGCTTACATTTTATTTTGACAACAATAAAAACAGGAAGGTGTTAGAACTGGAGTCGGCACGAAGAGTAATTTATTGCTACACCAGTCGCGTACATTGATAGCGCAATAGAATATTTGACGCGTTTGGTTCTTTGATCCAGTGACGACCGCCGCCAAATATGCAAGACAAATTTTGGATGCAATTAGAGGAATATATATTCTGTATGCGCAGAATATTTCAGAACCACTACATGTACTGAAGTGCATGTGCAGTAGTAGAACATCTTATGATACGATTCTGTAAATTTCAGATTATATTGTTGCTTCGTTTTTGTGATTAATCGGGAATACTGTAAAAAAAACATGTCAGAGAAATGCCTCCATATCGCACATTGAGCAATCATATTTCCCTACAAATATCTTGTAAATCGTTTGAGTGTTTCACCTTCCATAGAAACAACCTCGATTTCATGTCCGGAGATGTCCGAAAAAGTTGCGGACCAAATTCTTTCTACAATTTTATCAAAAATTCCCTAGCTTCGCTCACCCCCAAACTAATACCCAGTGTGTGTAATAACATCAGCTATGAACTCCCAGCGAACGCTGAACGGTTGACATATTTCTCAGACCAGATTTTCTTTTGTTATTCAGAGGAAGGCACTGCGTAATTAAAAATACAGCGTATTGTTTAAAACACCTGAATGTCTTGAATTTTTATGAGGCGGCGGTCATCATAGATCAAAGGAAGTCTATCCGAGCGCAGTCCATCCACGCTAGGTCCATGATAAAGATATGTTTATTTTTTTTTTTGTAATAGTCTAGAAATTTTTAGTTTATGTGTTTATTAATATTACAGCACAAGTGAGTACAGAATGGAACCAATGAGCGTAGAGGTTATATTTGTTCGTACGTGACGTCACAGTTTTGAATGGCAGTGCGGAACATGGAGGCACCCATAAGTTTTCTCGGCGTACGCTTTGGCGACTGAAACTGGAAAGTAAGACGGGCTTCGTCTGGTTCTGTTTCAACCAAAATCTGCGATTTTAGAGCCATGCTTAAGTATCATGAATGAATTTTTAAATAGAATTGACATGTTTAATGGGTAAACTTGCCCTTTCTCAATGGCTATTTGACAGCAAGTTTGCCCCCCCCCCCCCCCCATATCCGTCGGTTTCGTTTTGGGGGAGCCCGAATAATTACCTCAGCGAATGTACTGCTGCCGGTTCTCATTCGTGTCAATGAAAAAATAACAGTAATCCCATAAGTCGAGCGACGAGCACATCCGGTCGGGAATATTAATCGGCTCATGTAGACAGAGGAGAGAGAGGGAGAGAGAGAGAAAGAGAGAAGGGGGAGGGGTAGCTGGGGAACGAGATAGAGACAGGCATACACAGGTGTATAGGGAGAGCGAGAGAGATAGGGAAAAAAACCTGATATGAATATTGTCACAGTAAATTGTGTTAGATCACGTTTAAAGGTGACATTCATAGGAAATAAAATCAAATAAATATAGCTGATTTCATAATTGAATGAGTTATTAAAGCAATTTATGCAGCTAACATGCCGTGAAAGTGTTCAGTTATGTGTTTAATGAAAGTCAAATTTCAATAAATTGACTCTCTTCCTGACCTACGAAATCGCCTCAGGGAAAGTGGCGTTGTGTGTACGTCACAGCCGGGATATGCTTCACAATGACCATTGTGTATCACACCTGTTAATCCACTAGCAACTGCCATCGCAGTTTTATTAACAATGCCTGATGCTTCTGGCGGAAAAGAAGCTGCGGATTGGCATGTGTGATGCACAATAACGCCTCCCGTTTCTTACGTCAGACCTAAAGGCCGTTTCGGATGACAGTAGGTCAAATTTGTCCCCGAGAATACGGTGATTGTTTTCAACCTAATTTCGCTTTTTGGAAAGTAAGATATTGTTTGAATGTCATCCGAGCTCATTGTATGGCTTATAAGATTTCTGTAGATGAATATCTTCATATTTTTGGATTTTCTATGAATATCACCTTTAATCACAGTTGCGTTACATGACTTTGCTCTGTCTCTAAAAACACGCCTTCTTTCTCCCTAACCTCATGATTAATTCAGGAAGAGCTCTTGAAATCATATATTAATGCACACAAACAATCCTTCAACATGTATTCTCTTTGTCTGAATTCATGTTTTTGTCTGAACAACGGCCCTATCAGCACTTTCTCTCTTCCTCTTTCTGTTCTTCCAGATACGCAGAATAGACGCTTTCGAAATGTACTCACGACTAACCGCCTAACTGGGTAGCAACGCGTTATTACATTGACTTGTTTTTGGCCATTTATATTCAATGGATAGAGTGCACCTTTGAATCTTATTAGTTGTTGCTACTCGGACAAACCTCGGACAAGCTTTGGGGTTGAACGACGTGAATAAAAATTGCCTACAGAACGAAAATGGTTTAATTACGTAACTCTCCCTTTCCCCCTTCCTGATCCCTCACATACCCACGACTATTACACCTCTTTTTCTTCTAGACCATCGTCCTTTTAACTCTCGTTTGCTCATTGTATTTCCCCCTCTCTCTTTCGACATACATCTCCAAACGCACGTACACACACTCACTCATGCATGTTGGTGGTCTCCCCCCCCCCCCCCCCCGTCACGCGCGCACACACACACACACACACACACACACACATATCCCTTTCGGGCGCTCTCTCCCTGTCTCTCCATGGCTTTATTCCTTTCTTTGCTGTCTCCCACTTATATCCGACCCTATCCCACTCATGATGTCTCTTCTTTCTCACATTCAATCCTAAACTCTTCCAGATGGAACCCCCCCCCCCCCCCCGCACCCAGACATACGCCGAGCTATACACACATCCCAATCACTGCAGTGCATAGTGATACGCACTTGTGATATAGAATATTGTCAGTAATGTAAAAACATAGGTATCATGTTACAACACGAAATAAGGCAATTTCTCATAAGTTTTTCTAAGCGTGCTTACCATGTGCCCATAGAGAGTGACCGTACCCTTGTGGTACAAATCGTACACAATCAAGACCAAAACGGAAAGAAAGTGTTTCCGACGGAGTCAAACACGATTGGATTTATTGCGCCTCAAATCGAACTGAAACAAATCCGCTCAAAATACAACTCCCTCTTCAAAAATCGCAGCTGATTCAGACGTATTCCATTAAAAACTGACAACGGGTGCCAGTTAATAGTGGCACGTCATGAATTCAGAACGATAAAAAAAGAAAGATGATGGGTGCTGCAGCAAAAAGGTGGAGCACCGAGTCTCCTTTTTGCGTGTACATGTACATGGTAAACGCAACGCACTGAAATCTCCGCTGTAGCACGTAGCGCTCAACGCTGTATGACCAGGGACACGGGGATTCAAAACACGCCCAGTCTGTGGAATGTGAAATTCTCTTAGCATTGTATAGAAAGCGAACAGACCATTTTTGTTATGTACGCAGATTTTATTCACGTCGTTCAAACAATTCGTTACTAATGGCAACTGAGGTTTGTCCGTGTAGCAACAACACACAGGCCATCACACCACACAGGCCAGTAACATATTTTGTTCTTTTCCACAAGCCTTCTTATTACGGATATTTATAAACCCATATTTTTAGCGGGTAAAACAATTCATTTCTGTACAAATGACGGATAGGGTTAGGTAAAAATATAGGTTTGACCTTGGAGTTAATTCCTTCCTTTGCTCGATCGCCTTAACGGGGTCAGATAGGAATTTCTGAGTATTTTCCTTACTAGGTTCTCAAGGTCCATAATTTTGCGCGCTTATGTAAGCAAAATCGTATAGCTATCAAGTTGAATGATAACTCAATTTCTAAAATTCAATATTACTGTGATTATCGTTTCACAATTATAATTATAAAGGAAATTCACACGTGATCAGTCAGTGTAATCGATACGACCAAGATCTCAAATATTGATGTTTCATGAATATGCAAGCATTCCACATGTTATACATGAGAGCAATGTTCTTCAGAATGTGTAATTTTACGATTACTAATATAGTCTTAATAATCAATATCAGCATGCAAGCTAGCGTACATCTAAGTTCGAAACATATTATGTTATACGCCAGTTGTTGCCTTATACGTCTTCAGTGTGTCGATCAATATTTTTGTTGAGAATGATTTGTTGTTGAGGTGTCGGTGACCGTACTCTCCCTAGTGTAAAATATTTATTAAACAAATTGATTACAAGTATAACAAACAATTTTGTTTGATTTTGTTTGTGTGAAGAAAGGAGACTGAAATGAGACGACAGACGACAGTGCAGGCGGACGCATTGTTTTGTTTATAAACGAAACGGTAGCGTTCCAGCCGGTGCGGTGACATTGGCTGAAAGGAGAAATCGTTGCCGGTGAACGGATCATAAGCGTACTTTAGAGAACTTCATTTCCCTTCTTGGTGTGTGCTGTTGTTAATGTATACGACAGGTGGATACATTCATTGTGTGGGTAATGATTTTACCGTATCCTAGTTAGAACCAATTATGTTTAAGCACATGGAGTGCCAGCAGCCGTTTCATTAATGCAGATTCATTGTACGCTCCTTCTTATCACAAACTAATGCTTTACAAAGACTTTCTTTTCTAAAATTTCAGAGTAACAGAATTGAACATAAGCGAGCTACAGCTCCTAGAAGCTCGCCTTGTCATTTCATAAATACCCCTTTCATTGACATAACACGAATATACGCCCGATTTTGACATTAATGTCTATAATCAAATTTGCACCATGAAGATGGAATCCTATTGAAAAATTAAGGCTAGTATTTCATAGAGCAATGTCTCAGCTACCACATACTGAAAGTTGGAAGAAAATCCTTCTTATCACAAACTAATGCTTTACAAAGACTTTCTTTTCTAAAATTTCAGAGTAACAGAATTGAACATAAGCGAGATATAGCTCCTAGAAGCTCGCCTTGTCATTTCATAAATACCCCTTCCATTGACATAACACGAATATACGCCCGATTTTGACATTAATGTCTATAATCAAATTTGCACCATGAAGATGGAATCCTATTGAAGAATTAAGGCTAGTATTTCATAGACCAATGTCTCAGCTACCACATACTGAAAGTTGGAAGAAAATCGATCAAGGATTACTGAGATATGCAAAAACGGGTAAAAAAGTTCAGGACGTCATACATGAAAATTCATTTTTTTCGATTCATATGGCAATATGATGACGTCACGATGTATTTAACGACCAAATGATACATGAAATAGCATGTACACTTCACACTCTTTCAAAACATATAAAAAAATTGGGGGTCACCAGCCATTCTGAGGAGCTACGGCCGATTAAAAGTAGTCATGTTTTTTGCACACAAAAACGTATTGACGCACGCGCGGACTTTAAATTTTGACGCACCCGCACGACCTTGTTATTGTATGGAAATGGTTCAAATGACAGGATGTGTTGTATGTAGTGTCAGAAACATGAATCCAGTGAAAAAATAGTTTTCCGACGTTCCGTTCGCTTAACGCACGGAAATTTTCGAAATGCTAGAAATGGCCTGAAACATATGCAAAACAATTTTGAGTTGATTTGGAGCATTTAAACATTTTGCGCGCGCGTTTTTGCACTAACGTACGCGTACGCGCGCGTTTTTTCTTAATAAAACTAAGTATCTTGTTATTACTTTTATGCATGCCAAATTTCATTACACAGAGATGACCAGTTCTAGAGCTACATGAGATAATAGATTTTCATTAAATTACTCGTGCATGACGTCACGATTATGTACTCACCTTGAAAATGTTACTGGAACATCTTCATTTACCTATACATGATGAACATTTGATAAAACATGGCACATGCATTGTTGAGATATCCATGCCACAAAAAATAGAGCATTGGAATAAAAATAAATAAATCATAATAAAGAAAGAAATTTCGGACGAACAGGTGAGCTGCCATTCATGGCAGACCACCTAATAATACATAGAATTTGTATAGCGCATTGTCCATCTTATTTAGATGCTCAAGGCGCTTCAGAGCAAAAAACACAATACAGGTATGAACTTTACAACTTAAACATATATGGTTGTATGTCAAAAAGCACCATTATACAGGTATGTCTTTAGGTTGCCCTTTAAGGTGGTCACTAACTTCAGGGTGTTCAAACTGCATGGGCAAAGGCCCGTTCTCCCCACGATTTCTTTGAAACGGGAACTTTCAAAAGACCGGATGTGGAGGATCTTAAGGTTCGTGATGGTTGGTAGTTGTGAATCAAATATTTATTGTAACTGGGGGAAGTTCCGTTGACAATATGAAAGACTAAAAGAATTATTTAAAAGCAAGGCGTTCCCTCAGGTGCAACCAATGAAGACTTTCCAAGACAGGGGTGATGTGGCTGCGCTTGCCGGTTAAAGTTACAATGCGTGCAGCTGTATTTTGTAACTTCTGCAGTTTCCCAATTTGAGAGTCTGGTTGTAGTTGTACAAGATGCCATTACCATCGGGCCGCGACGAAATTAGTGAATGTACTAGATTCTCTGTTGCAGAGCGAGTGAGATATTTGCTAAATATATCCTATGTTGCGTAATTGATAGCGAACTGATCTGCAAATGCTTGTAATCTGATTGGACATATGGGAGTCAAAAACAACACCAAGGTTGCAACATGATTTTGACAAGGGAATTTTGTTGCCTGAGATGGAAATAGAATTGTCTAATTATGAAGTTGAGAATTTGAGCCAAAAGTGAAATCTCACATTTACTTTGGTTCAAAAGTAATGAGTATGCCTTCATTCAAGTGTCAATGTCCATTCATTATACACCTTTCCAGATTACAAAAAGCTTGGGCGGTACTAGTTTGATTGGGCGAAAGGAAGCAAAAATCTGAATATCATCGCATATAAATGACAATGAACGGAGTGACGTTGGAAAATATCTTTGAGCCCTGTTAGATATACGGAGAACAACATGGGCCCTCCAACATAACCTTGGGGGACACCGCAGACCAATGACCGAGGTGAGGAGGTAACACCATTCAGAAGGACTGACTGTGAATGGGAGAAAAGATTTGAGTTCAGCCATTGTAAAGCCTTGCCTTGAACTCCTAAACTAGTCAGAGTATTTATAAGTAAAGCGTGGTCTACGGTGTCAAATGCGGCCGATAGATCTAAGAGTATCATTGCTGTCACTGATCCACTGTCCATATTCTGCAAGATGAAACTGGAAACATTAGTGAGGAGCGTCTCGACACTATGATAAGGTCGGTAGGCAGACGGAACGGGTCAAGTAAATCGTGTTCTAACAAATAGTCTGTCAGTTTTGAAAAAATAATTCTCTCTAGATTTTTAAACAAAAAAGGAATATTACTAACCATGCTAACTGGAAGGTATTTTTTGTCGCACAATCTAGAGATGTTGTTTTCAACAATGGACGAATAAGGGCCAATTTCAAAGCTGATGCGACAATGGCTTCATCTATGCTTCCATTTATTATCTTACAAATGATTCTAGCAAAGGTAGGCGCACAATCTTTTAAAAGAATTGTAGGAATGGGATCTAAAGGACAGGAATTTGGAGGTAGTTTACGAAGAACTTGAAGGATCTCATCCGCAGAGGTATGCTGAAAAGTATCCAACGTGTAAGAGGTTTGTGCTAATGAGCGCTACACACTAAGAAATTAGGGTTCAAAATTGAAATTCCAGGCGTGATACAATAGCAGCATCCCAATGGGGTTCAAAATTTGCACCCTTGTCAAGTGTGCAATTTTGATCCCTCTAATGGAGCTCATTTTGCACCCTGCGGGTTCAAAACTACACCCCTAGGGGTTCGATTTAAAAGAAGTCGGGGTTCAATTCAACATCCGTACGGTTCAAATTTGCACCCTTAAATGTATATTTTTGCACCTTTGGGGGTTCTTTTTCCACCAAACCTAACCCTACAGGGTGCATAATTGAACCTTTTAGATTTTATTTCTGAACCCCATACCCAGGTAACAAACAAAAAAAAGTTTTAATAAACTCACGTTCATATATATATATAGTACTACGGTAATGTGCTCAAGAAAATATTGGTTCGTACAACTAAAGATAAATATTTTGTTGTGATTATTGTCTGCACTCAATAAAGTGGCATTTATTGTTTTAATGTCTAAATTTCTAAATATTTATTGGAATATAAGCTTAACTATTCCTCTATCTAGTTTTGTGCCGTTTATCTATCAAAATGTACCAAAAATATGACACAAGTCAAAAGGCCTAATGCATGCATGAATATTCATTAGCATCTGAGTACGAAGTACCTATTTGATGCCTTGTCTTTGCTTGCATGATTGGTTGATCAACACCGGCTAGCCGCTTAGTTCATGTAGTTTATGTACGATTACTTTTTTACGGAGAATTATAACGTTTATGTTTCGTTTGCGTGGATATACGTAGCAAATTGATTAATATTGATCATTTAGTAATTTAACTTCATTTTCTTCCCATAATCTTTAAATCAACTTACTTTTTAAGAGATACTGGCTGTAACATGTGAGTAATATGATAATCGCTTTTCTATAGGTTTCTCTACAAGACTAATAATCCATACAAAAAGGTTTAAAATTGAACCTTCCTGGAAATTGAACCCTGGTTCGTACGAAGTAAACCCGCAGAGGTGGAATATTCAACCCTTGTCGAGATTCGGGGTGCTAAAGGCAAAATTGAACCTTAAAGGCTTACTGAATTAGAAAAATAAGTTCCCACTAATCTATGTAAAATTATCCGCTAAAAACGAATTTCACATTCGTTTGCCGCAATTAAGTCTCATTTTCACGAAAATTTGAAGAAAAAAAACGGACGCCTCCAGTGACGTATGAGAAGTCAAAATGCCATAAATGCCAACGGCCTAAATAAAATGTTTTATTCACGCAATTCAAACAATACCCTAGCAATGGGAACCCCAAAGCTTGTCCGAGGTTTGTCTCAGTAGCAACAACTAATAGATTCAAAGTGTATTCCATCCATTGAATCTGAATGACAAGATACAAGTGAATGCAATAACGTGTTACTAGGCAGTTAGGGGGAAAGTTGTGAATACATTACGAAAATGGTATATTGTTGACTTCCGCTCAATCTATGGAATTTTGACTTCTCATACGTCACCGGAGGCGTGCGTTTTTTCAATTTTTCGTCAAAATTAGACTTTATTGTGGCAAATGAATGTGAAATTCGATTTTAGTGAATAATTTTACATAAATTAGTGGGAACTTATTTTTCTAATTTAGTAGCCCTTTAAACTGCAGCTTTATTTCTTAGTGTGTATACGTGTTGACTGAGTACCTCCCTGGTACAACCAGGGAGGTGTAAATTTACACCTCCCTGATGCAAGTTGTTGAAAGATCCAACTTGTGGTATTCCGAAATTCTGTGTAAGTTTTCACCTCACTCCTCAAGTTAGGAGGTGCCTATATGAGATGCAAACTTGAAATTACGCAATGTTTTCCTAGAACGTTCATAATGCTAATAATAGGGACGTATTTCGCATCTTAATTAGTAAGTTAGTTATAATTCGACAAAGGTATCCTACAGGACTATGTACATCGCGGTAGGCCTGATGTGTAAAAGGGATTTGGGTGAGATGTTATTGTTGCAAATAAAAAGCCTACATAAAATGGAGGACCACTTCGACGGAGAATTGTAGTTATCATTTAGAACCATATGCCTTAATTAAGTATATAGATATTGGCTTGGTATTAAGATAATATTTACGATCCTTGTAAGCACGCTTAGTGAATTATGAACAATAGGCCTGTGTTCATGTATAAGCGAGGCGCTGTCACGTGCAATGATAGGCCTACTTGTAACCTGGACCCTACTCCGAAGTAGGGTCTATGCTTGTAAAAAAAAACCCTGATTTTAATCGAGACGTGGTAAACGCCAGAAGGCTCTTATTATGTTTTGTCTGTAATGCGGTTAGGCCCAGATCAATGTCGTTTTTCGTATGACGTGCAGGCCATCAAATTTAATTGCTTGTTTCACAACTGATCACGGATTTATCCATGATTCATATCTTTATTTCCTATATAAACATACACAAAACAGGTGACCTCCCCCTCCCCTAAGCAATATGGCAAACTTTTTATCGAAGATGTTTTGAGCAAAAAAACTGAGCAGGATTATATTGCTATGTTGTAACCTTCTAATATAACATCCCGCATTAACTTTATTGGATGAATTGACATCAGATATGGTTAACAACATGCATCATCACGTGGGAAGATCAGCTAAAGCATGTTAAGAGGAAGATACCATGTCATGGTGAGTGAGCACACTTTAAAGATGATGCTAGTTTCGTTGAATTGATAATACATTTCTGTGATTCGTAAAAACATACTCCGCATGCGTGTGTGTATGTATTTGTGTGTATGTGTGTGTGTGTGTGTGTGTGTGTGTTCTTTTTGCAGAATGATGTGCGATTAATCAGATGATTCAGATTAAGCTAACTGTCTACTACTTTGGCTGTCTATGGTATGACATTAAAAGTTGTCTCAAAGAGGCTTGTCAAATACATCTTGTTCCTAGTGCCGGTCAATTTGCACAACTATGAAATCAGTACAATACACTTTTAGAGTGCACCAAAATGCAAATTATAGTACACTCTAAGAAAAAAAGGTTCGCAAAAGATGCTCATTCTTGTCACACTAGCGGCACCATTTTTGGTGCTTTCGAGCACCATTTTGACGTAAGAAAGGTTCTTAACAGCACCATTTTGTCTGAAACGGTGCTGACAAGAATCTTTTCTATGTCAAAATGGTGCTCATGAGCACCAAAAATGGTGCTAAATGGTGCCGCTGTTGTGACAAAAATGGTGCTGAAACGAATCTTTTTTTTTCTTAGAAATAAACCCCATTTAAAAAAACAAGTTTTTACCGTGGGAGGGGGGACACCCTCCCTCGGAAGGTGTGTCATGACTTGTACATGCATTTACATTTTCAAAGTCTGGTCACTCTGGACGAGATTCTAAACCGTCTTGCAGAAGAAGCACTCAGCAGATTAAATTTCAGCATGTCATAGACTACAAAGGTATTTAACTGACCACTGACCACGAAGATATTGGAGGTCGACCACATATTCATAGAGCCTCTCTATTAGAGCGTTGTCACAATCGTAATGAACTTTGCGCTTCTGATGTTATATTCGCGCACATTTCAATCGAAAACACCTCCTTGGAAAAAATCCTGCGTTCGCGGGTGGTGAGAGAGTTAATATCGATACACGATACTGGTAGGCTATGACTATTGAGGTAATAGTCGATTCTGCAAAACACACACACAAAAGTTGGGATGGTGCTTTGCGAATCTACATGATCAAAGTCCATAATTTATCAGTGATATGTAAGTGAATTGAATGCATTGTGCAGAGAGAGAGAGAGAGAGGGATTGGCGAACAGGTAACGGTAGGTACAGGTAGCAAACCGACTAAAGTATGCATATATGTTTCTACGTATATATTAAAATGGAGGGGGTGAGGGGGTGCGGGGGCACTGCGCTCTCTGTAGAAATTAAGATTGGTTACGCGGTCACCTTGAAATCCAACACTATAGTATAAAAGTCTCGCGGAAGGAAATCACGGATGCATGGTATTGGTTCTGCAAACTTCCTCTGAATAGCGACAACGCCTATCACGATGCATGCGGAAGTAAGACGAAGCTATTTGCGTCCCGATGCGTTCATTACAAACAATCATGATAAAGGGATTTTCCACATGCCCGTCATCATTTATGGCTCCTGCTGGGAAGTGAACCACGCAAAGGCTAGTTTGGTTTCGATCCTAAGAACGTTCGAAGGTTGGCCAGTTTCTTATATAGCTGCTAGTTCGTGTTGCGCTGGTAGTTGTTCAGTAGCTTCTGGACTTGGGTTGTAGGAATATTGACGACATGTCCGTGTCTCAAGTATTGTGTTGGGCATTTTTATTCTGCATTGTCATTCAGCGGACGACGTCTGCGAATGGTAAGTCAAGTCATTCATAACCGTGCTGTACTATGGCTTCGAATAACATATAGCAATGACTTCCACACGGAACGTTGGCGTCGGGAATCTCATAAAGACATCGGTTGTATTATTTGGAAAATCCGTTTCATTGCAACTATGAACAACTTATTTTTTTTTTAACTTTATTAGCACTGTCAAAAACATACAAATACTGTTATCTATATCAGGAGTTAAGTTTCTCTAAGCGTTATTTCATTCGGATTTCTGGACGTTGTACTTGCCTTTATTTTCTTGGTGCAATGTCATGAAGTTTAGTTTAAAACAGGCAGCCGCATTAATGCATTCAAAGTGCCTTTTATAAATATATAACGTGTTTCAGTTCGAATTGATTCGTTGAGTCGTATGTTATCGTTTGCATCATTTCGTGTAACGCAGGACTTGATTGAGCAAGCTCTCCTTCTGAAGCTAACACGTAAAGCAGTCAAAATTGGTAGTGAGGTACGTCATCAATGAATTGAGGGTCATCGATATTGCTTAGTGAAGTGGTATGTCTTAAAATATAAAATTTTGTGCGCACATTATTTGAGACCACCTTTCTGAATCGCAAATTAGAAACCGGGGTTTCAACCCTGGGTTGAATCCCCGGTTCAAACCACGGATTTTGCAGAAACCAGATTTGTGATTTCGGGCCGTTGACTTTTTTTTTCTCCTGTTTACTCATGTGATTGGAATTAGGCAATATCCTTGTTTAATGATGCAGTGCGGTGGGCACTGAAGCCGCCGTGTTATTTTTTTTTTTTTGTATATAGAAAGGCACCGGCCTACAAAGTAGTGCAAAGTAACATAACTGAATCATAATATTCCGGAAGGAATCTGTAACGCCACTTTATATTGGGTTACATAATTGCGCTAGCAATAACAATTTCACAGTTTCCTGATTTCCTTCTTCATGCGCCATTTAGGCATATTTGCACACAAATCCCATAGAACATCAGTTTGTATGGCACACAACTGGGTACTCTTTATAAGTCAAAATGTGAACTATCCCGCAAATCCTTTTTTGTTTGTTGTTCAGTTTATGTGTCAACGATCTGCATAGATCGTGCTCAATATTGTCATTAATATCATTTACAAAACGGGTAAGTCCCTTTTGAGGACGAAAACAAGTATTTTGAACTTTTAATCTTTAACATACTTTGAGTCCGGACCAAGGATACTGCCATGAGGTACTCACATGTATTGTATACCTTGGAGACAGAGGTAATATGCAATATCAGATGATACAAGATACAAGATACAAGATATTTTATTCAGTCCAAAATCATGGAAATTTGCTTTCCACCAGCACAATAACACAACAATATATAGCGATACTTGAGACACATATAAACAATAAACAATAAACAATGAGTTAGAAAAACATATCTAAACATGATTGTAATTCGTCTGTGTAGGTGTAAATTATGTACTGTATGTGACATGATAATTAAAGACTGAGAAATCATTAACTGCGAAAATTGGGTTCATATTTTTCATTTCCTTCTCCTTCTATTCCTGGTGTAATAATAATATTATATTTACTTTGTTTCTTCGCCAATTTTGATATATTGTCATATAAGACAGAAACAAATCAAAATAATTGAATTCAGTGCAAAAAGATAGAGATTTGCTTTTGACCAGCACAAATTTCGGGCACATATAAAAAAAAAAAAAAAGAGTTGTGAAAAACATATGTAAACACGACTGGAATTCTCCATGTATATATATATATATATATTCACATATTTCAAAATTTCAAAAATTTCACAAATTTCAAAATGTCAACAATTTTACATTGTCATATAGATACAGAATACATTATTACAATATTACATTATTATACTATCGTTTGACAATGTGGTTGAACGTATGAATGGAGTTGGGAACAAAGGATTGACGGAAGCGTGTTCGATTTGTACGTGGGGCTCGCAGCCTGATACCAGAACGATTGAATGTGTTGTATGACACTATCCGATTAGTTGCAGGACTCTGCTACTGGTTGAATCGCAGAAAAGACCCCGCCGGTCATTCGATTTGAACAAGATGGTGACGTCACATTTCCAGCTTCGATCATCGTGTCGTCTCCGATGGCCTGAACATGCCTACGTTTCATTAAAGCAAATTGACAGACATCGATGTCATTCCGGGGGTTCCACGCACCGTTTCATTCCAGGAATGCCACGATTTATTTTGCAATTACATGTATTTGCAAAAATCCCCGAAACCCATATCATTCAAATTAATGATTAACATACACGATATTTATTTTGGCTCTTAAGTTTACCTATATGGCCGTCGACAACCATGAAATGGGCAAAGGGTGATCGGTACGATAGAAGTGAAGAATATTTACATTGAAAGAGAAAATAGATTTAATAGATTACTCCCATTACCTTGGCATCAGATGTAGACCATAGTCCTATAACCTTTGCAAGATCTACAAACTTTTTTATTGACCCATAATGAGGATTTGTAGTCACGTCGCAATTAATATCTCCCCACTGAAAAACATAATCAAGACATTTTTAATGTTGTTATGACCTATTGTAAACCTTTTTAGAATTAATCAAAATATTGGGTGGTCGATACCAGATGCAATAGAAATCATTTCTTACTTTAAAAATTGTTTCCGTCCATAGTGACTTAATATCATATATTGCTTATCAAATTCCGTATGTACAGTACGTAAACGCACCATTTGGTAACCATTCATTGCGAATTCAGAATCATTAACCAAATGTAAGTTTTATGTGTAAACGAGCTGCACTGCAAGATCGAACACGCAGTAAATATCATTGTTACTTTGTCAAGGTCTTCCTAACGAAAATGAAAATGAAAATGTGTTATTGTTCGCGCCAAGTATTAGTCCTGAAACCAAGGATATAGCTTATATGCTTTTCACTTTCACACTTGCGACGATCTGCTTGCTAGTGGGGACATTCCTGCACATCTCCGACGTCCACCACGATCCTTACTACGGGCAGGGAACGTACCCACTGTCGTCCAGCTGTACCTTGGAGATCGATCCCACGCGCTACCCCCTGGGGAACTATGAATGCGATTCACCGTGGGAACTCGTCGAGGGCGCTTTTCAGCAGATAAGCGAGACTATCACGGCCAACACAGATTTCGTCATTTGGACTGGGTATGCGTATATTTAAGTCGCAAAGTTTGATATCACATCATCAATTGGTTGAGAAGTATATATCACCTGTGAATTTCAGGTCATGCACAGCTTAATCTACTCTCAATCATAGTACGAGAGCCCGGCTCTTCATGGATACGCAAAGAAGGAGAACCCATGAGAAAATGGAAATGTCGACCCATTATGAATGTACACTGGTCTCTACGAGACACAAGATATCGCCTTGCAGAACAATGAAAGATATGCATATAACAAAAACAAAACAAATCAAGGTCCAGGGCCGGTGGAGGGTACTATCTAAGTTCAATTAACTCGACTTAATTGATTGACTGACTAGCCGGCTGACTGGTCGATCCATATGTTGAAAGGACCAAAGGTTCTCTAACTACACTATTTACCTAATTTGTGAACGAATTTTTTAAAGATCGACGGTGGTATTTTATCTGTTTATTCCCATCAGAGACACTCCTGGTGCGTTAGAGCAAAGTCTTCTAGACAACCTCACTACCCTTGCAATCATACAGAACGTAACTACCACGTTGGATGATCGCCTGGGAAACATCCCGGTATTTCCATCTATAGGTAACCATGACAACAATATCAAGCATCTTCTCAAACCAGAGCCCAATGCTTTTCGAGATGAGCTGGCCAATATCTGGAGTGTGTGGCTGCAAGACTATCCCGACGCTGTGGACAACTTCAAACAAGGTAGGATCATAAAGATGTCACTTATACACAAAGAGCGAAAATAGATTAATCATACACTGCAAAATCGTCCACTATGCTACAGTCACACAAACCGTTGTTTATTTTATGTTTGTGTATTGTTCTCGCCAAAATGCACCATGCATTACCACATAAAGCGCTACACATTACTTCATCATACGTCTGATTTATTTTTAACTGTTACCAAAAATGTTTTTTCAATATATACAATTCTAATATAATTTTTGTTTTGTTGTCCCTGTTACTCTTCGTAATATTGAGATTGATTGATCAATCTGTTTAAACAAAAAAAAAAAAGAGCAAAGAGGACCATGCAGGACTCGAACCTGCATGTTCTGCTTGCCGGGCAGTTACATTCTGTTTAATTCATTATCAGTTTATCATTTCCCTTTAACGGTCCAAGTTTAATCCTTTACCCCCTTCCCGCCAGGAGGGTACTATGCAACACCCATCAACGCCAACCTGTTATTGGTGTCCCTGAACACGGCCATGTACTACTTCAAGGACACCCTCACCGACGGGATACCAGATCCGGCTGGCCAGTTCGCCTGGCTGGAGGATACACTGCAGGATGCCGTAGACAGTGACAAGAAGGTACTTAAGGTCACGATGGTACTATGCGGCAATACAAGAAGCATATATTTGATATAATATCTGTATGATATTCTGCAGCGATAGACAGGAGGACAGGCTTAGTGAAAGAGAAGGTAAGGAAAAGAAAGAAAAGATCGCGTTAGACAAAGATAGAGCCAGACTGGGTAATAAATCAGGCTTGGCAGTTCGACTGGCTATGGGATACGATGAAGTATGTGGTAAACAATACGGGATTACGGTTACTAATACAAGCAGTCTTAATTAATATCAGCAGTGACAGAGAGAGACAAACTGAAACGGCGAGCGGTAATAATATCAGAACGAATAAGGAAGAGGGCTTATAGCAGGTATAGCTTTGATAGATGACACACTGAGATTGGGACGCAATAACCGAAACAAGATTATAACACGGCCAACATAAAAAGTCTTATGTCATATTTATAATAGGCCTACTGTTTTTCTACAGGTGTTTATTGCTGCTCACATCCTACCTGGGTCTCTAGAGCGGGAGGTGAAGGTCTCGTTTCAGCCGAGCTTCAACGAGAGATATCTCGGGATCATTCGGAAATTCAGTCACGTGATACAAGGTCAATTCTACGGCCATCATCACTACGACAGCTTCAGGGTCCTGTACAATGAAGCAGGTAATGTGTCCTTTGACCATGTTGACAATCGTGTATAGTTGGCCTTCTCGTGTATCCACGCGTGTTCTTTAACTAATGGCCGAACTTTACCTAGAACCCGGATATCGCATATATTAGTCACACAAGACATTTGATATAAAATTCTAATTATCAATACAAAATACATGTTCGTTTCGGGGTGTGAAGCGGTTATACAAACAAGGAATGGATGCTAGAATCATCGATATTCCAGTCACTGACCACATATTTTTTTTTCCCAGATGTAGACTTATTCACGCTGCATCACGCTTAAACAAACGCATGACACCGTTCGTGTCGTGGCTGCCAGGTCCTGATATGCCATGGCAACCGATGCCTTTTGTCTCGATCGATTAGGGCATGTTATATTTCCCCCTTTTTGTTTTATCAATTGAATATTACAAGATAAGGCAAAGGTCATAGATGTTCCATTGTGGAAGACACAGACGTGGTACCCCAGAATGTTAAATATGCTTGTTGATTATCTTTTTATTTTGCCTGCGACAAACTTTCTCTTCCTTCTGCGGAAGCCTGAAATTACTGGCATGTCACTTATCCAACAACGATATTGCAGGACAGGAATTTCTCAGCCAGCTACCGACATCATCACCCATTCATGGAGAAAGTCTAAACAAAAGGGCGACAACTTGGACATTAAGAAATAGCTCCTTTTCTGTGCTCAAAGGAAAATGTATCTGCTCAATGTGCACATCGTTAACCAACATACAGACACTCAAACACGCAAATAGACACAACACACACAAACACAGTCACACACAAACCGACAAACACACGCATATAGACACACAAGCATACGAACACGCAGACACTCGAGACAGACAAATAAGCAGACATACACAGGGACAAATAAATACAGACAGATAGCTAGATACAGACAAACACATATACCCCTCATAAACCCCTCATAATACACAGTCATACACACAAGCACACAGACATATGCAGACAAACACGGCCTACACATGCAGATAGACTCACCGACATTCAAAGAGATACATACAAACATACAAACACAGACACACAAACATACACATACAAAGACATGCATGCAGACAGACACACAGACTAACACACAAAACACAGAATCAGATACAAACACGCACTTACAGAGACACCAACAGATACATACAGACACACAGACAAAAACACAGATACAAACACAGACATATATCAAGACGAACACAGACAAACACACTATCAGAGACACACATACACACAGCCAAACACACAGAAAGATAATAGGCACACGAATAGACATACAGAATCACAGATACTTACAGAGACACGGACACATACAAACACACAAATACACAGACACAAACTGATAGACACATAGAAGAATAACAGAAACACTTAAACAAACACACACACACACACTAACAGACACATACAGACGGATACACATACACACGCAAACACACATCTCCGGGCACAAATTGTGCCCGGTGGCGACACAATGTGTGCCGTCAGATCTTTCACAAGTCGTCACCTTACCCACCGCCGTCCCCCCCCCCCCCCCCCCCTCTCGTTCTCTCACAATCTCTCTCACCCTCTCCCTATTCTCAAAACGCAGGATCCCCAGTTAACGCGCTGTACGTTCAGCCAGCAATCACACCTCGCAAATCTCCAACTGCCCGGAACCCAAGCTTCCGAATCATGACATACGACCGCGATACAGGCGACATCATCGACCTCCATCAATACTACCTGGACCTCTCATCGGACAATCCCAGTTGGTCCCTGGAATACCGTGCCACCGAGGCTTACTCGATCCCCGATCTCAGCCCGCAGTCCCTACACGACCTCGCTCAGTCATTCGCGCTTGACGTATCAGCGAGTGCCACTTCTGATCACGGAGCGGCATCGTCCTCCGCCGCCGACTTGTTTTCGTTGTACTACCAGCACAACACGGTGATGGTGGACGGCGGCGAGTGCGACGACGAATGCAGACGACTGCACTTCTGCGCGATTACGGAGTTGGATATCTCGGCTTTCAATGACTGCAGGGATAGTGGAGCGGTGGCAAACAGTGGAGGTGATGTGATTGGTCTTGTGGTACTAGCTTTAGTTGCTCAGTTTTTCTCAGCAAGCACCCATTAGATAAAATGCAAAGAAATATATTAGCTGACATTGTCGTGTTTAACTGTAGTGACGTCTAAGCAGAACTGGATAAATGTATATCCAGTTCTATTATAGAGGCACTTAAAAAAATGTCCTCGATGGAATTTTCTACGATGGCGTCCAAAATGGCTGCAAAACCGATGAATTTAGCTTTATTCTGTTCTTTTACCTACACACCAAATGTGGTACTTAGGCGAATAATCATGAACTTAAAAGGAATATACTGTACATGTACTGGAAAAACAAGAAAGCGTTCAAAAGGTGATCGTGAACAATCTTCTTGCCAATGGTCTTACATTCATGAATTGTCCATTTTAGAAACTTGCTCAGTTATTTGCCCCCAATGATCCACATTTGTAGTAATTAGTCAAAATATGTGAAATCCTCAAGATGTTTGAACCGAACATTTTGAGAATTTGTGATTTGTACTCCAAATGTGGATTGCTTGAGGACAAATAACTTTCAGCAAGTTTCTAAAATGGACAATACATGAATGTAAGACCATTGGCAAGAAGATTGCTCACGATCACATTTTGAAGGCTTTTTTTGTCTTCCCAGTACAAAATTGGATATAGGAGCATTCAAGAATTTGATCTTTGAACGCCTTATTCAAAGATGGACGCCAAACTTATGTTTATGTTCATCTTTATCTTTAACCCCCCCCCCCCCCAGTTTGTTTCATTTAATCAAGATATGTTCAATGAGGTCATTAATAAGAAAAGAGATCATTGGCAATGTAAAATCACAAAAGAACATTGAGATTGGCCTAGAAAATCAACCCCAAAAGATTATGCATTCATTTAAAAACGAATTATCGTACACATTTATTTGGAGTTATGTCCAATTATAAGGGATTTCATAGAGGAGAAGAATTTGTCAATTAAAGCGGATTGCATATACACCTACAGCAATAGGAAAATTTACAAATTGGGGTCTGATAACATTGCACTTGAAAATTAAATGTCAGCGGGTAACCATAGAGTGTTTATGTGTACGTTGTGTGTGTTGGTATTTGGTGTGCGTGTGTGTGTGTATGTGTGTGTTCTTTGCACTTGGGTTTGGGTGGGTTTAGTTAGTTGCATGGGGTTTGGGGGGGGGGGGCGGGGTGATAGTTTTGGAAAACTGATTTCATTGTTCTTCATTTGTCATTTTGACATAATTTGCATGTTATTTTGAATGATTTGTATATTATTGAGGATGTATTTGTTTTTCAAATTTTTTGATAATTATAATGTTTAAAAAGTGAAATACTGTACTTTGTATACTTCAGATGAAGTCCATAATTTATGCAATAATTCTGTTTGAATTAAATAAAAATAAAAATTACTAAAAATATATATAGGCCTATGTATGTGTTTTTTTCAATGAAAATTAATACCAATTCAACTTCCTTGTGGACGTTCCCTTTAAGTTTGTGTAACTTTGCGTGTGTTTGCATGAAGATCTGTTCTCAGTTTTGAGCCGTACTAATTAATTACACCTCCCTTGGCACAATGCATTACGAAACATAATTTGTACTATACAGAGGACCCACATGAATCAATTACAGCTTACTCTCGATATAACGAGGTCGTCGGGACCAGGGCTTTTTTCCTCGTTTTATCCGTGCTCGTTGTATTGAGAGTAAGCTGTAATAATTATGATAGGCCCATGCAAAATTTGAAGGGGGTGTGCAGGTGCTCTCTACATAAGTCATAACAAGAGCGTGTCCATCGTCGTGAGATGCTATCCACGTACCGTAAGATAAACATGAAGATGCATGTACACTGTACATGTAATTATGATCATACATGGTTACGCATCCCTGACGAGGCATAATGATCGTATAATGATCGCATAATGATCTTTCATAAAGTGGATAAATCTAATGTATAGTGATGCGTACTCTAGTGTTATGGTTAATGGGCAAATAACATCTAGATTTCGCATAGAAAGGGGCTGTAGGCAAGGTGACCCACTTTCGCCCTACTTGTTTTTGTTATGCGCGGAAATTCTTGGGGTGTTAATTCGAAATTCACAATTGGTAAAAGGAATTTCTATCAGGTCAAAAGAATTTAAGGTCCTTCAGTATGCCGATGATACAGTATTGTTTTTAGATGGCACAGCTGCCAGTTTCCGCAATGTACTTCATATTTTGGATTCTTTTGGTAATTGTAGCGGGCTTAAGATGAATATGCAGAAAACAAATGCAATTTGGATTGGTGCCTTAAAAGGTAGCGAAGATATAAGATTGGATGGAAGACAAGTGAATTTTATGCATAATGATTATTTTCGTTACCTTGGTACTGATTTTCATGTTGATATCGATAAAATGCCTGATTATAATTATGACCGAATTTTTGACAAAGTAAAACGTCAAATGATTTCTTGGATCAAACGGGACATTACAGTTCTTGGAAGAGTTACAGTTGCTAAATCATTTCTGCTACCACAGTTTAATCATTTGTTTATGTCAATTCCTGCTCCTTCAATTAAGTTAATGAAAGCAATAAAAGTAAAGTTCTTTAATTTCATATGGAAGAATAAGCCTGATAAAATTAGTAGGAAACAAGTTGTGGGCACTTATGAAGAAGGGGGTCTTAAGATGCCAGATGTAGAGTTTTTTAGTATGTCATTAAAGCTCACATGGATTCGAAGATTTGTTTTAGGTACATGTAATGATGTTTTCCATTTAATGCAGTCATTTTTAACAAAACCATTTGTAGTAGGGTTTGGTGATGAATATTTTTCAACATTATCCCATGAAGTTGCCAATCCATTTTGGAAAGATGTATTTTATGCTTTGTCTTTGCTGAGTCAAGTTGAGGTAGATGACTGGCTAACATATCCACTGTGGAGGAATAGTTCTATCCAAATTGGGAAAAAATCTGTATTTTTTAAATCTTGGTACGAAAAAGGCATCAGATGTGTCAATGACCTTATTGATAGTAAGGGGACTTTGTTAACTCATGACGAATGTGAACAAAAGTTTTGCTTGAAACTTAATTATTTGTCTTACTATTCTATTACTCAACCTATAAAGTGTCGGTATAGAATTTATATTGGAAAATGTGAAAAAAGTTTAGAAGGTCCATTGATGCCGTCACATATCAAAACACTTGTATGTGACTCACAAGGATGTCGATACATCTACAAAACTCTTTTTGGAAAGACAAACTGTATACCCTCAATATGTTCAAAATGGGAACGACATTTAGATTACAGCCCTGTTACTTCATTTATGCAGAAATGTCATATTATGATATTTCGATTTACTCCAGATATTGCTTTAAGATATTTTCAGTATAAGATAGTAAACAGGATTTTGTTCTTGAATAAGCAACTGTATAAGATGAAAATAGTAAGTGATGAATACTGTTCGTTTTGTAAAAAAAGAGGTAGAAGACATTGTACATTTCTTTTACGACTGTGAAATCAGTAAGTTCATTTGGAAAGAAACAGAAAAATGGATAAATAGAGGTTCTCTAGTACAGATAAAGTTTAATTTACGAAATGTAATTTTTGGTTTTGAAGAAAAGAGAAATGATGCCTTAAATTGCATTGTGATTTTGATCAAACAACAATTGTTCGTACAAAAGCTTAATAATAAGATGCCTATTTTTAATACCATAAAGAAAAAAGTTATTCAGTATTATGAGGATGAGAAATATATTAATTATATTACAGGTACACGTAGCAAATTTGTTGTTAAATGGCAGTCACTTAGATCTTTGTTTGTTTAAAACTGAAAGAGAGAAATGTAATTTATTGTATTTCATTTGAGTGTAAAATACATTCCTTTACGTTGTGAAATGTTTGTTTAACTCAGTAAAATAGCCTATGGAGGGCTAAAAATGTTTTTTAAAAAAATAATGATCGTTTCCTTTCTCCCTTACATGCCCTTTCACATCTTTTTTAGATTTTTCCCGGCTTTTTTTTTTCTCCGCAACATGTTTGATTCAACAAAGCATGTGTCTAGTTCACTGATCTCCCCACACCGGGGAAGGCAAGGGGAGGGATTTAAACCCCACTGGGCTTCATCCAAGTACCCCCCCCCCCCCAACACACACACACACACACACACACACAAACAAACATACAAACTTTAACGCATGCACACACACATATACAAACACGCACATGCACACACACGTCACACACAGGCACACACACAGGCACACACACACACACACACTCACACACAACACACAAATGCCAACTCTCCAATTCATTTGAAGTCCCAATTTTAGTTTCCACCACCCATCCCTCCCTCTTTCCTCTTGCCAACATTTCTGTCAACTTGTTTGTCACTCTATAAACACACATTTCAGTCATATTGTTTTGTCACTCTATAAACACACATTTCAGTCATAACGGTCATAAAAGAGAACATACATCACAGTGTATTCTAAATATAAAAATAAAGCCATTGTATTATTTAAGTAAAGAAATAAAAGTTGAATTTATTATTTACAGTGTACAGGAGTTGTGTTTGGAAACATACTGTATATGCCATTGCCGTAATGTACACAATATCAAGCAAATTTCCAAGTACAAAATGATACGATAACTTTTACTTGTTAATCCAGTTAACTGATCTTTGAAACTTTTCAATAAAGTAGAACAAACTGAAGAATGTGAACAAACATAACATAAGTTTGTGACAGCAAAACTTGTAAAATACACATGTACTGTATAGATAATTTTTGAGAACTCCAACACAGTTTGATCATACGCAGTATATCACGGCTGACAGCTTTTTTGATGGTCCCACAATGGCGGCCGCTTCGCTTCGGCAGCTTCACGGCTGAATAGCCAATGAGTGTGCAACACCCTATCCAGTTAGTGTAAAGATCAATGGTCTAGTTAGACGAAACAGACTATTTCATGTTTACAATCCCATAAACCTCGCTTTTTGTAGGCTTCCACATTAGTACTGTTTTAATTACAAAAACGTAAAATTAAAAAAAAAATGTTTGGTTGAAGACTCATAATATTGTTAACTACAAATGTACTCTCCCAGTGGTGGTAATCTCGACCGAGTCGCTCAAGGGGGTGGTGGAATGTGATTTAAGAGAGCAGGATGCACTACAACTAGGTTGATATTGTACTTGTGCGCGGCATCCCTGGGGAAACGGCGAATCTTAAGACTTCAGACCTGAAAGGGAACCACCGGGCAGAGATTTACTAGTACCTCTCTTACATCAAAAATGTATCTCAAATGGACATATAAAACAAGTTTGAGATCCTTAGTTTATTTCTACATTGTTACGGAATCATTTTTCATATCACATTCCAATCATTCTCTCTGATAACGAAACCAACTAACGATACTCTAATCGATCGCAACTGCGATATATCGCAGCCAGCAAAGAAAATCTCAAAAAATGTCTATATAATAATGTTCAGTTTCTTCAAGAATTTCTTCGGAACTCGTTTATCTAGAATTATTGCTCTCCTTTACGATACTACTAAATGTATTATTCACCATATTTCTCTTATGGCTTCTCCCCTACCTCCATCCAACGACTTCTAGACATCACAAGTACACCTTACATTTTCATCTTGCGAACATTTATCAACTCGCCCTCTTTTGTGTTCAATAAATCACTAGCCGAGTCATCACCCTGGGCAACCAGATCATCAATCCATAGGATGAACCTCCGTTAAAATACGGATATTCTGTTTGTTAAAGTCAGCCAAAATCACCTGATCATAAAATCAAATCCAGCAACACACTGACCATACATATAACACAGTGAATCGATTAGAAAATGGCAATGCATGCCAATATCTACATCGGGTTAAACAAGCATAAGTACATGTACAAGTATACCTGTTTGAATATAAGTGGAAATAGTTTGTGAACAAAGAAAACATCGCTTGTGTGGAAGATTATCTTATCCTTTATACATGTATTTATTTCTCATTTGGGCAGCATTCTTTTTCCAAGCGCTGTTTGAATCTTGCAGGTTGAGTGGCCTTCAGGTTTCTGACAAACTGTATTTCTATTTCCATTAGTTTTCCCACAGTCATTTTTGTCTGTTTTGTCAAGTTCCTTGGTTTGTGATCTCAGCTTCCAGTTGAAATTAACTTAAAGTGAACTGTTTTCTGTAATGGTGTTCGGGATTCAATTACCTGCAATAAAATCAATAGTTGGCTGTAGATACAAGTGACCAAATTGTAACTGCAACCATGTGTTCAAATATGTGTCCTCTCAAGAACTACATGGAGGCATACAGTAAATTGTTTACCAGGGGAGTAAATAATTGCTATGATCAGTGAATCCGATACACAGTAACAAACAGTATCACATATTTATCTTGAATATTAAAACATGGTGTTTGAACAGTGCAGCCACTGACTTTTGATATTGTTCAATTAAACAGGTGGTTTAATGACAATCAATCCCAGAATAGAATTCTAGTACATGTAGTTGAAATTATATTTCAGATTCTTTCATTGTATCTAACAATAGATCATAATTTTCTTACATAAAAAAAGACTTTTACTGTTAAAATTATTGTTTCTGTACATTGTTAAAATGTGGACTCCCTTTGTCCTGGAGAGGACATGTTAAACATTGCATTAGTGTGTGATATGTACTATCCATAAGAATTTAAAGTGCAAATCAAACCTCATTATGTTCAATTGAAGCATACAATTATTTTAGTACGACAACAATACATGCCAAAATCCTCATTGCTTCAAAATATCAAAAAGTTGCCTGCTTATGGAGAGGACACACTTTTAACAGAATATAAATATGTCAAAATAAACAAATATCCCACACAATATATTCATTGATTTGTCATATGTTTTCATTTACAACTATTCTGAAGATTTAATAAGTTGGGTTTTGGCACATATTTATCAATTCATTTCATTGCAGGTGACTTAATTGAATATGCTGGAGAGGACACAGTTCTTACATCTATCGGAAAAGATACCTTTTACAAAAACATTCATAAGTTCCACATTTATGGGTCAAATTTCATCAAATAAGTTTCATAATGTTAAGAAATGGCTGTACTTGGTAGTATTAATACTCTCATTGCATGTATAAAAAATATGAGTGAACTTTTTTAAAATGTGAAATGAGAATCCATTTTCTGTTAAAAATACCATAAAAATGTTGTAAATTAACAGAAATAATACTTAAATTAACAGAAATAATACTTGAAATGTTATGAAATCACAACTGGAAGTTGTTCATGGTAAGGTTCATGACACAAATATGCTTGTACAATGAAGTGAATACTAAAAATGGACCAAAAAAGGGGAAAATCCATTTTTACAAAAGTGTACACTTCAGTTTCATGAACTTTGTGACCTAGTAGAAGGTCTGGAAGACACAACAGACAGTGGCATAGAGCAGTATACGAAGAGTAGTATTTTGTCTACAAACCTATGCAAAATCTCACTTTTGGGTCAGAATTTGGTCTGACATGAGATTACATGTTTTGTAACCTCTGAACGGAATGTCTGATTCTTTCAAACTAAACAAAAGTTGTGAGACATTTCAAAGAAAAAGAAATGAAAAGGTGTGTCACAAGAATGTTTTTTTCTTTGAGTTTCAAGTGTAAAGCTTGAGTTTCAATTCAACAGTTCGACTTTCAAGTCACACATTTTGGTTTCAAGTTGACAGGTCCAGTATGGAGTAATACGAGATATTCCAGTCATAATGTAGCTTTCGAGTCATGAATCTACTTTTAAGTGGGAACAATTTTTCGAGTGAACTAAGTTTAAGTCATGAATCCATTTTTGAGTCGTAAACAATTTTTTTTTTACTTTGACAACAAAGTTCTAGTCATGAACTTATTTTTGAGTCGTAAAACTCCGGAAACATTTCACACGACCAATCTTAAGAGAAAAAGCATATCACTGTGAGATTTCACTATTTTTATTATCGAAGCTTCATGCCAGAAATTAGTAAAATCCAACCATAGGGAATGAAATTAATACATAAGCATAATCAAATTAATAAAAAATAGATTTTAATTCCAATAAAAAATGAACTTTCGCAATCCAAGAGATTACATCACAGGTGATGTGTGTGCCAACATTTGTTGCCCCTGCCTTATTATGGTTACAGTGGCAACCAGTGCAGAAAAAAAATAGGATGCTTTATGAAAATGTAGGTTGTTTTGTTAAGATACATGTATATGACAGTGATGAGAGGAGACAGATTACATGGAGAGCAAGTAGTAGCGATAAACGTGTGTATCTATTTCTAAACGAAATAAACTTAAACAAGTATATCATTACTGTCACTACAAGGGCTGATGAGGTTACCCATTGACATGCTGGATTACCTCCGCCACCTCGCACATCCTCGTGACCTCGGGCGTGGCTGGCTGCTCTCCTGTCCCTCTCCCTGGGGACGAAGTCAACCTCTGCAATGTCAAACCACCAGCGTGTTGCTTCTGAAATACGAGTACATCATCCACCGTATGGAAGCGAAATTGGCAGTGGCAGTCGACGATGCCGCTTCTTGAGCACTCGCAGTAAATTGATGAGTCGGCACTCAGAAGAAACAATCCCCCTCAGGACTGGAGTTAAGGGGAAGCAGTGGTATAGTCTAAGGGACCCATAATCAACGGAGTGCCATTCTGACATGACCATGGATACCTTTCTTGTTTTATTTCAGAATATCAGGAAGATTCAATCATCACGATTATGATAGAATCGTTAAAATCAAATCAATTCCAGACTTGGTGATGATGGCTGAATGCTAATCATTTCCACTACTACCCCTATCAATCACATTGGTCGCTTGGCTTCAATAATCCGTAAGTCCTTAGATACAACTAAGATACTGCAAACAGGCAGCAGCTGCAGCTTGGCTTGATCACAAAGGCATCAGCACAACCCGGAGAGTTCTTTGAATGGGTTGTTCCCTTGTTGCCGAGCAATCCTCAATGGACAAAAGAGCTCTTCACCAGGTGGGAACTCATCCCAGTTGATCCACTCCCATCCTAGAAAAAAAATGGAATAAAAGTAAACTATGAACAATTATGATCACTTACATTACTACTTCAGGTAACCAATATTTTTGGAGGATTGTCATAGTCACTCTGACCACTCTGAGAGTGTTGCAAATTTTCAGGCATCTACTTTCATTGTTTCCTGTCGACTCTGTCTCTCTGATTTGCCTACAGGTGATAATTAAAAGAAACTTTATGTTAGGGTAAATCAGCCTTTTCATGAAGACCATGTATTGAGACCACACACCACCATGAACTGTTTTAAACCCTTTGAGTACCAGATCAACTGCTGCTCTTTGGAATTGATGTGTATTACTTATTTAAGGCCCGGTCACACCGCCAGACCTTTGCTGGAGTGTTCCTGGATCTGTGAAAAAAAAATTGTCACCGCTCGTTACAGTTCACCACCGTTTAACAGAAGTTGGCCTCTGTTAAGGCAACGCCGTATACGCTCGGCCACCAATGATGGTCCCTCCTACCGCTCCAAAGTGTAGAAATTCGGCCCCCTCTCCCTACCGTTCAAAGAACGCTCCAACAAAGTTCAAGCGGTGTGACCGGGCCTTTAAGATCATGTGGCATACAAAGAGTCAATGAAAACCTAATTCATACAGACGAAATGCCTCATTCTCTCAACCTGTAATCAATGAATCAACTCTCTCCTGTTTCCTGCTTCAATTTAAAGCACCTAGCTGGTTGGATTACATTCCTCTTCTAGAGATAATGCCCAGCAAATAAGGCCCCTGTTACAGTGCCTAAAAGTGGGGCTCTGGAGGTAGTCTCGCCCGCTCTTTTTCTTACTGTAAATGCATGAGGGACAATTGCGGGGCCAAGTTGTAACCCCAGAAGTGAAAGGGACATCGTCATCAGCCGATGTAAAGAATGAAGATTAATATATGCATGAAAAAAGTAACATTCAGTTTTTCTGAGATTTGACCAAATTCGACGGGACTCTCCTTGCATGTACATTTCAAATATTACACAGATCTGGCACCTGTCTTATAATGAGGAATTTATTAATTGATCTTAAGTGTATACCTCAAATCGATCATGAAGATACAATAAATTGTAAATTGGTCCCATGAAACATTTGTGATTGCAATCAAACTCAAATAATATCTGTTGCAATTGATTTTTTTGCGAATTATCGCAAATCCCTTGTTAGAAGTCAGGCCCTATATCATGTCCTTTGCCCTTAATTCCTTCAAGACATCTTACCTTCACATTTATGGGGTTCTGTGTTAACTGGCTCTGCCCTGATCTCCTCGTCCACTTCTCCCCTCATGAAGATGGTGATGTAGTGGTAGTCGTCCTCACGTACCACTGCATTTACAACGGTTGAATAGACAACATTCTTCAGGCGGAGACCCGTTTCTTCTTCAGTTTCTCTCAGTGCACATTCCACCCATTCTTCCCTGTGATTGCGTACAAATGAAGAACAAAATCAAGAGGCAATGCCAATAATTATATGTCTTATGACTTACTAGACTCCTCCAAAGTTTGAGAACACTAAATGAACAAACCAGTCAGGTAACTGTAGAGTTACCATCCAAAGCATACAAATTTTGCTGTGTTATTGTATTATTGTATGTATGCAGGTACTTATACCGTAGGTGAAGGATACAATAAATGAGTCAACCCTTGCTCATTCATCATTGAATGTATCAAGCAAACGATTATATAATCAAATTTAAAAATCAGTCCGTATTACAATTTGTTTGATGGTTCAATCTTGCATCTTATATGATATACAAGAAAGAAATCAAGTGGAAACTAAAATATCAAACATAATGAAACTACAATAAGTAATCAAAGTAAATGTACAAGTCATCGTAATGAGACATAATTATAGGAAATCTAAAAGAATAAATCATTTTTCACTCAATAACATGTCTGAAATAGCTTTTTTGTTTGTGGGATTGCTGTAGTGTACATGCAGGACGGTGTACATGGTATTACAGCGATGGATTCCGGTCACTCCCAGTCCCACGCGTTATGTTTACAGTTGCTGTTTGTTATGCTGCTGTTAAATACAGATTCTTCCAGTCTACATCATTTACAGTTAATGATTTGAAAGTAAACATGAAGCGGTTTAGCATCATTACTACTAGCATGAGCTCTCTATAAAGTGAGATGTCACTGGAACTCTATCAATGCAGAAACAGGCCCCAGTGTACAGCCATACGTGGACCCCACACCTTCCACATACCTTCCTACGACAAAGTCATATATATAGGCGTAGGGTCCGGCGTCGGGCTAGGGTCTGATCCTGAAACATGGAAAGCATCTTTCGTTTGTCAATTTGATCTCTATTATGGTACTGTAATGTCTGTAACACTTCGTATTTCAGCAAATGCAAATTGACCCACCTGCTTACTTGCTCCACCTCGGTCTCCAAGCTCATAGGCCTATAGCCTGGACGGACAGGCGGGCAGGCCAGCCGGGCCGGAGCGCGAGCGGGGCTGACGGAGGCCGAGCCGTCTTAGCCTGACGGGTTATACATTTTTGAATAAACTTAATTTGAGCTAAATCTCGTAGATAATTTTCGTTAACTTACCCGAATTCTAGGTGCCCGCCAGGAACAGCGTATAAGCCACTTCCAGTCGATCCTTTGCGCCTTCCTAGGACTACACAATTCGGGTGTGATTTACTTGTTACGTACACTCCGACACCAACGCCAGGTCTCTTCACGTGTTGCACACTTGAAGCAGCCATTATGCATCCCTCAATTCAAAAAGGGGCGCGTTGTTATTCTCGACACAATAAAAACTCTGTGAGGCGGAGGGTGCGAATGCACCCCCTCCAGATCACATTTTTTTTGTTTGTTTGTTTAGAAGTGGGACGAGTTAGTTTTGTTGTTGTTGTTGTTGTTGTTGTTGATTTTTTTTTTTTTTTTTGGGGGGGGGGGGGGTGGTGGAGGGTTATACATGTACATGTAGTTCTTTTAGGTGGGCGAGCACTGCCTGACATCGGAATTGGTAATTTTTGTGTCTTTTTTTTTTTTTACCCCCAAGGCACTCCCCCCCCCCCCGGGCCCTCCCCCCCTCCCCCCCCCCCCCCCCGCTACCTCCTTGAAAAAAAGCTGGTGGCGTATACGCGGGCGCGAAGGTACAGCTAGTACTTTGGACACAATTTATCAAATATACAAACTGTTTCCTTCTTTGCTTCAAAGTATAGCTCGTTATGCCCAAACTCCGAACGTTTGTTCGAGGCGTGAATACTCCGAATGTCTGAGACGCTATGTCTGTTATTCTTATAAGGTCTGTTATTCTGAAAAAATAAATATGGTTCGTTGATCTGAAAATTAATTAGGGTTTATACAGAAGTGAGATATGGTCCATTAATCTGAAAATAAAATATGGTCTGTTGTTAATCGGAAATGATTTATGCACCATATTATTTACGTTGAGATTTATTTCTCTTTCTGATCAAATAATGACGCCCCCCACCCCCCCACCCCCCCCCCCCCAAAAAAAATACATGTATTTGTGTGATAGGAATAACAAACCTTCAGAATAACTTTCAACACTGGTTATCTTAATCTTTGCTTCATGCATGCAGCAACTTCAGAGCATCTAGAGTGTCCTCCATTCACACACATTTTATATTGTGTCCCCCCCCCCCTCGAAATGGTGGGGGGGGGGGGCGTTATGACGTTTTTTTCGGTACACTACCGAAAATAGTGGGGGGTGGGGGTAGTGATGGGATTTTGGGGAGGTGTTTTCTTTTCCTTCATTTTTTTTTATCCCATCCAGTCTCTGAAAATGCTCTCAGTAGTGGGGGGGGGGGGGGGGGGGGGAGGCCTGAAAATAGTGGGGGGGGGGGACATTTTATATTGTGTCGCCCCCTTCGAAATGCTGGGGGGGGCGTTATGACATTTTTTTCGGTACACGACCGAAAATAGTGGGGGGGGGGGGACATTTGATATTGTGTCCCCCCATTAGAAATGGTGGGGGGACACGTCCCCCGTCCCCCCCGGGATTTCCGCCCATGCACACAGCGCACACTCACATACACACACACACACATACACATTCATTCATTCATCTTTGGAAATGGTGGGGGGGCGTTATGACGTTTTTTTCGGTACACGACCGAAAAGTGGGGGGGGGGGGGGACACGTCCCCCCCGTCCCCCGTCCCCCCCCCCCCGGGATTTCCGCCCATGCACACAGCGCACACTTACATACACACACACACATACACATTCATTCATTCATCTTTGGAAATTTTAGTTTGGAATTAGGGAAACTGCAAGTGGGTTCGCGAACCACGAGTCGATCTCTGCCTGATTTCGCAATCAATAAACAGTACTGAGTTGTTTTTCAAATAATTATTTAAAATGGTGCCTAGATGCTGACTTTTGACCTCAGCATCCTCATCAACACACATATGGTATTATCCAAGGCTCATTTTTACCAAGTATCAACAAAATTATTATTGATGCAGAAATAAAGAAATTACAGCAAGTTAAACAAAAACTTTAACATTTTTGTAACAGACTAACAGATCAACAGCCGAACTTTGTTCAGGCGAGACAAAAATGAAGCACATGGCCTCAAATAATTTGACCTTTGACCCCTAGATGATCTTTGACCTCATCATCCTCATCAACACAGGTGGAATTACCCAAGGCTCATTTGTACCATATGAACATGATTTTTATTGATGCAGAAATAAAGAAATGAGAGCAAGTTAAATAAAAACTTTTTGTAACAGACTAACAGACTAACAGATCAACAGACCAGGAAGGTGTGGCACGAAGAGTAATTTATTCCTACAACAGTCGCGTTCATTGATAGCACAATAGAATATTTTACATGTTTGGCTCTTTGATCCAGTGACAACCGCCGCCAAATATGCAAGACAAACTTTGGATGCATTTAGGGGAGTATAATTCTGTATGCGTCGAAGATTTCAGATCCACTTCATAAACTAAATTGCGTGTGCAGTAGTAGTATATATCTTATAATGATACGATTCTGTAAATTTCAGATTATATTGTTGCTTTGTTTTTGTGATAAATGGAGAATACTGTCGAAAACATGTCAGAGAAATGCATCCATTTCGAACATTAAGCAATCATATATCCTTACAAATACATGTACATGTACATGTAAATATGGAAACAACCTCAATTTCGTGTCTGGAGGTGTCCGAGAAAAATCCTGACAAAATTCTTTCTACAATCCTATCAAAATTTCCCTTCGCTCACCCCAAACTAATTCAGTGTGTGTAATAAGATCAGCTATGAACTCTCAGCGAAGGCTGAGTCGTTGACATATTTCTCAAACCAGATTTTCTTTTGTTATTCAGAGGAAGGTACTGCCTAATTAGAAACACAACATATTGTTTAAAACACCTGAATGTCTTGAATTTTTATGAGGCGGCGATCATCATAGATCAAAGGAAGTCTGTCCGAGCGCAGTCCATCCATGATAGGTCCATGAACAGACTAACAGGAAAAGTGATTTCTTGGTCTCAGCCCAAATTCGTTCAGGCGATCTGTTAAAGGCCTTCCTTCAGAGCAGTGTGCATAAACAATGTAACATACCCTGTGCAGGTATACCACTTTTACACGCATTTCAAACAATGCATGTAATAGTAACACGAAAACTTGTCTGAGGTTTATCTGACTCAGACTGGCAACCACCAATAGATTCAGGGTGCATTTCACCCATTGAAACCAAATAACAAGACACAGGTGAATGTAATTTATATTGCGTTACTACGCAGAAAGGGGATTAAATTTGAATACTTTTTATTGTGTATTTCTATAAAGACCACACGGACTGCTATTGATGCATGTACAGTTTTCTGTTCCCATGGAAGTCTTTAGACAAGTTTGTCTGTACAATATGTTTTAATGACAACAAATTAAGCCTGAAAGATAAAACATCAATCAAATCTCTCTATCTCCAATGTGGCAGGTGCAACAAAGCTGCAAACAATCCGGTGAAAGGATACTGCCACTCCATGTGGTAGTATTTTTCATCAAGTCAATCGAAATTGCAATGAGAAATTACCAATGATTCAACACACATTTCACGAAACCTAA
This sequence comes from Arbacia lixula, assembly GCA_963669155.1. Lineage (NCBI taxonomy): Eukaryota > Metazoa > Echinodermata > Echinoidea > Arbacioida > Arbaciidae > Arbacia > Arbacia lixula. The sequence goes on along the minus strand of OZ022578.1, from coordinate 17,782,652 downwards.
ATGTCCTTAAAGGTGATACTCATAGGAAATAAAATGAAATAAATATAGTTTATTTTAAAATTGAATGAGTTATTAAGGCAAAATATGCAGCTAACATGCCATGAAAGTGTTCAATTTGTATTTTATGAAAATCAAATTTCACTAAATTGACTCTCCTGACCTACGAAATCGCCTTAGGGAAAGTGGCTTTGTGTGTACGTCACAGCAGGGATATGCTTCATGCAGCTATAGAGACTAACTGCAATCTACACACACATGTTCACAATGACTATTGTGTATCACACCTGTTAATCCACTAGCAACTGCCATCACAGTTTCATTATTAATGCATGACGCTTCTGGCGGAAAAGAAGCTGTGGATTGGCATGTGTCATGCACAATAATGCCTCCCTTTTCTTACGTCAAACCTAAAGGCCGTTTCGGATGAGTACGGCAAATTTGTCCCAGAGAATAGGGTGATTGTTTTCACCTAATTTTGCTTTTTTAGAAGTGATATATTGTTTGAGTGTCATCCAAGCTCATTGTATGGATAATAAGCTTTCTGTAGATGAATATCTTCATATTTAGGGATTTTCTATGAATATCACATTTAACTGTTCTAAGACAATAATACAGGTACATGCACGACATAGGATTTCTACAAAGCTCATTTGCCTAACTTTTTGCAACAATGTGCTTCCCCAGTTTAAGGTTCAAAACAAATCAGCTTATCGTTGCGATAAAAACAGGAATCCTATTGATAAGTTTCATGGGGACTTTCAAATAATTAAAGCACCTCTTCAAATCAAATTACAAAAGTCTACATTATCACTGACATTTTCAAAAACAAATACATGTACATGTAATAATCATCTGTCTTCCAATGTTGGTTACATGAAGGCTCCAAGCAGAATCAAAGTTTCAATACTTAACCCTTTCTAACTTAAAGACAGGGTATCCCTTTTGCAGGTCAAAAAAATAATATTTTGGAAAAAAAAACATGGAAAATGGAACGCGAAACTGTAGCAGAACTTACCTCCAAATACAAAAATTGGAAACTGCCTTTAAGCAAAATTAAAGCCATCCCTAAATTTGGAGGTTTTGTGCTGGTCGTCCTAGGGACACAGCACAATGGGAGCATGCCCACTGTGCATAGTAGATCTTGCACTGACAGGGGCAATGCCATTGTAAATGTAGACTTTGGCCGCCAAATTTCAATCATAAATATCAATAGTTTTTCACTTCTCCTGAAAAAGTTTGTGAGGCTATGACTGTGAGATTTCACACATGTTATCATGATGGTATAGCACTGATTTTATGTTTTATGACTTAAAAATGGACACCCTGTCTTTAAACTACATTTGTCCTTATGAAGTAAAACCTGCTTTAGCAATCATCCATATAGAAAGACCACCTGTATATAGAGACAGCACCTTTCATTTCCCTTGAACAGTGATTCTCATTGAAATCTATATTAAAAAGTTCAGTCCATAAAAGATCACCTTTATACATGTACAATAAAGACTATGCTTCTTGTCTTCCTTTCATTTCACAGGTTTCATTATAAAAGGCTCATGTCAACAAGAACAATTTAACAAAGCTGTCTTCCTGGACCTGGGTCAGTGCTAATTTATGAACATCAAATGGATATCAGTTGTATGGTTAAGCACAACTCCCTCTCTTTTGTAATCTTGGCAACCATGTCCTGTACATGAATGATGACCTAATTCACCTCAAGTTGCGTCTGGACCTGTAGTCGTTATTTCTACTCCAGACTATGAGCATGCCGCACACAGTTCTCCCAGTTCTCATCCTAACTCGTCAAGCACACATCATTATTACTTGTCAAACATTGACTGCACAGTGTAGGCTCTTAGCATCAAGCTGTCATTAACAGTTTTTCACTTAAGTCCTGGAACATATGTTTGCATCAACTTGTTTCTCCATCTGCTTCTGCAGCTTCCTTCTCTTGCTTGACGGCCACCTTGTGCCGTGCTCTCCTTGCTAAGACGTAGCTCCTTGGATGCACTGGCAACAACCCTGAAAGCCCTGTGTGAGCAAATCAATCAACACTGATGTGAAAGAGATGAAACCTGAACATTACCTTATAAATACTATTTGAGAATTTTGCTTCAAAATTTAAATTAGTAAATTAAAGGCAAGAGCATGGCATTCAGTTGTCTTTACTTGTAATCATCTCATAAGATGAATATTACTTGAATAAATCAAATTACAGGCAAAACCTGTTATAATGAGTGTGGGTATAGTGAGAACCTTCTCTTTATACAAGTTATCTTGGGTCCCAATTTTTCTTCCACAGACCTCCGTGTATTCTGCTTCTCATATTTACAATATCGGCTATAGCGAAGTTTCTGCTATAGGGAGGAAAATTCGCAGCCCAAGAATAAAGAAAAACAAAGTAAATTATTGTGAGCACTCCCTTCAGCCATGCTGCCCAGCAAAGGAAATGCAGCAACACAACAAGCAATTTTTTCACGCCATCAAACACCTCCCCTCACGAGAGACTGTTCACACAAGCCGTGTAAGAATCCCCACACACAAACAACCATGTGCAAAAGTCCACATTACGTGCACGTGCGGTATGCACGCCTCACACCCAACTACCAACATGGTTACGCACGCACAAGGCAAACAAGAGCCTCTATACACATGTGCAAATCCTGTTATAACGAGGATGCCAGGACCCTTATTTTTTCCTCGCTATAGCTGATTGCTCTCTATACCAACTACAGGATGAAAACATACAGAAAGATATGCGTATGTGACTACTTATAAAGCAACACATTTACCGCTAGTATTTTAATCTATTAATAGTTTTGCAAGCCTATAAACTGAAATGAAGAGCCTCAAGGGCATATACTGTACTGGGAAGGCAAAAAAAGCCTTCAAAATGTAATTGTTAGCAATCTTCTTGCCAATGGTCTTAAGTTCATGTATTGTCTATTTTAGAAGCTTGCTGAAAGTTATTTGCCCTCAAATGATCTACATTTGGAGTAATGAGTGATTAAATCACAAATCCTCAAAAGGTTCGGCCTGAACATTTCAAGGATTTAATCATTAATCATTAATTACTCCATATGTGGATCATTTGAGGGCAAATAACTTTCAGCAAGCTTCTAAAATAGACAATACATGAATTTAAGACCATTGGCAAGAAGATTGCGAACAATTACATTTTGAAGGCTTTTTTTGCCTTCCCAGTACAGTATATGCCCTTTAACTATCTAAAATCGTCTCCATTTAAAATAAAGCAGCGGGAAGGCTCAGTTACCAGCGCCTGCTAGCATGACTGCGTGTAAACAATGAATGATTGTATGAATCTTCCCTTTGCCATGTGCATGCAGAACCATGTTGGTGATTAAGCTCGGAGCATGTTGTACCGCATGCACATAATATGGACTACTCCACATGTGGTCGTGTGTGTATGGATTCTTACACATTGTGCATGATCAATGTCTCGTGAAAGGAGGTGTTTGACAGCGCAGACAAATTGCTTGTTTTGTTGCATTTGCCTCGCTAGACGACATGGCTGATGCGAGTGCTTGTATTAAAGGGGTCAATTCCCCTTGTTTTTCTCTTTTTCTAAGCTGGGAGTTAACCTTGCGATACAGCAGAAATTTCATTATAGCCGTCTCATTATATGGAAAGCAGAATACACAGAGGTCTATGGAAGAAATTTTGGGACCAGAGAAATGTTGTCGTAATAAGCGGATTCTTGCTATACTCATGCTAGTTATAAATGGGTTTGCCTGTATAGTCAAATGATTGAAATACACACAACATACTGTGGTTAAAGTCATGAGCTAGCAATATCACAGGCTAACAGAGGGTAGCCCCTGGTGAAAAAAATGCTAATTTACATACAGGAAAACCCTGTTATAACAAAGATGTTGGGACCTACACATTTCCCTCGCTATACCTGACTGCTCGTTATACCAGTACACAATCAAAACATACAGAAATAATATGCATATAGGACAACACATACAATAACATATTTACTGCTAGTATTATAATCTTTTAATGGTTTTGCAAGCATATTAAACTGAAGTGAATAGCTAAAAATTCACTAAAATATCTAATAGCACAGTGTACATGTATATAAATTACACTTCCAAAGTCTCTGTTTGTATTGTGTCTATAGGAATTTGGGGGGCTCATTTAAGTATTTCGGGGGCGATATCACCCTAAGCCTAGGTGCCTTTTTTCCCTAGATGGTGATTATTACATCATAATGTATTATAGCTTAGGTACTTGGCTGTGAGGTGCATGGACACAACCCAGTCTGTTAACAACTTTGTCTGGCAACACAGACAACGCCCAAATTACGTCATGGCTCCTCTGGCTTCTTCCCGTGAGGATGGGATTATAATAATAATAATAATAATAATAATAATAATAATGGTTATTTATCTGCGCTATACACAAAAAGTATCACAGCGCTTACAATCAGATATAAAATATAAATATATACATTAAATTGCATCAACCATTGGAGTTCTCAACTGTGCCAGATGAGGCCTGGTGGCCTCTTGCTTGCTGCTTCGTTCACCAATAATTTAAGGAACAAGCCCGGTCAGCACATTATTCACAGAAGCTCTAGTATAGCACTTGAGGCCACCAGGCCCCAGATGGGTTAGCCAAGTCAAACCAAATAGTGATAGCAAAAATCATCAAAACAAATACACATTAAATAAATGAAAATATAAAACTAGATATTTGGAAAAAGATATGACTTGAGTTGTCGTTTGAAAGATGATATGGTCGGTGTTGTTCGGATGGAAGAGGGGAGTGTATTCCAAACTCTAGATCCAGCTATGCTAAAACGTTTTTTCTACTATGGAGAGGTTTGTTCTCGGAATAACAAGTTTGGTGGTATCATTTAGGGAACGTAGATTACGAGCAGGTGTGTAATGAGCAATTGTGTTTACAAGATATGAAGGACCAGTACTGTTAATCAATTTATAAATGTACAGACAAAGTTTGAACTTGACACGTTGAGAAAAAGGGAGCCAATGGAGTTCCCTAATCAAAGGAGACGTATGTATATTGCGACCAACTGAAAACACTAAACGTGCGGCACGATTCTGAACACTCTGAAGTTTTTTCTGATCTTTAACACAAAGAACTGAAAAGAGACTGTTACAATAGTCGAGTCGAGAAAGTACAAGTGCCCTAACTGCATGATGGCAAGTTTTTTCATTGATAAATCTTCTAATGCGCCACAGATTCTTAAGATGGAAATTACAGGTACGTACAGTGTTACTGACGTGAGATGAGAGTGTAAAGCACGAGTCAATACATATGCCAAGATTCTTAACTTTAGAGGATAGTGCAATTTCATTATCACATTAGGGCATAGTCTGCACTACCAGACATAGTTTTTAACAGACTGAGTTGTGTCCATGAATCTCATATCCTAGTACCTAGGCTAAATGTATTATACCATCAATAAGTTTCTAAGCAGGAGTAAAAACAAGATGAAATAGAATTGTCAAATGGTATGCTATGTTGCTTTTATCCTGCTGTCCGTTACCTCCTCGAAAAAAGTCACCCTATCTGACTCTATACATCTCACCATTTTGTTCTCATTCTCTTGACTTTGTTTAAATCTCCCTCCTTCACATTCTGCCAATTTGTTGTCTTATTTTCCCCCTCAGTTTGCGTTCCTCTTATCCTTCCTTCCCTCTCCCTGCAAATTCTTCCGCAACAAAAGCTCTTTTCTTCTTCCGTTCTTCCTTATCCTTCCCATGAAGTTCCCTTTTGCCTCTTCATTCCCATGGATTTCAAGCTTGTATCAACTCTCAGTGTGCCAGGGGTGCACTGTCACCAATATTGCACACAAATCCCATTGAGCAGCATTTCATCTGGCACAGGAAGCTCTAGAGGGTTAAAAGTTCAATGAAGCATGGTGGAAAGTGCCCTACTCACCTAAGAGATGTGACACTGGGGCTGTGGGTTGTGCCCCTTGCGCCAGCCAGTACTTGATGCGCTCCACATTGAAACTGACCAGCTTCTCATTGTGGTTATTGGGCATGGGGTCAAAGGTCCCAAGCTGCTCTAGGGCTCGGCCGCTGTCCCTCGCAAACTTGTTGTAGATGGCCACAATGTGGAAGAAAGGCCGATTCCTGCAGCCAAACCGGGCCAGCCTCAGCATGACAGGCATTGTGGAATGCGATGGGTCTCTCCGTGATTTGGACAGCTACAAGCATGTAATGAAATAAAAATACTCAAATCACAATGACTTCCAAGAAAAATTAATGAGATAAACAGCAAGTGTCACACATTTTAGATTGCAAGGAAAATGTATCATGGAAAAAATTCTTGAATAGATATTAGGAGGGGAAAAGGATGGGGGAGGAAATGGGGCGCTGGTTCATAAGTGCTTCCATCCATTTGTCGGCACCGGCAGCCTACGCGGCTAGCTACGCGTACGCGTGGAGAGTCCCCTCCTCCCCTAAATTCAACTGAATCATTATTCAATGGCAAAGAAGTTGTCTATGGTTAGGGTTAGGTTCAGGTTAAGGGTTCAAATTCATGAAATTAGTCAGATACCAAAGCTGCCGGTGCCAAAACAAAGACACATGGACGTAAATGAACTAGCAGTAGCGCCTAGCGCCGGAAATGGTAAAGTTCAAATAATGTTAGAACACAGGAGCTGAGTAGCGAGGATAAAAAGAGGCAAAACGCGGAAATATTTTAGTTATACCATTCACGTTTTTATTCAGAATACGCTTTTCTAATTTCTAGACCCAAGTGTCACGAGTGTCTGGGTCGTTGGATTTTTGAAAATCTTCAGACATGTCCGAGGGCGTGTTTCTCGACACGATGACAACTCTAACCTCAGCTCTAACTCCAATACTAGTTAGCAATGAGGTGATTCTCGGAGCTATTTCAACTCTAACCTCAGCTCTAAATGCTGGAACTGCTCGGACCCTGTCATATCTATTGTTCTCAATCGGACGATCCTTGAGAACAATAGTGACTTATGGAAAGCTGAGTTGCGTAATTAGGACTGTGAAAAGTGAATACATTTGCATTACACGTTCTGTGATAACATTTCTGAGAACTGCATTTTGTCAGAATTGGCTAGGCATTAAATCAGCTGTGGTGGGGAAAGGGGTTTGCCTGTTTAACATCACGCCATGAAAGGCGGGATTCATGAAAAAGGTTAATAAATATTTCAAAATGTTGAGGATCATTCGAGCATTCTGTAGATCAGAGGGCTAGTCTAAGCAATCCAAAATTATAACACTGCTCAAAATATGAAAATTCACTCGTGTTCACTTATTTATTTTTGAATGATTAATAATTCTCCATTTGATTTGAGATTTTTGCATCAGTTGTGAATATTAATACATGCATGTGATTGCCCCTTTCTTCAATATTCAGACATTTATTTTAAGAATGGCATGTTTGCGTAGACTATCATTTACATGGTATCTTTCAACACACAACACAAATAAGACCAAAATGGAAAGCATTGAAAAAAATCAATGAATTGATTTAATAGAAGAAAATGAGAGATTGATTGCAATCCAATCTTCACGAAAATGATGCATTATACATCAAGCCATAGACTAATCAACGTTTTAAACAATACTTCGCCCCATTTTTAACAAAATCGTAATTATTTCAACCTGATATTTTATCAATTATTGTGGAGTTTCGTGAGAAAGGCTATTAAGTATTATTATTAATTCGTCTGAAAATTCCGATACGGTATAGATACATGAGATGTCACTGATATCCGACTTAGAATTCTCTTCGAGAATCAGTTTAGCTATAGCATCACTGGCGCTAACGAGTGAGGCGAGTTCTAAATCAGGTATCGCAATCAATATGTTATTACCTTACCTTTCATATTGGTACGAATATATTAAAAAGACAAAAAGGGGGCCGGTTTGCGGCTCCCGCATACGCGCATCAGTTTCCTTTTTTAACGCAAAAATATTCCTGCATGAAAATAAGTTAGTGGGGCCGAAATTCGAGTAAACGTGCCGTGAATCATAGACTACCCTAGGCTAGCCCCGGGACCGCTCCGGCGCAGCACGGTGAGCGAGGGGGCTGGTTACTGTAGTGTAGTCTGTACAGACTACCCTAGCCTAGAAATAATGTTACCAGTTAACCTTGGCAGTTTTATATTTGATATTTTCTATGACATTTTCGTTTGATGTAGATAACGCCACTATCGATTTATTGCTCTCAGCCAATTCAGTTTACCTCTTGATAACTTGCAGTTGAATACCTTGAATCGTTCTGATCACGGCGCGGCCCTCTTGAAATGGTATGAAACTGGCGATCAATATGGAAATGACCCGCGACCAATAAGACGGGACTATGGTGTCTGAAGGGTCAAACATAATAGGAAAAAAGGTTTTTACGCTCTCTGCATTGGCCAGGGGGATAAAAGTAATTGTACGACAATCGTACGGCATTTGAAAAGAATAATAATTACATGAGATGAAGCTTAACATTCATTCTTCATTCTGATGTAGATTAAGTGTTAAAACATTTTATTAAGGTCTTACTGTTCCAAATTTGATACCTGGATATTGGTCTACATGCATGTTTGTCAATTTGAGATACATATTGAAAGATGTCGAGGCTGTAGAAACTATCGAATTACACTTTCACTAACTAATAACTTATACCAGGGGAAAGCTGAACAATTGTTCCTTACTCTCATGTAGGTGCGTGTCGGAACTGTTTGATTGGGTCTTCCTGTTTCAGTTTGAAACCGGCATATTACGCGCGGCATTCACAGGATATACCGGCGAAAATGGCCTAACTCTTCCAAAAATGTCGGGACTTTTAAAACTATCGAATGACATTTAACTAACTAATGGGTTATATGAGGTGGAAGCTGAATAGTTGTTCTTAACTCTTGTATAGATGGCATGTCAGAACGTTTTGATTGGGTCTTACTGTTTCAATTTGAAATATGGGCTCGAACCGGCATTTCGCCAATTTACGCACGCCATACACAGAACATATCAAAAATATGGCCATAATTCTTCACAAGGTTTTGGGGCTTTTAGAACTATCGTATATATTACACTTACTAACGACTTCGATATGGTGTAGAAGCTACATTGTTGCTCTACACTCTCATTAGGTGGCACGTCGGAACTTTTTTTTTTATTTCAAGTGATAAAAACATGTTGCATATGCTTAAAGGTTACGTATTTATGCACAATGCACATTCTGTAAACTGATACATGTGCATTTGACGCTTTTGACCTATATCAGGCTTGCATGCAAGTCAATGTATTTCTAGTAGGCCCTACCACGTTGCAGGCTAAAAGTAACTTGCCGTTTGCAAAAACAAATTGTTAAAAGAGGTCAATACTAGACACAAAAGGCATGCAGACCCAGTTAGCACAGTTGCGTATAATGATGGGGACAAAATGTGTATACAAAATGCTGCTTTAGCTAATATCGAAGTATAAGTTTTGGAAAGCTTCAACTATGTATCAAGTAAAGACAAGAAAAAGAAGAAAGAAAAGAAATTTTATTCAGAGATTATTGAAAAAATTGATGTCCTGGCAGAATTTCAAATAGGTTTCTATTATTTAGTGAGACGAATTCTTGTAATATAATGAATGTGTAATTTATGCAAACTAATTCTTTTTGGAAAAAATAAAATCGCATTTGTTGCCCAAAATGTCTCATGAAAAATCACCCGAAAGCCCGCCTTGTGGTAAATTTAACCCTTTTTGATATGACACCTTATAGGTGTGTGAAAATATATCATTCAAATGTTATATATTTGCTACTTTTCCATGGCGGTCATTTTTACAAATGGCCGCCATGTCTCTCCTGGGCCCAATTTGAGAGGGCTCAATATCCAAATTTGTGTAAAATATATCATTCTTCATAAGTGCCACATTTGCTGCTTTTAGACGAAAGTGAACGATTCAAACAATATATCAAGATAAGCCGCAGGACTGTGAGCAGGTTTTCAGACCGGATTGCAAGACATAGTAATGTTATTTATCTTCTGTAAGTCGATTTTGTCCTAAGACGAAAGGATTTCTGTGGTCTCAAGAGATTCAACTTAGGCAGAGCTACCTGTATTTATAATCTGTTGCATTTCTTCATCGTGTATGTTCATCACCGCGCAAATTGATGGACCGCTGTTGACAGAAAAAAAAAATGTAGTCAACCCTATTTTACATGGACTGTTTCTTCAGATTTTACCTGTTAAACACTTAATAAGCAATTTCACATGAGCGTCCTTCATAGTTTTATCCAATAACTGCATAACAGGCCTACATGTGCAATAAACGATTGTTTGCGCAGACAATCATTTCGATTGAATCATTGGAACATTTCAATTGAATATTTTTGAAATCTGATACATTTATTTTGCTTGTGCTGGCGTGCCCGTCAGCGGGTAATAATTAGATAGCTATCTGGTGGTTTTTGTTTATTGTGGCTGAGATGAAAACAGAAAGAAAGATGGGTGGGGTGAGGAAGGACGAGTAGGGGTAGACATGTATCAAATTGAGGCCCATCAAGCTTAAATTGCCCCTGCCAGCAAAACAAAAGAAATATTAAAAAACAAAAAAAACATGTCCCAAAAGAAATGCCCATGGACAAAATATAAATGATAAAATATAAATTTGATTTTCTTGGAAATTACGCACAGTGAAATGTCACTGCGAAGGACTATAGGCCTAATCCTAACTTATGAAAACCGTTCATTTTACTAAGTACGAGCAGAGCGAGCGCTTCAGAATGTATGACAGGCTTTTACGTCTGATCACTTAATATGCGCGAACGACGCGAGCGAGAGCTCAATATCATCGTAAATTTTAATTTCTCATGAACGTACGTACATAGTACAGTATGTCACAATATTCTTATATTGCTAGAAAACTTGGAAGAAAAGGAAATAAAAGGGTTAACTAAACTTATGTTTCACGAGGGCATGAGGCTATTCATCGAAGGACGCGAGACTACCATCTACACACTAAATTTAATTATGTAAATGCCCCGTATCGGAGCGACAATTTCGCAGTATATTTAGATATGAAATGGACTATTTTTCGACAAGCAAAGTGCTTTCATTGTTTATTTTGATCTTAAAGTAATTTATAATAGTTTATACAAAACAAACATATTTTGAGGGGCAAGTGCACCATCTTCCCCCGCTTCCGGCGCCAAAAGCGATGGTGTGGTATGTCAACCTCAACGAACTCAGTCAGTGGCGTAGACAAGTTCGTACACCTGGGGGGGGGGGGGGGGATGACTGGGCTGCCAACGCTCGAGCGGGCGCGAAAGGGTGTGGGAGGGGGGTGTCCCCCCTCCCACGGTAGGGAGCTTTTGCAATTTTGAACTTGAAATCGTGCAATCTGATGCAATCTCACACACACACACACACACACACACACACACACATACTTACAAGAGCTACCGTGTGGAGACATTGCCTTATGGAGACATTTTGTATGCCCCATATATACCTTGTGGAGACAGCCTTGTGGAGACATTTTGAGTGTTTAAGTTACCTAATGGAGACATTGTGTGTAACACACGTGTGTGTCTCCATAAGGAGACATTCGGGTGTTTAAGTTGCCTTATGGAGACACATGTGTGTGTCTCCATAAGGAGACATTCGGGTGATTAAGTTGCCATACGGAGACAAATGTGTGTCTCCATAAGGAGACATTCGAGTGTTCGAGTTGCCTTATGGAGACGCGTTTGTCTCCAAAAGGAGACATTCGAGTGTTCAAGTTGCCTTATGGAGACGTGTGCGTCTCCAAAAGGAGACATTCGATTGTTCAAGTTGCCTTATGGAGACGTGTGCGTCTCCAAAAGGAGACATACGATTGTTTAAGTTGCCTTATGGAGACAAATGTGGGTGTCAGCAAATTAGTGTGGTATGTTATGTCATCCCGGAGGATTTGTTGTGCTAAAGTTATCTCTTTTTTTTTTTGAATACGTACCGTAATATGGGGAAATAGGGACATGGGGGTAAATGGGGACAAAAACCCGGAACGTTTTTGCACCGCAATTATTTATGTTTTCGTTTAACTTTTATGATTAGTTCTTATTACAGTGTGAAGCATAATGTATTGAAGTTCCATCAAATGCCAAGGAAGACTAGATGTTGAGGTTTATTACAAAATTATAGGTAAATAAAAAAATCAATACATGTATTTGGTTAGTGGTCAAAACTTTAACCACATCTCCGGAACTAATGACCCTGAAACATCATTTTCAGCGTCAAAACCTCGCTTACGTATCTCTACAAGTTATTAGAAAAAGAAATAAAACAATTTAAGAAAGGTTCTGGTATAAGAAGTACAATTTTGAATTTTCAAGATTTCCTACCCTAATATGGGGTAAATAGCGACACCTGGAAATGGGGTGAAAAGCCCGGAAAGGTCTTGCACTGCAACCAGTTATATTTGTCTTGAACCTCTATGCTTAGTTTATTGCTTGACAGCTGTCAGGGGCGTTCGGGCTCGATTTTTCTGGGTGGGGGGGGGGGGGGCTGAAGGCTTTTGCCCGAATATCATGAGTTGTGCACACGAAAATGTGCGCGAAGCGCACATCACGAGCGCAAAGTGCGAAGTCCCTTACGGCGTGGATCCAGGTTCCATGTCTAGTTGATTTTTTTTTTTTTTTTTTTGGGGGGGGGGGGGGGGGAGGGATCCCCAATAAAAAGACGACAGAAAAACAAACTGGTGATTTACTTAAATACTGAAAACTAAAAAGACGACAGAAAAACAAACCGGTGATTTACTTTAATACTGAAAACTAATGTACACATAAACAAGGATAGCACATCATGAACACTGTTTTGAGCATCAAATGACTTCTCGGGGTTTTATTGATTCAACCAACTACCGAGATGAAATCAGAATAAATAATCCATAACATGACCAGCATATAATTATTAAAGTAACCAAAAACACAAAAAACATGCTACAAATAGAATAGTCCTGCAGCCGATTAGGTAACAAGATGGTAATTGTGTCTTAGGTTTTTTTCCCCATAATATTCACCTTTGGGGTATGACAGCTCACCATCAGGCAAATTTCATTACATGATCATCCCAGAGTATCAGACCACCAAACATTCAATATTTAAATTTCATTCCTGTACATTAATTAACTCATGCTAATACCCGAAAGTCGCAGAGTTGTAAGAATGTCTGTATTTGTTTATTTATTTATTTATTTATTTTTTTTTTTTTGGAGGGGGGGGGGGGGAGAGATAAAGTGTTCCTATGGAACCCAAACCCTAAATGATATTCATGTAGATTCTGAATAGTTCATATTTGAGTATTTTGGTGTTTCCTGTCAATGCTAAGAAGGGATGCATTTGTCACAGATCTAGACATGTCGTGATATATCAGTTCATAGTCTAGAGATGCATGTATATGGAGAGATTATTCTCTTATCGTTTATGCATTAGTTTCTTTCCCAATCAAATAAAATTGTGTGACCTTGAACATCAATACTGGTCAAAATCATTAAGGGAGGGTTTCTTCAGATCGCATACTCTGCCATGGTCAAAGAAAGTTTTAGTTATTTATACTTGCAGTATGGTGAACTGTCACACCTATCTAGACACCATTATACCGCTCACAAAGCTGACTAATTAACAGTAGCATAGAATCTTGATAACTCATGCCCCCCCCCCAAAAAAAAAAAAATAATAATAATTATAATAATAATAATAAATAAATAAATAAAATAATTTAAAAAATAAAACAAAAATAAAAAATAAAAAAATACCTGCCTGACTTCAGAATCTATGCAGAGAAGATTTCAGGCATATGTTGGATGCCAAAGAAAAAAAGAAAATAGCATTTAAGGTCATTTTTCTTCAGACTGCTTGGAAACCTCCACAAAAATCCTCTCATACCAAGATTTTGTCAGTGACATCATCTGTCAATCACTGCTTGATTACTAATGCAATGGTAAAAAAAAACAGTGGAATGCACCTCCCCCTAAGCGGAACATTTATTACATGTTTCAAAACAAAGACCAGTCAGTGCCTTTGTTGTGCTTGTATTGTAGAGTTTTCCAAGCGTAGAAACTGTAATTGAAATCACAAGCATTTTGGGTTGGAATTATGTATAAATTTACAACACTATTGTACGAGCATGCCCATCTCTGGGGAAGGAGCATTCCAGAGTCTTTTGTCAAGTGCACTGGTAGTCAAGCAGTGATTGACAGATAATGTCACAGACAAAATCTAAGTTGGAGTTTTTTTGTGGGCGTTTCCAAGCAGTCTGAAGAAAAATGACAGAAAATTGTAAAACGTAAATGTATGGCACATACTCACACACTCTTTTGGCCACATGAGTGATGCTTAGGGAATAATGCTTCATCACAAGTCAACAAGCATTCACTTTATGTACATAGATCCTTTAATAACTTAGGCTTTAATAAATGCCAGAGAGATGTGGTAAAATACAACCTTGAATTGAATGAGCCAATCAAGACAAGTCGGTGAATATATGCCGATTACTCAACAGCTCTCAAAGTTATTGTGATGCCCCAACTTCAAATTTGACAATGAACTAGAAACATTCGACTGCACGCAGTCAACTTGTATAACAAAACTAATCAAAAATTTACATAAAATTCTAAAAAATTTCTTAAATCAGAAACCTAACAAACATTTTTGGCAAGTAAACATTTTACCCACATCATTTTATGAGCAAGTGCGTAATACATACATACAGGTCAATCATACACAATATGTATATGCTCTATTTCATGATAATGTATTATTTCCAGGGATTCATATGTCAAAAATTAGGATTTGAGAACCTATCTATTGTTATGCAAATGAGGATTAGCCAAATCACATATGGAAGCTTATGCATTGCAACGAGTAGACAAAAGATGCACATCTTGTAATCAGTTAATATCTTGAAAACCAGGGTTGGGCACATACTAGACCCTTGGTGTTTTAAAAAGCTTATGAAATTTTCTTTCAAAAAATTGTATGGTTTGGTATGTGCCATCCCCCGGTTTTTGAGATATTTAGAGCTTTAGATGATTTTGAAAAACAAAATTGGGGCAAGAGTAGGCTCATTCTAGCATAATTTTAATGAAAAGTTTGTTTTCAAGACCCCAAAATCTATATCTGAGGTAGGAAAAATGTGTGATTTGATATTCCCATGCATAGTAGATATAGTATGAGATACAAAGGTATGAAGTAATAATTTGAATTCAAAACACTTTAAATGTAGGTTTGGAAGGTTTTTTTTGTTGAAAATATAATTTATGGGTATTTTCAAGACTTATCTTAGATCTTTGAAACTTTTTGGTTGATTTCCGCAACTTTGAATTATCATAACTTTTGAATGAAAAAAAGATATTGACCTAATCTTTTTACATCTTACTGGAAATTTACTCTAGCTTCTGTATAGCCTAAAGGATTTTTCAATTCAAAAACTTCATTTTCCCGAATGGAGACCCCATAGCCCACTGTGCGCCACCTTACACACCTGTGTTATATCATCATTTTTCATGGAAGGTAAGACTACTTTCTTCAGGGTTACACTTGCACCATGGAAGCTATCAGGATGCTGCAGCCTCTCACTTTGTATCTCCAAGTAGCCTCTCCCTTCAACTGGTCCTCCACTCTTTCTGGCTATGCATCTATAGGTACAATGACGCCATAGGTTTTTTTTTTTCACATATCCGAGGCATTGGGGGCATGGTGTAAAGTCATCAACCTCTGATGTGTTATCACTCTTTGCTGGTCTACGAGAAAGTATTAGTTCTCCTTTTCCTGTACTGATGACACGTTCGTTATGGTAAAAGTTACCCCTGTGTCTTAACAGTTCCAACTGTGCTTTCCTTTCCTTTCTCGCTATTGGCAGAACAGAGATCTGTGCCACTTGTGGCTCCTCTGCATGACAAGACAGATAGTGTCTTCCAATCTTTACTTCTATACGCTTTTCGCAATATAGACACACATTGCGTTTGTCATATACCCGTTGCTGTTTCTTTCCATCTTGAGGTTGAGTTTTCTTTGAATGATCAAAGAAAACATAAGTACCATCCTCCTCTGGATGAGCAGATTCTGAACATACCAAGCTGGTGTAACTCCCCTCTGAGGATGCGCAGTAATCAGGATCGTTATCATCCTCATCGGAGTGGACCAATGCAACTGGTCTCCGTCTCTACAAAATAAAAGGAATACATAGAAAAATCTTAGTAATGATATATAATTACATGTTCATGTAAACCTACTCATATGGGTGAGTGATGCATATAAACGGTATCTTGTTTTTTGTTACGTTACAAGGGATGAAATTTCCTTGATAAAGACATATTTTGTTAAAACTTTTACACTCTCCTTTCAATAACCACACAAATAAGGAGGTTAAATAAGGAAGTTAAATTGGTTTGAGGTGACTTGCAAGCATTCGCAAAATTTTTCTCAAGCCCACCTATGACCAAATTAACACATGAATGTCTCTGAAGAACAAGTCTTGCAGATAAAATTGAACCCAAGATGTCAGACGATCTTTGAACACTGTAGCACTGTATGTTAAAGTTGCTGCATCGTCTTTGAAGCCCGAATCAAGGCTTCGTGTAAACCAGCCTAGTTCCGAATGCATGAGCCAATCAGATGAGCAGGAGAGGTATTTCGGTAAAAGTTCGGGTGTTCGAGTGAGACTGGTTCCCTATAGTCTTTGTTCAAGCATCAAGACCGACAGGGGGACTTTAAGGTCCCGAGATGGCATCATCGATCAAATTATTATACCTGTTAAACGGTTATACAGAATCAACAGAAGAGTAAACACGTTTTCATACATGATAACCTCTAATTGCTCTTGATGTGAGCATTAATTCACTGACAAAGGAGACAATAGGGGAGAGAGGGGCGATAACGGATGGAAATGTCAAATCCCCCTACGGCACGAACCATAGAGAATTTTCTCGTAATATTTTTGTGCGATGTGCACATTGGGTATTCACATGATGTGACATGTACAAATGATGAAATTGTTTATTTGATTTGTAGTAATCTTCAGGAAAAAGAATTGCTAATGTTCGGTATTACCCGCTCCACCGCGGGTAATGCCGGACAACAGTCGGGGCAATTACGGACACGATTTTCCATGCCGAGCTTGTTGATTTTGCTTTTGATAATTAATATAAAATGAACATCTGAATTCCAATTGCGAAAAGTTTGTATTTTCCCTACAATTTTCAAAATCTATTTGGAATATTTAGCCCCCACCCCATATACGACGCGCGTATAAAGTTTTGGCTACATAAATTATCGAGAACTGTACAATTTTGGAACACAAGTGCGCAAAAAGTGATATAAGGGAGAACCAGGGCGCATAACAGCTGCTGTGGCTCTCTCTTCTTTTCATTATTTTGCTGGTACCGAGTTTCATCTGGTTACTTTAAATATTACCATATTTTTGTATGTGCTACAGTGATGCTGCAGGAGTAATATTTTGTTTTTTATTTTTGTTTTTTTAATATTTTTTGAATTATCAAGTGTTTTGCTTCTGTAAGTCATCTTGAACTTTTGGTCATTTTGTAAGTAGGCAAGCAGTCTAGCTAGTAGCCATGTTCAGGCTACCCTTAACCTGTTCACAGCCAATGTGATTCTGTGTTTGTGCAGTCAATCGTAACTTCTATTCATTGACTACTAGTGCTTATAGTGAAAGTCAGAATGGCTTTCATTAATTTCTTGTACACTATACTTGCACTAGGATTTACACTGTATAATGGAAATGTAGAAGGTGTTTTTCAAGGTTGTATCAGCCCTATTAGTCGATGTGATATTGTCATGTAATGTCACATATGTTGGTAAACGAATATTGTACTACCAGGTAGCCTCTTCAACATGTACTTTTCAGAGAAAATGTTACAGCCTAGTTCTGGTCATATTCTTCCTATTGACACTGACCAAGCAAATTCACTCCCACAACGCTTTCTTTCTTATTTTACTAATAAGATAGAGAGCATTGCTGAAGAACTTCAATCTTTGAGTAATATTTTAGACAATTATACTCATGAAGAACCTGTTCATTGCACTTCATTATTTGAATGTTTTAAATCTGTTTCTGAAGCCGAGGTTTTGAAAGTTATTACTGCATCTTCAACAACAACATGCAGTCTTGATCCAATCCCAACATCTTTGCTGAAGAATTGTCTCTCTGAATTGGTTCCCATTATGAAAAGTATTATCAATCAATCATTTGAAACAGGTTGTTTCCCATCCCAGTTTTAGAGTGCAAATATTTTACCTATAATTAAAGGTATATCCCTTACCCAAATCACTAACATTTGGTTAACCTTTTCTTAAAGGTGATATTCATAGAAAATCCAAAAATATGAAGATATTCATCTACAGAACGCTTAGAAGTCATACAATGAGCTTGGATGACATTCAAACAATATATCACTTTCCAAAAAGCCAAATTAGGGTGAAAACAATAACCGTATTCTGAGGGACAAATTTGCCCTACTGTCATCCGAAACGGCCTTGAGGTCTGACGTAAGAAAAGGGAGGCGTTATTGTGCATCAAACATGCCAATCCGCAGCTTCTTTTCCGCCAGAAGCATCATGCATTGTTAATGAAACTGTGATGGCAGTTGCTAGTGGATTAACAGGTGTGATACACAATGGTCATTGTGAAGCGTATCCCGGCTGTGACGTACACACAACGCCACTTTCCCCGAGGCAATTTCGTAGGTCAGGAAGAGAGTCAATTAGTAAAATTTTACTTTCATTAAACACAAAACTGAACACTTTCATGGCATGTTAGCTGCATAAATTGCTTTAATAACTCATTCAATTATAAAATAAACTATATTTATTTGATTATATTTCCTATGAATATCTCCTTTAACATTTACTAGAGCTTGCAGAAACTGTTAAACAAATGTTAAATCTAAGCCTTTATATGCTTTGGTGCAATGTGTTAACATAATGGTAAATTTGAAAGGTTACGTGTAAAAAAATGCTTACTAACCTTCCAGGGAAGCGAATTATTAAAATGAGCTTATAACCTTTAAACGTTAAGCAAAGGTTAACCAGAAAGGTTAAGCAAAGGTTAAGAAAGGTTTATTAACCTTTAAATGCTAGTTAACCTTATATAGAGGCGAAATATTTAAATGAGCTTAACCATCGAAGGTTAACGCCAAAGTATAGTTTTGGTATAATTGAAATAAGTTCACGCGGTTGGCATATATGACATTTTTACTTATCTGACGTCACTGGAGACGTGCGGTTTTTTTTGTAATTATTGCGGCAAAAAAATGTGAAATTCGTGGATAATTTTACATGGATTAGTTGGAACTCATTTTTCTAATTTAGTAACCCTTTAATATTATGGGCCCTTTAAATTAGTGTAAGACATCATCACAAGCATAACAAGTAGAGAATACATGTATTAGATCTAAGTACCTCTTCAATCATTGGACCTTTGAACCTCTTGGGTTTTCCACAGGATCGGTGGCTGCGCTTTGTTCCTGGAGACTCCAAAAGACTTGCAGAGTTTTGAACAGTTTCTGTTTGGTCGTGAGGACACTGGGGTGAGATTTCAGTCTGGTTGTTATAATCCGATACCGTCGTCTTGGGAGGACATTGGCGTGAAGTGACAGCATGGTTGTCTTTGTCTTGGACACCTGTCCCATCTGTTGGCAACTCGGCTTCACTCTGGCGGTCTTCTGTTCTTGACTTCTCACTTTGGTCGTCCTTTTCTGATATTCCTTCCATCATTGGAAGGGGGCAATGGTGTGAGGTTTGATCTTCCGATATCCCTTCCGATGGCAGCGTGTCTTCGTTTTCCTCCTCCAGGTCATTTGCAGTCTGTCCTTGTCTCTTCCCAGTACTCTGTTACTCTGCTGGCTCGCTATCCACGCCAGGACACCCGTTAGTCCTCTCCATTTCACTGCCAAATGGGACACACCCATCGCGCTCATCAAATGCTTCATAAGTAGAACCGCAATCAGAAAGACATCTTGCATTCATACTGTGGGCTCCTTGTTCATTGTCGAAAACATCGTCCCTTTTCAAAACTGTTTCAGCGGGGAAAGCATGCGTTTCTAGGGTTAGACTGCTACCCGTTGTCTCTGTACATAAACTGTGATCAACCTCTCCTAAGCTAATCTGCAGTGATTGCAGAACTTGGATGGGCTGCAAGACTTTCAAGCTACAGACACGCAAACAGTCAATAGTTACTCAGCTGAGCTCTCGGGCCTGTCAATAGTTTGTTGTACGGCGTGGTCAGAAACAAATCCATCAGGTGTGCTTCCGTCAGATGACTCTGTAGCATCAGAATCACAATCTGAGTCTCCAATGCTATTCTGCACGCGGCAGCCATCTACTCTGCTTGTTTAATTAGTATATCTGCCATCGGTTTGTCACCACCTGCCACAAAGTCAGGATGCTCTACCAATGCAGAATATTCATTCCTGGAGAAGAAGAAACATAAAGCAGAGTTTGAAAATGTCATGGTGCAATAAAAGAGCTCAGCAACATAAATAAACTCAAGATTCAAGATAATTCATTGTCACATGAAAAATGTACAAAAATGTGATTGACATTGACATTGACATTGGTAGCTCATAACATGCATGTACAATATAGATGCGTACCATGTGGGCTTTTTCTCCAGCATTTTCAGTTACCCCCGCCCCCCCCCCCCCCCCCCCCCTCATTACCATGGGCTCTTTCAACATTCCATAAACCAATGGACTATTCACGCCTTGGTGCTTCGCGGTGTTATGATATAGTAGTTGGTCAAGAGAAAATATAAACTTACAGTACATCTGGGCATTTCCATGGAAACAAAAAAACAAAAAAACAAAAACAGAATTAACATGAGGATTACATTATCTAATCATTCAAGTGTACATGTAATCCTCATGTTTAATTGTGTTATTTTTTGTTTGTTTGTTTTCATCGCCTGTTTGTATTTCGTATGTTACATGTTTACAGGGCTAACCGGCCCTCACAGGTGCTTGCACCTTCTCGGTTAGCCCTCGCATTTAATTGTCATTGCAATTGTTGTTTGTATCTATGTTTTGTTTTATGCGAAATAAACTTGAATTGAATTGAATTAAAATGGTACACGGAAATTTTAAGATATTTGTGGATTTCATTGTGGATTTCGGCCTGTTCACTGCAACCGATAGGTGGCGTGAATCCCCCAAATTCTAAAAGAACATGAAACCATGTACACTACAGCTCAAAGGAATTGGCACGGGTGAAGAGAAAGGGAAGAAAGGGAAGGAGCCGCAGTTTTACACCGTGGTATATTTTGTCCAGTTCAGCATGAGACATGATGATTTTCAGGCTAAAGCATCGTGTTTCATGCCGAACTGGACAAAATATACCCCGGTTTAAATCTGCGGCTCCTTCCCTTTCTTCCCTTTCCCTTTACCCGTGCCAATTCCTTTGAGCTGTAGTGTACTATCAGTCAATGTCCGTACTTGTTGTTTTCTGATGCTCCATCTGTTCCGCTGTCTGCTTCCAACTTCACAATCTTCCTGCACACCTCTAGAGTCTGTGCTGTGGTCAGTGTTCTCTTCAATCCACGAGCAGGGCTCCCTCTACCACTCGGAGAGAGGACGGCTTCGGGAGCTCTAGGGAGGGAGCGATAGCCATCCCCAACAACGCTGTCCTCGGCCTGCTGGTGACCTTGTCTCCCAACTGTCAAGGTCAAGTCCTCCTCTTTCACGCGTCTAGCACTCCTGCAGCACAGCAAAAATAACATATCATACTTCACTCCTTAGCAGTTTTGACAAACATATTTGATATCATTGACTACCACATGTTTTTAAAGACGGGGAAACCCTTTTGCAAAAGTCATGAAACTCGGCAAGGATCAGCATGGAGTATAACCTTTAGCATGCTTGAAATATCACATCTTCACAAACTTTATTAGGAAAAGTATAAAAAAATCCTTGTTTACATTCAAAATGCCTTATACCAACCATAGTAATTCGTTTACCAAATTGCACCACAGTGTATCACTCACCCCTTGCCTTAACCGTATCACTGCAATTTGCAAAGCAGAGAGCCGCAAAGCGCGCTGTGACGGTCTCCAATCTCGAGGTTTTGGGCGTGTCGTCCAAACGCAATCTAGCAATTAATATTCTATTCAAAGTCAGTTTTTCATAAATTTCAATTATTGGGATCGAGGGAAGCAAGCGCTGTTCCAGTAGTTTGGTCCATTTTCCATGGGTTTTACAAAATGTTATTTTTTTTAATGGCAAAAGGGCTTCTCTGTCTAGTGTCTTCACATCTATGATCTCAGAATTGATATACATGTAATCATATTTATGCAACTTAGATCTTCGTTGCTCATTACCTAACATTAAAAAGAGGATGAAAATTTTCTTTTCAGGGGCTCCTAGCTTTTCAAGCCAGATGCCACGAAATTGGGTTTAATTTGTTTACACAGCTTGCTCCTCGCGTATAAGCGTAGCTAATATTAGCAGCCGAAATCTCAGAACTAGCCAAATTTCAAGCCGCAAGTCGGCCTATGCAGCCTGGCAAGTTTACGTGCCAGACAAAATGTTGCTATAATATGCGTATTTACCGTGAAATAATCCACAAAGTGCAATACTTCTATCAACTGGTGTCAAAAAGGTGCGATAATGCAAGGAAAGAATAACATAATGAGTTCCCGTATAGCGATCAAGAATACCCAAACTGTACCAAACTGTTTAAGAGCTATCAAACCACCAGATGGATCGGGCTAGTCCACCTTTAATTGCTTATACAATGACACCCCCCTCCCCCGTTTTTTTTTTTTTTTTTATAAGAAACATGTTAATATATACCTTGATCATCCAGCTTTTCTTTAAATGAGAAAAATGAAGCAACTGGGGATAAAGGGGAATTATTGGTGTGGTGAAAACGTACGACGGATTGTAATAGAGATGGAGAAATAGAGAGATATCTAGACTGAGATGAGAGAGGAAAGAGAAGAGATAAAAAGAGGACTGAGGACGAGAGGAGTGGGGGGGGGGGGGGGCATAATGAAGGCGGCCTCCCGCACGAAGGAGCGAACAAACGCCAGGGAAAAGAAAGCAATAAGTGGATAAGAGAAAGAGGAAGAGTGGCAGAGGGAGAGACTGGAGAGAGAGAGAGAGAGAGTGGGGAAGAGAGAGAGAGAGAGAGAGAGAGAGAGAGAGAGAGAGATGGGGAAGAGAGAGAGAGAGAGAGAGAGAGAGAGAGAGAGAGAGAGAGATGGGGAAGAAAGAGGCCGGTGAGAGAAAGAGAGAAAGGGATCGACAGAGAAACAGAGAGATGGATAGAGAGAAAGAGATAGAGAGATCGGGGGGGGGGGGGAGAAGAAGAAGAAGAAGAAGAAAGTAAAAGATAATAGGAATGGAGAAAGATATAGAAAAAACCCCACAATAATTAAAGAGAGGATTAAAGGAGAGAAGGGAAATACTTATTTCTTCCCTCTAAAATCCTTTCAAACCCCCTTTTCTAGACAAAAATGTGCAAAGGATTAAAGATATGACATGGGAGGCCAAGAAAGTAGCACATACGCAGGAAAGGAGATTAGATAAACGCTGAGTAACCAAAAAGAATGAACAATTCACCCATTTGCCACCAACTGTAGCCTAGGTACCAGGCTGTGAGGTGGATGGACACAGCCCAGTCTGTTAACAACTATGTCTGGTAACACAGACCAGAGACTTCGCCCTAATCTCATCCTCGCAGACTCTGGTGTAATTACTGCTGGTTTTTTTTACCAGACAGTTAAGTGTTAACACACTGGGTTGTGTCCATGCACCTCACATATTGGCGCACACATAATACACACACACACACACACACACACACACACACACACACACACACACACACACACACACACACACACACACACACACGCCTTAAATGGACAGTCATAGTTTCGACAAGATCTACACACCGTGGCATACGAGTACAGGATGAACTGACACATATTGCAGGGGGGGGGGGGGGGTTCGCAATGGATCCCGGGGTTGGCTTGAAACAGAATTTTCTGTGGTTTAGTTTCTAGTACTGGAATGGAAGAAGTTAATTTTTGGAGGTGATTGGGGCTAACCCAGTCGTCAAAACCGGCATCAGTTTCATCATCATTTTCGCCTCAGATGCTCCATCACCCTCAACGGCACAAAAATAAAGGGTTTTTAAAAGTTTCAAACCCAAGAAGGATGAGTATTTTTTAAACGGTGCTCACTCAACCAGAACAATGGGTTAAATGTCGGGATATGTTTAGGTGCATCGAGAGATGGATGATAAACAATGGAAGGACATAAGTTATGCACCAGGAATGGAATTCATCCAAAATTCATGACAGAAACCCCAAATTACCCTTGTGACTTTTGAAAAGTTACATTTTTGCCTCTTAAATTTTCACACTCACGCATGACTTATTGGATTAATGTGAGTTTCACACATAAGTTAGTTGATAAGGTGAGAAACAACCCTGCCAAATTATTTTGCCCAAAACCTCTTTGATAAAAAGTTATGCTATTTTGCTTAGTGAGGACAAACCACAGATAACCACAAAATACTCTTAAGATTTTCTCTTTTTTACCGTCTGAATTGGCTTTCACCGTGTGAATGCGGCTAATACCAATAAACACAATTACAACAATGAGGAGGATTATCACCATAATTATCAGTATGAATATTATGATTGTTATCATTATCATTTGTACTATTATTATCATCATTATGACTTATTAAGTGAGCAAATATCATTCCCCCAAACCTGGGGGGGGGGGGGGGGGGGGGGAGATTGATTGTACATGCATCCCCCTCATCCCCCCCCCCCCCCCCGGTTTTCTACGCCCCTGAACTCAGTGTCTTTTCTAGTTCTGTGGTCAACCTCATATTAGCTCTCTGCCACCTCTCTGGTCGACCTTAGCCGCCCCATCCCCCACCGTGTACGGTTTCGGGTGAAAGTCGGGGGATTCCCTTTCCTAGACGTTAAAGCAGCCGCTTTCATTTATTTATAATGTTATTAAACTAAATAAAACAAAACAATCATAATAAGTACATTTTCAATTTCAAATCGTAATCGACGATTGTTTAAAACTATTTTTTTTACGTAAATATGTTTTAAAATTGGTCAAAGATTTTTTGTGTAAATGTTTATGATAAAATTAAAGCGCATTCATAAAGGCAAGATATCAACATGACGTATTCTCTCTATTGCGCAACTGCATTGAAGGAAAAGTTGATACATTCGCCACGCCGACCATGTCTGGCTAATTTAGTTTTAAAGTCAACGTGAAGTTATGTGGATCTTCGTTAGTGTATTCTCTTCTAAAGGTAATGAAAATCACTTGTTCATCATAAATTAAGCTCAGAGTTTTTCACCGTAAATATTACGATATGATTGCACAAAAGGGCTGTGAGCTGTGCAGCTGTGCCAGCGAATTCGATAATTCACCTGGCGTGCGGAATAGCGAGGCCGAGGATCACGGGATGTTGTTGTTGGCAGCAATGCCAAGGCAATACTACCAATGAAAGTACCGCGTGGCGTTGTGATCGCTGGAAAGGAGTAACGTCTCATTTTGTATGTTTTGACATACTCCCAAAAAGAGCTTTCAGATTAGCCAGATGCAATCTCACTGCAGGCGATTCTGCTGATTGTTGGGGTTAAGTTTTGGGCCGCCCAATGCCAGGGTCTAAATTGTCTTTGGTTGCTGAAACTTCAGCCTAGAGGCTAGACAGGCATGACGGGAATAATTGTCTCATTCAGCCTTCAGGGCATTCTTTAATCGAAATTACAGTTTTTGACATATCCTCGGGCAGAGGAGGAGCAATCACAGTAGAGCCAATGACCTACATAGACTGAATTTTTGGTCTAACTTCAGCCTAGCCGTTAGACGCTGTAGAACGTTGGATCCACTGAGATTGCATCTGGCTCCTCTGAATGTCCTTTCTAGACGTAAACATGTCCAAAAATGTAATTTTGATTAAAGAATGCCCCGAATGAGAGGGTTATTCCTAAGGTTATTACCTTAGCCGTAGGATATGGGTTAAGACATATTAACCCTTACCCTAAATCTGCTAAACTAAACCCTAAACTAACCCTTATTTAACTCTATAAGCCTAGGTCCTGACTCCTATGGCCTAGGCTGAAGTTAGTGACCAAAAATAAATTTTAGACCCCTAAAACCAGCAGAATACAGAGACTGATTATTTGGTTTATGTGATCGTTATCACTGCAATGGTGTAAAGTCTTGAAAGTTAGAATAAAATTACCACCTTGCCAAACGAGCAAATTATGAGCATTAAAAGTGTGCGATTGTCAGTACGGAGAGTAGAGGTGCTTTATAAAAGGCCCGCTGGGCTGTACACATTGCTCATGCGCATGACATGCATACTGGACTGATAACAGAACAGATCGAACTCTACGATGTTAACCGAAGCTACATGAAGGCTATGAGCAATGTTAACACACACGTGTACACCAGAGAAAAAAATTGATTCAAGACTATGTGCACTGTGGTAGATGGGAGAATAAAATTGCCACCACTGGTTGGAAGAGAAACATCGATCGCCTTAGGAATGAGCTGAAAAGAAGTATAGCCAGACTGAAAAGGACACACTGGCGATCCAATGGGCCAAGAAGAGATTCAGGATGTATCTTCTTGGAGCTGTGGGAAAAGTACTGATTCCCACAGAGGAACCAAATGACAGAGGTCAGGACCTGATTGGCCAATGTTACGAATGCCAGGTAACAATAAAACAGCACACTTCGGAGCCAATGAATACTACAGAAATACCAAAGAAGCCATGGGACGTTGTTGCAATCGACTTTGGGGGGCCCTTCCCAATTGGACACTACAATCTTGTTGTCATAGACAAAAGAACAAGGTATCCAAGAGTCGAAACAAAACATTCTACTTCATTTTAGGCCAAAAAAGGAAAGTTGAAGAAGATAATGGCATACCAAACAAAATGGAGACAGATAATGGACCACCATTCAACTCCACAGAGTTTGAAAAGTTTGTCAAAGAAGAAGGATATGTGCACCACAAGATTACTCCAGACCACCCGAAAGCCAACAGGGGAGCAAAAAACTTCATGAAGGTATTGAACAAGAAGCACTTGTTATTCTGTACGTTACGCGACAAATGCTCGGATTAACGAACCCTTTTTTTCGTTTTCGGACTAACGAACATCGAGGTATAGGCAATTTACGTGTTTTGGAATTACGAATCTTCGAAATAAACGAACCTTCGGAATATCGAACTGTAACCCACCTTATGAGGGTTACGAGGGTCAAAATGACAGATTGTGTGCGTTATACGTGAATCGAATACATACCAAACTCTTATCGGAAGTATACATCTCAAGAGCAATCGATCAGATATCTGTATCGCGAGGTGATATCGCTTGTTATATTCCACATACTAAGAATGTTGCTATATGATTGGTCAAGAGTTGATCACGTGATGAGGCGTAGTTTTTCCAATCAGATCACCTGAGAATAAAAGTTTGTTACACTCTAGGTGATAGTACTTTTTGGTTTCGCTGATCTCTTCACTCCTCACAGTCCTAATGCGTGATTAATATTTTGAGTACGCGCGAAATAAAAGTGCGTTACACTCGGACTATCACTTGACATCTGACGCGTCCTAATGCGCGTCCTAATACGCGTCCTAATACGCGTCCCAATGCGCGTCCTAACGCATGTTCCCCATGGCAGCGGCTCGGGTTTATGGACATAAGTAAACATTACTTTTTTACGTCAAATTGTCATTTTTGGTATAGATAGTTGGTTTCAGATGTGGAATATTAAGCAAATAATCAACTTTTGGTTTCAAGCAATGAGACGAGCTATCACTTCCTCGGCGATCTGAATGTATACGCTATCTTTCCTCAGCTGTGCTTCGGAAAGATAGCTACATCCAGATCGCCTCGGAAGTGACAGTTCATCCCATCACCCTCACCAACGCTGATTATTTGCTTAATATCGGCTATGCGATAGGGAAAATTGATGCACCTACTCCAATGGATGCACCACGCCACCCAGATCAACCCAGAAAGCTCCACCCACTGGTCATCACCCAGGGAGGATGAAGAAAGCACCCTCTCACTTGGAGGACTACATCATTGACTTTTTGAGTTAATAATCAAACAAAACAACCAATGAGAAACAAGTAGAAAAGAACAACTTCAAGCCGATGACGAAGAAAAAGAAGCCTGCAGATAAGATGAAAGAAGATAAGTAGAAGGAAGACAAGAAGAAAGAAGATAAGAAGAAAGAAGATAAGAAAAAAAAGAAGAAGACAGAATTTGTAGTTTAAGTTTTAATCAAAAGTTGTTAATGCATGCTTATTAATGTGACACTTGGAATTTGAATAGATAGACACACACACACACACACACACACACGCACATGGCACACATACTCAGAATAAGGTTGCATTTTTAAAAATTTATATTTATTATAAGCTTCAGGAAAAGTTAAATAGATTAAATACTTTTAATGTTAACTTGATCATCTGCTCTGTTTCTTGTGATCCAGTCTCTGGATTTCAATTTAATGTACATAGGAATTTAAGTTCTTTTGAAAAAAAGGAGAAATGTAGTGTCTTGGAAAAATACTAGTACAGTACATGTAAGTGTCTGGGAAGTGTCTACTTCCCCACCAACATAACCACAGTCCACAGCAGAGATGCAAAGTTTGAAAAAATGTTATGTGTGAGACTTATATGTCTTGGCACCTCGTCGCGTGAGCGCGTTACACCATGGGCTTCATCGCAAGTACGATCCATGGCAATACATACGTACAAGAACCATGCGATGCACATGCAATTCATCGTATATGCTGCACTGTTCGCTGACTGCACTGTCAAATAGTTTGCGTGTAGTACGGCGTGTCCTTAATTTATCATTTTGATGATGTCTTCATGGTGTCATACCTACAAAAAAAATTAACAATCTAAGAAATTTAACAAATAATATCTCATCAGCTCCGTCACACAATCGTCATCTCCGTCACACAAATGGTGGAGTGTGACAGAGCTGACTGTTACGGAGCTGAATCTGGCACAGTGAATCTTGGGTTGACTGTGTGTGGCCTGTATGTTTGTATTGTTGATTGTGTGTGGTTTAAAGGCAGGGTGTACATCCCATTTGGAAAAATCATTAAATCAGCAGTAGGTATATCCTATTGATAACCTGTATATGGAATTTGAGTCATAGCCGGACCGGACATACGTTTTCTGGAAGAGTGACGAAACTTTCCTTTTTAACATTTGAAAGGAACTATTCAGTAGTCTTCATTCACATTCGTATTGCCCCTCTCAGTGTGCCATGGGCCAGGCACCCCAGGGATGGTATTCTGAGACCGTTTTATCTGAGATATTCTGAGACCGTTTTATTTTAAGTCTCTTGTAACTAATCGGTATTCTGACATGTTTCATGCTAAACTGGACAAGATATACCGCGGTTTAAAACTGAGGCCCCTTCCCTTTCTTCCCTTTCCCTTTCCCTATGCCAATTCCTTTGAGCTGTAGTGTATGTAATCATCTGTACATTTTGTTTTTTTGATCATTGAGGTGGAGTCATCTTGGAAATACAAAGTCCAGAGATTAGGGATTATTTATCAGCAGAGGAAAACAAAAGGAAACACTTGATTGCTGGGGATGGGGGTGGGGGGGGGGGGGTAGTGTATGGCCAATGTTACAGACATTTTATATTTCTGTGCTAATTACAACCAGGTATCATTGTAGTATTTGTATTGTAAGCGTTAGCAAATAGAACGTACATGATTATTTTTTTGTTTTGAACCCAACCCTTAAGAAGTGTGGTATCAAATTCAAAGCATAGATTTGTTGTCATGAATGCAAAACAAAAATGGTGCAAATGGGAAGTCGACTATATTTATCGGGACTGGGTACTGTTAAACCCATATTTGTCAATATTCTATTCCATATTTCTAATTTTAAATATTATCACCTCCCTGCAGTGACCACAATCATTCTACAGTACATACTTCTTTCTTCTTTTATTACTTTAAATAAATGCAGTCAGTCTATTCTAACCAATTTCATTTTGTGTTCAAGGCATCAAAATATGCATACGGAACCGATGAAAATGTCTTGCCCTCTATTCGATATTGCCCAATTTTGAATATTTACATAGACTTTAACCTACATACAGTTTGTGCACCAGGGACTAAGGTGGGGAACCCTGCTCTGATATACATTGTACATGTTTTATTTTTGCACAAGACCTTGGCGTATTTTTATTTTCATTTCTCAAAAATGTATTTTACTTTAGTATCTTCTTGTTTTTTCCTGTTTTGTTAATAATTGTTCAAGAACATTATGGCTATCAATAAAAAGTTATCAATTTCAAACATCTCATTATATAACCCACGTGGAGATATCTTTTTGGATAAACACTGTGCTAAAATTATTATGTCTGAACGATCCAGCCTATTATTAGAAAGTGAAAATATCACTTTTCACTTCCTCACTCTCCCTCTCTCTAACCATTATGTGCACGTACAGGAAGAAGCAGTAAGGTGCGTGTGTGCGTCAATGCACCAGCCTGACCGACGAGGAAGGAAGTGCTATGCCATCAGCTTTCTCCCCAAGCGAGGTCAGAGTAGCGGTAAGCTGTCTTGTGTATGTATCGTGTCATTCCACAACTGATGAAGGATCGCACACAATGGACTACAAGTGTGACAGCTGATGTGCTCTAATGGTTTATCAGCTTGAGAGTGAGTCTGACAGATCCATTATGCTACGGCCAAAGGTCGAGTAGGTTTTAATGATTTACTGCGGCAATGGACCAGCATCAACAAACAAATGGGACCCGCTCTGTTCAAAATGGCTCCCACAAACCTGTGAGTGCTACCTGCTCATCATGTCACTGTGTGTATGATTTTGCTGTCGTACATGGAGACAGGAACAAGGCATTGTCGGAGTACTTCTTTGAGGTCTTGGAGCAGCGCTTCGGGCTGAAGGGCTACCACAACAAGCGCGATCAGGTCGTGGGAGTGCTGAAGCAGCGCCAGCTTGTCAGCGCCTGGCAGAAGTCGAGTTTTGTCTTTGAGCTCCTCTCCACACATGCGCTTAAGAGCAAGGCCTTCCAGCGGTGTAGGAGCATTGCACACGAGGTCGAAAGCAAGAGCAAGAAGGGGGGCGCGGCACACCCAGAAGTCCTCACCATTTTTCTGGACATCCCCCGACAAGAGCAGCGTAACTACAGCACCACGGTGGGCCGCTCCTATGAGGACACCGACCTCTTCTGGACAGAGCTAGTCTCCTACATGCAAGGCGCTGAACGGAGATCAAACATAAACAGCCACAGCGAGTCCCAGTATCAAGAACATCTGTCTGAGGATTCTATTTTAAACAATAACAACAATCCTGAGGAGAAGTCTACTCCAGTCAAATGTCGGAAAAAGCACAAAGTATTCAATGGGCTGTTCTCTGGCAAAAGGAAAGTGACTTTCAAGAGGGTGCCAAACCTGACCAAGAAGGCAAAGAGGGGCAGCAATTGCAAACGCAAGTCTAAGCAAAAGTTGAAGTCTTTTAGGAAGCTGCTCATCTGCATGCCAACCGGGACATCGTCCGGGGACTGCGGCTCTACTGGCTGCAGTGAACCGCCCTCTATTGGTCAGACAGTGGACAGTGGTCAGACAGGCACGGCTAGGAATGAGGAACAGCACTGTATGCAGCATGCTTTTAAGATGGAGATGAATCAACTTGAATCATAGTTTACGGTGAGTCAAGTGCTGGTGTCACACAGACCATTCAAAAACGGTTTGCACAACATTAGTGTGAGATGAAATATATTTTGTCAACTGTAAATAATATTTATTTTTGTGTTGTTTGATCATGTCCAAAATGTCCAAAACATGGCCCCCTTGTAGAACAATGTCCAGCCACTGTAGGGGCTACGCTGGGTAAATCATTTTAGACTGGTGTGCAAGTGCAATGAATTGAGGAAGACTTTGGGACCATGTAATTGATCACCCACATATTTTATTGCCACAAGTCAGGGGAAATGTATGGAATAAAGAATTTGATTGAATTCAACCTGATTTTGAAAATCATATAAATTGAGAAGTTAACATCATTTATGGTTTGAAAAATGGATAAAGAGAAATATGGGGTTGTTTACGAAATATGTTCAACTCATTGTCAGGTGTTAATGTTTACTACAACCCCTTTCAAAACAATTAACGATTAGATAATTACATGCTTATTTCTGTACTTGTACAATATTATTTTACCATCTCATCGAGAAGGGGGGGGGGGGGGGGCTGCTATGGAGGAGGGGGAATAGGAGGCAGGGAGTCTAAAGATTTTCAACTGAAATTAACATTAAGTGACCATCCAAACAAACTTAACTTGCCAAAATCAACCTAGCGTTATAGCACAAATACTCCATACAGTAATCTTGATTAAAACAAAGTGCATCCCTTTTGAGTCTCATTCAATCTGACTCATTAATATTCATGAGTAGTCCACCATATGGACCATTTGGCTCACAGATGACTCAATTCATGCAATTATTGTACCCTTTGACGTTAAATTTGTCAATTCCAATGTGGGCAAGTCATCTTGCGCACCTTTCCCACTCATTTGCTGGGTTGGGAATGACGAAAAAAAGAAAATTCTGGCCATTGCCATCCTTTTATAGCATACCTGAACTCATTATGAGCTATAAATAGATGGCTTTGAGCATGGGTTTAGTTTCCAGAAGTTGGAGCAATCTGAACAAACATGTACAGAAGCTTGTACATGTACATTAAACCATGTATGTGCATCCATTAAAGCCTGTAAAAACATGATTTATTATAATGAAATCTACAAATATGTGAACATTTGTAACAAATTTATGATGCATGTCTGATAGCAAAGCTAGATTCCCAGACACCCAGATTGTGCATCATTATTAGGTGCCAATTTGATGAACTCTTGTTCTTCTGAGAAGTTGCAGTTAACTTACATCATTTGACCATAATTTGCCATTTGTTCACTATCTGCTACTGGCGTCCGCATACATGAAGGGGCTGCTGGTCTCAGAGTTGGACCTCGGTCGTCATTGAGTTTGTGTAGATAACATTATGAAGATAACCAATTACATGGACAAGAAAATATGGGCAGTACAGTAGGCATTTCGGGCACATAGGGACATGGGGCAATGGTCTTTCACTGCTATTTATGTTAGTGAGTTGACTACTTGCTATTCTTTCTATTTCTTATGAATTCGAGTGACTTGCAATATGGCGGATAATTAAAATGCCGGTACTGAGTACATATGCGCGGCCATACGTATAGTGCAAGCTGCATACACATTATAGCATGAAAGTTCCTGCGAGCGCGCACGAAGCGATACTATCGTCCCGCTCTGTGACCGATCGCTAAAAAAATTCGCTATAATGTACGCATACATGTAACTGGCCTGGGCGTGCAAAACAAATAGTCGCGTGAAACATTGAGGTAGCCGATGTTGATTGTTCTGTGCGATGTATTAATTAATTGCATTGTTCTCTAATTAGAGAAACATGAGACCACACAACAAGATGACTGATATACAATTCTAGTCCCAAAAGAACGCAGCAATGGTTTTGTAATGCCCGAAGGTCCCCTTTAAGAAAGGCTTTAATAGGGTGATATTTGTGGGAATGTATGTTCAGAATATTCACAGTATAAAGCAATACACACTCTACATACCCGAATACAATATGATGGCCAATCACAACAAACACTAGTACAAGACAAGGCTAGCTTACAAATGAAACTTCACAGTGCAAAGTCCACTCCACATATGTATACACTGTATGTACATGTACCAGATATAATGATGACTTCATTGGTCTTATGCTATAGGCCTAATGGTCATTAGCAAATTGTGAATTAATGATGGCATGAGTACCACTTTTTTTATTTTCAAGGTTATTTTTAGCCCTGAATGACAAATGTGAAATAAGAATTACTGGAAGGTCGGTCGCAGTAATTTTGCAGACCTGTACGGTGTTTCACCAAGCTGTTCGTAAGTTACGAACGACTTTACGAGCGACTGGTGATCCCTTCTTGTGCTAAACCAGACAAAGCGTGGTATCGCATTTAGCACAAGAAGGGATCACCAGTCGCTCGTAAAGTCATTCGTAACTTACGAACAGCTTGGTGAAACACCCCCCTGGTTTCTAATTGTGTTATAGAAGCAGGAGGGTTTGATACATTGGTCGTGTTACTGCATCAAATCTGTAACTGTTATAAACTTGACACTTCTTTCATAAAGTTGTAAATGTAATGACGAGGATTCTGTAAGTATTTGTATGAAAGTGTTGAAAGATGTTGTGGGCAATTTGCAAATCAATAAGATATAGGTTGATTTGATGTCCCTTACTTTTCTATAGACTAATTTGCTTGGCTTGGATGATGGATGTGTTTGGTTGTAAAATAGATTTTGTGAATTTAGCAAAGCTTAACTTCATTGTTTAGTTCACCCTGCTCTTTAAGATGATTTTAAGGTCATTTTGTCATATCATGAAATTACAAGTAGTTGTGCATGTTTGAACATAAACCGTTTAAACCTGTTTAAATATTTGTTTGTATTAAAAGTAGTCATTATAAAACCTCATAAAACATGACAAGAAAGGAGAAGTACATACTGTACTCATTGTCAACAATGACTAATGATTGTTGAACCTAATAGTAAACCTATTTTCCCAAGAGAGAGAGAGCAAACATTTATTTTGTAAATTGCAGAAGAAATATTTGAACTATTCAAGAGATTTCTTAACTCCGCAAGACTGGTTGCTTCTTATCTGATGTACATTACATGTCCTAGAACTAAAACAATGCACATTAGCTCATCCAAATTCACTTGTATTAGTCAAGGCTTATGTTACAATTAAGGAAGCTTTTGGGCTAGTATGACAAAACTGCAGCATTGCTGCAAAGATCATTAACCTGGATGATTTGGGCGTGAAAACGATAGGCTTTATCTTCAATGACAGCTTATAATTGAGTACAAGCAGGGGTTAAATTGCAGTGCTTAAATCACCCTTAACCCCCCCCCCCCCACTATTTTCGGTCTTGTACCCCCACAATATGAAAATGGTTCACTCACCATTTTGTCTACAAGGAACCCCTTAAAAATACTGTTTTAGATTAAAATACTGGGTTAACTTATCAACTACCCTAATCTACACCATAACCTCAACCATTAAGCCTAATCCAGACCTCCTACCCTAACCCTAACCCATACATATCAGCATGTGATGGTAGATGAAATGGTGAGTGGACCAACTGGGATTGGACCAAATGGCAAATCACCCCCCCCCCCCCCCACCCCGCTCAGCGGTTACTTCTTGAGGAGAAACATGTCGTCCCCACCTTTGGTACACAATGACACCTGGGGGTGTTTTACCAAGGTGTTCGTAAGTTACGAACGACTTTACGAACGACTGGTGATCCATTCTTGTGCTAAATGTGATACTACACTTTGTTCATTGAGAATCTGATTAAGCACAAGAAGGGATCACCAGTCATTCGTAACGTAGTTTGTAACTTACGAACAGCTTGGTGAAACACCCCGTAGGATGGAGAGCTTTAATGTAGATTAAGTGTCTAGTTGAAAGACACAAGTGCCATGAGTGAACCAGATGGGACCTCCAGATCTTCAGTCACAGCAACCACTGTACCACAACATCTCCATTCTTACGTATGACACACATCCCATCAGGAGGGGGTTGCGTGGTACACAAGGGGATCACCAGTCGTTCATAAAGTCGTTCGTAACTTACGAACAGCTTGGTGAAACACCCCGTAGGATGGAGAGCTTTAATGTAGAATCCACCATTGAGGATCCAGGCCGTGGTGTCATCATAACCAATGTGTCTCTAAAACTTTCACTACTATGCTTTGGGAAAACACCTTCCAGGATGTTTTGATTTCTTATCCCACATAACCTTTAAAGGGCATATACTGTACTGGAAAGGCAAAAAAGCCTTCAAAATGTAATTGTTAGCAATCTTCTTGCCAATGGTATTAAATTCATGTATTGTCTATTTTAGAATCCTCAGTACAGTATATGCCCTTTAACTCTCACAGTGCCATATAGAGCCGCACGGGCGCTATTGTTAGGGTGCTTTATACACGCTAGCGCGCTGTTGATCGGCTGCTTTTTACACGCGAGCGAGCCACTGCTAAGCTGCCAAGTGCGTGGTTGCACGCAATCGTAATAGCAGTCATTGCATGTTCATGCCTATTGCACTGTTACTGAATGATTTGCATGCGCCATTGTTCATCGCTTTGCGTGCACCCGATAATCGGCTTTCGGTCACCTGTCAGATTGGCTTTTCTTGAGTAATTTAGAGTTTAATGTTTGATATCATATCATCAATATGCCTCCCCCTCGCTTCATCGACCCTGATCTTGTGCCTGATCCTGTGCAACTTAACATTTATTATTAGTTTAAAATAAATAAACGAAGTAACTTTGCTGTACATTCTTGGTATCATAATAAAGCTGATAAAATTTCCCACAACTTTTATGTACAAATTTTTCTACAAAAGTGTATAGGTTTCAAAATACAGTATGTCCCAGAAAAAAGGAAACCGAGATTCTATGTTATTTCGCTAGTTGACTGAAAAAAAATAATGGAATATTATACACATCATTAGAAAGCAAGGTGTTTCTTCTTTCATTTGACACCTAACATGATAGATAAGGGTCATGCGTTGAGGAGCAACAGGTGTTTAAAAAATAATTGTCAAAATCAAGTTGTGCAGGACAAATGGTCAAGATTTGTAAGGAAGCATCAACGTAGTGCAAACAACATTCATTACTCTGTGCAAAACGTTTCTGACATCGAGCACTTGTAATTGCTTGAAATCAGTCATGCGTGGACAATTCATCGTGAATTTAGTACCAAATGAAAGGAGATATTTTACTCTCAATATTGCTGTCATTTTTATAATAATATGATATTTTATGATTACGTTAGCGACCTCCAAAAACAGGTTTCCTTTTTTCTGGGACACACTGTATAGTAGTTCGAAAATGCCAACACAGAAAATAATGCACAACTGAATCGGCCTCAAAATAAACTTGCACAGGGCAGATTTAGGGTGGGCGCAATAGGGATTAGCGGCACGGCACTGGGCTCTATTCATTGAGGCAGGCTAAGGGTTAAGGGATAGTCCACCCATCTTTTGTGACGTCACAAAATCAAAACTTTAAAATATCATTATAACTTTCTTATTCTTTGACAGATTTTCATCAAACCATCACTAATATGTTTTTTTATCCTTTTATTGAAACCAACTCACATTTAGGGTTAACTATCCCTCCTTAAGAGTACTCCATAATGTTTATCTCTTAGATAAACATTAAAATTATCCAGTTTTACCTTTTATATTACCCAATTCAATTTTGCTCTTTGTCTCCCTCTTGCAGTCTCACCCTGTAACGGTTGGTTCATCAAAGCCTGATGTTAGGGCAATGTCACACCAGGCTGCTGGCGGCATGCAACAACCGACTCAAGACGCAGTAGAGATGGTGCACACGAGACACGATCTTACCTGATGATTGCTGACCTCATCGTTGTTGACTGAATGTAACCCAGACAAAGGATTGCCATGTGGTGATGAATCACAGGGACGATTGTTGAACATGACCCATTTTGGCAAAGAGTTATTGCTTAAAATAACCCATAAAACATATATATCTTCAATTCATTGTTTGAGATCATACGGGAAAGGAACAGGCAGTGACTTGCTGGTTCACTAGGCCAGACACCTTGAGGATGACTAATTTTTTCCTCTCATATGCAGCCTGAATATGACAATAATGCTTATGTGTATTTAGACTCATCTCAATGAGGGAGCTTAGTGTAAAACAATGGAAATTTGCGCAGCGGGATCTTCAAACAGAAAGTGTTTTGTTTTCTGCGAAAAATGATGCACTACGCAGTGAGTCACACTGACATCCCAATCTCTGTTTATAAGCCAAGCCTCCAAAGTCAGCAGTGCTACTCATACTCAATGCATCATTCAGATCAGATGGCATTGGAGTGCTTTTAGGCGTTGAACATTTTCTGTCACTTGAGGGAAGACATGGACATTAACAAGATTGAGGCAATATCTGGACTTCAGTCCTGTGTTTTTCCTTTTCACTGTTAAATTTGTATGTGAAGAAGAATACTATTCTGACTGCAGCTGGTCTGTAGCAGACTGAAGGCAGGGATCATCTTGGATTGTTATGTGCTTCCTTTGTGTGAAATGAGTGTTAGCGATCCACGCCTATTCCCAGCGAATGCCATGACCATTGAGACGCATGACAAGTCAGGGTTCAAGCCAGCGGAGCCCTCAGCCGGCGACCAGAATGACAACGTGATTCAGCTGGGTAGCGAGAGCATTGCAGCCAAAGACAGCGAGAAGGAATATGACTTCCTGGTTTGGCATGACACTTGCAACGAGAAGGAAGCTGATACGATCTATAAGGAGATGGAGGATCGTGGCCTGAAGGGGTACATGTACGAGCGTGACAAGAAGGCTGGCCAATATAAGTTGCCCGCCATGGAGGCTGCTGCAAAGAACACAGCCACTGTGATTCTACTCATCTCGCGCCCGGCGCTGCAGGGAGTGGAATTCACCCGCAACATGCACTCCACAGTGACCTCCCCGCAGAACGATGTCATTCCCATCTACATCGGCATCAGGAAATCGGCTGGTCCGCGCCTGCTGAAGCATCATGTGGATATCCAGTACAAGGACACCGAGTTCTTCTGGGACCGACTCTACCATTCCATGCTAAGACAGACGAAGGGCGAGGATGCCTTGCCAGAGTCTCAACTTCTGTCCAAGCCTGAGAAGAAACCCCCCTTGGATGCGCCCAGTGCCCACTCCTCCCCCACGTCCAAGCAGAGTGTTGTGAAACCACCCAAGATGGTCCCCGAGGCGCGACATCGCAGTTCACCCCCTCGGCACTCGTCGCCATCATCGTCACCCTCATCATCCAGTCAGAAGTCGGAGAGAGGGGGTCTCCTTGGGTGGTTCCGCACCCGTAACAATACCCCGACTGAACTGCCGGCAATTCCAATGAAGCCAATCAGAACCAAAAGCAAAACTCATGCTAATGCTAAATGACTAGAGAGTTATGTGTTGAACCATGTAACCGTCGCATGCAGCACCATGGGTAGGGAGGACAAGATCATACAAGCTTTGAATGTTGGAATAGTTTGAAGATCGAGGCTAGTGCAGACAACAGGGCTACTAGTCCAGCCAAACTTTCTTGAAGCAAAAACTATCCTGTTATTGAAAAAGAAATGTGGTGTACATATGTTTCGTATAGTACTAAAATTATTCTAACTGAACATTGATGGTAACTGCCATGGCAATAGCGAAATTTCTTGAAGCTGATCGGCAGATTGACCATATGGCAAGTTGATGTGTGGATCCTCCTTCCTTATTGTCAAATACAAGTGAAGTGAGGTCATAAAGTTAATGCAATATGAGTGTGTTGTCAACTGTATTCAAAAGTAGCCTCATTTTGCTGAATGGAATTCGTTGCAAGGAAGCTGAAGACCCCTGGCCCACATCATTGATAATGATTCTCGTAAGCTTTCCTCTTATAATGGTCTTCAGGCTTATGAAAGAGTAAACTACTTGAGTGGTGTAAATGGAATAAGCTTGCACAAATATGGTATGTTGATTTGTATGATTTGTTGAACAATATGTGTATTTGACATGTATGATTCATGACTGCTTCCATTTGGCGTACTATTTAATTCCCCATTCCATCGACATGGACCATCTGGAAGCTAAGTAAATACTGTAACTGAATATGTTAATGTACTACAATGTTTTTCCCAGGTTGTGATGGTTGTAGAGTTAAGGGTGGAACATTTCCTACAACCTGGCAGCTAAAATATGCTGTAATGAGTGTATGAAATCCATCCACTCTTACCAAGTCCCCAAAGTATAGTTTTATAAGGTAATAGGAACTATTTAAGTAAAAGTATTTTGCAACCATATCTTATCTACCCTATTTGTGAATGAAGTTGCGAGACAATCTTTGTGTGTTGCATCATTACACCTCGCTAGTCCGTCATGATTTACAGTACAGGTTTATTGCATTTATGTACCAAAAATAATCATGTGTTCCACATCATTGAAAACCATCCATTTATTGTGGAAAGAAGAGAAATAATGCACAAATCTATCTTATCTCAAGGACACACTTTGTGCAAATATAGGATATTTCTCTTTGGCCTGTGTTTCGCCATTGTCCATCTCCTTGTGTATGTTGGAGATAAAGGATAAGCCATTCAATATGATATTGGCTTCTTGCACTGTGCCTTTGGCTTATTGTACTGTGCCTTTGGCTTGATGCACTATACCTTTGGCTGTGTATGATGATTTCACACAAGATGAAGTGACTATCACGATCTGCATTTCATAGAATATCTGTTTGTGGAAAGACTACATGTTTTTATCTTTGTACAGAGAGTTCAACATGATACCTTAATGTTCTTGATCAAATATGTGGAAAAACCTGGGGGATTCATGTTATGGATCGCACACATATTCGAAAGAAAGGAAGAAAATGCATTTTGTTTGACTTAAGTTTTCTTGGCAAAAGGAGGAGTGCAAGGAATATCTAGCACTTACCTCGTTCTCCCCCCTCCTCCTAGTCTCACCTCCATCCCTCCTTTTCTCGCTTCCTTCCATGACCTATATAAAGCCGCACATCCTGTTGATCAAAATCCGTTACGGAACCAGACATTCCCAGCAGGAAAGAAGAAACATGGAAAGTACATGTCCCTATAAAACAGACAGTGAGCAGTCTGTGGTTTTAATCCTCTCTATTGAAATCAAATCAGTGTCTCTTTTGAATTCACTCTCTCATTTAAAACATTAGCCTATCACCGTGGACAACTACTGTGCAAATTGCATTGCTAGTCTGATGTTTTATTATATTCCTTGTATTTATTATGGTCTTTCAAAAATGATAGATAAAAAAACAAATTTCATGTTTATCCCAGAAATTGGATTAAAGTTTGAAGTTGTTTTTTCTCCACTTTTGGACTATTCTTAGTTCATGTTCGTATTACGTTTCACTCTCAGTTTTGATAATATTCCCTTAAGCCAAGGAAAACTACGGCGAAAGCGGTACATGTACTTTCTTTCTAAAAGCAGAGATATGGGGAAATATTTGGTGATCTTATGTATGTTCATCTACAGTGTACATGCATAGATGGTGCACTGTCCCTTGACACGTCTTGCACAGTAACTGATGTTAACGAGTGGGTTCATAGTTAACAATGATGTCCGAGGAGCAAG
Source organism: Arbacia lixula (assembly GCA_963669155.1). Lineage (NCBI taxonomy): Eukaryota > Metazoa > Echinodermata > Echinoidea > Arbacioida > Arbaciidae > Arbacia > Arbacia lixula. The sequence continues at coordinate 17,741,350 of OZ022578.1, read as the reverse complement.
AAGTAATAGATTCAGAATGCATTCCATCTATTGCAACGGGTGTTTCCAAAAGGTGACACCCCTATTTCTGACACTCCCTGACACCCCGAATCTGACATCCTTTTTTCCCATTCACTTTGTACACAAGGCCCCCCCCCCCCCCCCCCTTCTCGCTTTTTTCATGAGACAGTCTCTGTTAATAGTTATTTTGTTTCTTAATATTCATTAGCTATTTTATCGATCTTCCTTTTTAAATGTGAATACATGTACTTATTAGTTATTTGTGTCCATGACATGTGCTTTAACAGGATCACGACCTTGTCGAGCGAAAAAATCTGCCGCAGCAGCACCCATTGGTCTATTAAAGTCAGTGTATTTGCGAGTTTGTTTACATAGAGGTGAACTGTACGCGCGCTGGCATGGCTTAGATGTGGACTACAATATGCATTCAGCATTCTACATGGGAATGATAGTAGGTAATGGTGATGAAGGTGATGGGACAAACTATCGCTTCCGAGGCGATCTGCATGTAGCTATCTTTCCGAAGCGCAGCTGAGGAAAGATAGCGTATACATTCAGATCGCCGATTTATATTCCACATCTGAAACCAACTATCTATACCAAAAACGACAATTTGACGTACAAAAGTAATGTTTACTTCTCTACCTAACCCCGAGCCGCTGCCATGGGGAACACGCGTTAGGATGCGCGTTAATTAGGACGCGCATTATGACGCGCGTTTAATTAGGACGCGCATTATGACGCGCGTTTGAACGCGTTAGTGGGAGCTGATAGTCCGAGTGTAACGCACTTTTATTTCGCGCGTACTCAGAATATTAGTCACGCATTAGGACTGTGAGGAGCGAAGAGATCAGCGAAACCAAAAAGTACTATCACCTAGAGTGTAACGAACTTTTATTCTCAGGTGATCTGATAGGAAAAACTACGCCTCATCACGTGATCAACTCTTGACCAATCATATAGCAATATTCTTAGTATGTGGAATATAATGGATGTTAACAAGCAAGAGAACCATCCAGAGAGACCGTTTCAAGCAAAAAAAAAAAGCGGGAAAGATGAAACCAAATTTGTGTACAAAGTGAATAGGAAAAAGGGGTGTCAGATTATGGGTGTCAGAAATAGGGGTTTCACCTTTTGGAAACAACCCATTGAAACTGAATGACAAAATACATGTAATGCGTTAATATGCAGTTAAGGGGGGAGTTATGAATCCATTACAAAAAAGGGCTTATTGAGGTTTGTTCACCTTGGTGTTGCAATAATACATCATGTTCCACACAACAATGTAACAATCTAAAACCCCTTATTAACACATTCTGTCAAACTGTGCATGATCCTCAAGAACGACAAGTTGGTCTAGTCTGTGATTAATGAAACTTGGCAGTATTGGAGATCATGGACGGTTCAAATAACAGCCAAATAAGGCCTACCATTTTTTTTTTTCAAATGAAAATGAAAGTTGGAGTAAACAATTATATATTCCATTTACCGAAAAATAAATAATATTTTATCATAAATCTGACAAGGAATGTCCATGTGTCCATTATTAATCCGATTAAGATCGTTTTGGTTGTGATCCTGAATTGAAGCTGTTGGATCAAGGTACTTGGCTATACAGTCGTGTAAGACGATTCGACAATAAGTTAGTTTGAAATGTAACCGTCAATATAATCCCACTTCAATCAATTAAAAACTGCATATATTCTGAGGAAAATTCTTAAACTGTATTTGTCTCTTTCTCTGTAGTTATACACACAACTTTATTCTTTATAGGAAAATGGAATCTACCATCCATACCCTGTGATGTACGTGCCCCACAAGTCTTTGTCCTGAGCTTGTTATAAGATGGAAAACACCACCTTTAATGGTACAACAACTTTTGTGATCAAAATGTGAATAGGCAAAATGCACGCTGGAGGTTACAATTCATGTGAACAACATCAATTTGTTTGTCGTAGTTTATATTGTTTGCTAGCATGCAGATGTATAAACTTTCAGTGAGTTGAAGCAATCATGCTATTGTTTGTAAAGAAAATGTTGATTTCTAGGCAAATGTCAAATTTGTTTACAAGGAGAACAGTAAATGAAACCTTGGATGACTGTGAATGGTGTATTCTCTATTAGTATGTACATAATATAAATTCCGTGAATGAGGAGAATGAATTACGTCGTGATAATTATTACCAGTTTAACAGTGAGTGTCAATAATTACGTTATGGATTAGGTACTGCCTTCATAGAAGTCTGTTTGTACATTCCTGTATGTGCCCGCCATAGAGTGTGTTCTGATGTATATAACTCTATGGTACGTGTGTGTGTGTGTGTGTGTGTGTGTGTGTGTGTGTGTGTGTGTGTGCGTATGTGCGTGTGAGTGCGTCGTGCGTACGTGTATGTGTGTGTGTGTGTGTGTGTGTGTGTGTGCGCGAATGCATGTGCGTGTGTGTGTGCACAAGTGGGGGTTGCGTGTGCTATAATAACTTCTGATTTATCTTTTAGCGTGTGGAACATGCACGAGGTCTGCGTGATAAACATCACATGCAAATTCCATTTATACCTTTAATATGCATGTGTCAACGATACTACTAGTACAAGAAGTGATTGATGTTGATAGATCTGTTTCATCCAGTAAACCGAAACTGGTCAATGCAAGATATGGGAGACTGGTAGAGGCAGAGGTCACAGGTTGACATTTGAGATGTACAATGACCATTGTTATGTTCTGATTTAATTATTGGATCCACACAAATTGTTTGATCCAAATTTGTCCAAAAGTGAAAATCTCTATTAAATATTCACAGGGTTGCTTCTAAAAAAAAACTTGAATCAAGCTGAAATTAACACATCATAGAGTCAAGTTATGTCAAATCTATTAGAAGCAGGTTTTTGTCACAGTTCATGAATTATTTTTCTTGTAACAGTCCTGTGAATATTTAATGATATTTTCAGTTTAGGAAAAATTTGGATCTGAAATGTGTTTGTATCAGATGATTCAAAACACAAACTGGCCACAATGCATCACACAGGTCCAAAATTGCCCATAAGTGAAAATCTCATTATAAATGGTGACTAAATTAGAAAAATAAGTTCCCACTAATCGATGTAAAATTGTCCACTAAAAACGAATTTCACATTCGTTTGCCGCAATAAAGTCTCATTTTGACGAAAATTTGAAAAACGCACACCTCCAGTGACGTATGAGATGTCAAAATGCCATAAATGCCAACGGCGTAAATCAAAATGTTTTATTAACGCCATTCAAACATTACGTTACCAATGGGAACCCCAAAGCTTGTCCGAGGTTTGTCTGAGTAGCAACAACTAATAGGTTCAAAGTGCATTCCATCCATTGAATCTGAATGACAAGATACAGGTGAATGCAATAACGCGTTACTCCGCAGTTAGGGGGAAAGTTGTAAATACATTACGAAAATTGTATTTTGTTGACTTCCGTACAATCTATGGAATTTTGACTTCTCATACGTCACTGGAGGCGTGCGTTTTTTCAAATTTTATTGCGGCAAACGAATGTGAAATTCGTTTTTAGTGGATAATTTTACATAGATTAGTGGGAACTTTTTATTCTAATTTAGTAATCCTTTAAATGAGATACTTTGACTTTATTACCGCATTCACATTGAGGATGTGTCCCGTGTCAGATGCGAGAGGCAGCTCAGTGTGAATGCGCTGTCTCGCATAAAACTAACCCGGGTCAAACTCGCCCGGGCCAGTCTTGCATAAAAGAAGCCCGCCTCAGAAGGTAGGTCAGACCCAGGGGGCATTTCATGAAAGTTGTCAGCACTGACAAGTTGTCTTTCTCCGACTGTTACCATAGTAACAGTCAGAGTCCAGTGCCTCTCAGCCAATCAAAACCGAGGATATCACTGAAATTGTTGGCACTGACTATAATCAGTGCTGACAACTTTCATGAATGCTCCCCGGGTCTGACCCCAGACATTGCACAGTGGGACAGAATGGTTCCAAAGTGCGCCAAAATTCACAGTCTCCAATCTTTTCTTAAAACTTATGTTTAGTTGTTGGTTTCTATGGAAATCAGACCCGTGGAATCCAATGGAAATATTTTCAAACACATACGACGTCATTAAAATACCGCTTTCCGATTGGCTGTGAAAATACAATGTAAAATAACAATGTTACAAATGGTCCGTAGGCTAATTCACTGATCACTGATATTTTTTAATAAATTAATGTTGAATGGTTAGGAATAAGGGTGATCAGACTCATGGAATCCAATGGAAATATTTTTGAACACATGACCGTATTTAAATACCGCTTAGTGATTGGCTGTGAGAATGCATTGAAATATATATCTATCATGTTATAATGATTCGTAATCACTTAAGTTTTTCTTAAAATGTATGTTCCATTGTTGGGATGTAGGGTGATCAGCCTCTTAAAATCTAATGAAAATATTTTCAAACACATATGACGTCATTCAAATACCACTTTGTGATTGGCTGTGAGAATGCATTACGAAATATCATAATCATCGTGTTACAATGATTCGAAATCACTAAAGTTTTCTTTAAAATATTTGTTCAAATGTTTGGATTTAGGGTAATCAAACTCTTAAAATCCAATGGAAATACTTTCAAACACATATGACGTCCTTAAAATACCGCTTTCTGACTGGTTATGATATTCCTATGAGAAAGGATAATGTCATTTGTTGCCTAATTGATTCGTAATTTGTAATCACTGAGTTTTTCTTCAAATCTTTGTTTAAATGTTCGGTATCAAGGTGATCATACCTGTAAATCCAGATATATGTATTACTCCGAGTCGCTCTCTGCTTTGTTGGCAGGAATGTCTTGGATGGTTGGATCTTTTATCATGTTCTTAACATCAGGAGTAAGTGGCTGAGATTTTTGTGTTCTTAGAAACTTGCTGCTGATTACGATGTCACCGTTACCATCAATCTATGAAAAACATCGCTGATGTTGTGTTTCTGGCATGTCTGCGTCGATATATCTTGTTATTTTTGTTTCTAGCTTCCTGTGCCTCTTCGCTCATCATCCCAATCCGCAGGACTGAAAGTGAAACCATGGATACAGTTGGAGCTGTAACTTAGCTATTTCACGGCAATATGCCCCGAATATGGTAGGCTCCAGAGGAAGTTTGCATGATAAAGCGACCGTTATCATTTGGTACCTATTGATAAGGTCTTCGTCCAAGCCACAGATATCCGTATATATGATGTCGTGTTTCTGGAATGTCTGCGTCGATATATCTTGTTATTTTTGTTCCTAGCTTCCTGTGCCTATTCGATTATCATCCCAATCCGCAGGACTGAAGATTACAAGATTCTGGATCCATGAAGGAGGAGGACGTGGACGCTTACTGGAAAGCGAAACCATGGATACAGTTGGAGCTGTAACTTATCTATTTCACGGCAACATGTCCCGAATATGGTAGGCTCCAGAGGAAGTTTGCATGATAAAGCGACCATTATCATTTGGTACATATTGATGTGGTTTTCTTACAAGCCACAGATATCCGCAAACACCTTTCCGTTCTTGAAAGCCATGCAAGCTGTACAGCTCATTGCATAAGGCGTAATAAAGAATTATATTGAGTATTAAGTGACAAACTAACTTTTAAAAGAAGAAAAAAGTGTAAGAAAAAGAGATGAGAAGAAACAAAAAGATCGGCACTAGTTAAGTTAAACAAAAAACAACAACAACGTGGGAGGCGCGCGTTGATGTGTGAGTTGCGCGCATCTTAAAATGAGCCAATCACCAACGCGCGTTTAATAAAACGGCGCCAAAATAGAACCGTTTCTTGTGTCGGTGCTGGCTAGTTTACATCACTGCTTTCCATCATAAGATTCTTATACAATTCTCAAAGCTCTAGTAGGATCGCTCAGTTTCCGGACTAATTATTTGCTTTCTTAACAGGATGGGTGATGCAGATAAAGCCTTGAGATCATTTCCGAAGGGTAGGCCTCTCAACAGTGGCTGCCTCCTGGCGAAACACGTCGAAAAGCCTCATGACGCATCCACATGGATGCAGCTCGCTACTACTGTTGCTACCCACCTTGAACACGATGCCGTGATTGATACGGTCGATGAGAGGCTGAATGGGACACGCGTGAATTCGGCAGAGCACGAGGAGTCCTTCTGTAGGTGCGTCAATCTCTACGTGGATTATGTGGTGGTCAGGGCCATGCGATACTCGGTTGGCGATTTCGTCAGGAACTTGGAGGAAGGTGGCTCCTCGTCGAGTAGCATGAAATATGGATATAAAGAGAAAAGCGACCCAGTATTTTCGATCACGGATGACTATTATATGGACGTTATCGACTCCGAGATCCAATCTACTATCCAAAGTGATGATGTTACAGGCGCATGCTTTGACCTGAAAGTGGGGACGGTAAAAGAATCAACTTTGGGGACAGAAACGAGCAATGAGCTATTTGAGCTTGCAGCAGAGAATTACCTAAACACATCCTTTCACGAAGAAGGTGAGCACAATGTTGACTCGGTTGATGCATTCGACGATGCTACCTCTTTCATTCCTTACGCGACCACCCTGAAAAAGGAGCCAGTAACAGTCTACCGGACCACACAACAACCGAAACGTAACTACGAGTTCGAAGTAGACTGTGAGACGGGAATGATTTCTAGTCAAGAAATCGTCGATCCCAACATCTTTGACGAGTCACATGGTAACAACGCTGCCGAAGCACATGCTCAAGTGCTGGATATGGCCGACGGCGACAACAGTCTTTGCTTCGTAGAATTTGAACCTGACGATGACGACTGCTTCTTCCAAGTTATTAACAGGAACGACGACGACGCCGTTGATGTAGTTTTCGATGAAAATGCTGCCGACGCCGAGCTTACGAAAAAGATGTCCAGTTTCCGAGCGCGATCTCCGACCAAGCTGCCCCGCTCCATTCGTGACGGTACGGACGGGCCGCGGCGCCGGTGCTTCAGCGTGGGCGATGCCGACCGCTATGAGATCCTGAACAGCCCTTCTAACGAATTCTACTCACACCCGGATATCATCGACCGAATCTGCACGCTGCCTAGCCCGCCGCGGTCACACCCGGAGGCAAGTGACGCTGACAATGACAGCGACAATGATGGCCACTCGAGCTCCCAGGAAGAGCTGGATGGATTCTTGAACTCGCCTGAGTCCGTGGAAAGTGGGTTCAACGACGTCGAGAACCTGGCCGAGGACTCAAACTTCCCGGTTTCTTCAACGCAGAGAAGTACAAATACCTTTTCCGACACCGCTGCTCATTGCGACTCAAGTTTTCTCGCGGCCGCTGACCATGTATGTTGTGAAGGCAGCTCCGCTAGCGCAAAGTCACACTCCATGTCCTTCAACACTAACCATCGCGTTGCCAGCAACGACAGGTACTGCAGCACTGACATATACTTCGTGAACGAACACAGGAACACATCGATGACCGGACCAAGTTCCGACAGCCATTGCTTACCCAAACTTCATGCCGACCACCATCATCTAAACACACATGAGCAGGAGGTTGGTGACGATTATGATGATGCGACGCTGAGAGACGATTGTCGGAGACGACAGGCAGCAAAAGCAACCAACAGGGTCAATGACGTCGACGGACACGGCGGGGGTGATGACGATAACCAAGACAAGCAGCCGTTCATCGAAGATGAGAATGCTTTTGATCATGTGAGTACCATTATCGCATGGTGTTGTTACAACATCAGTTTATTTGTATTCAAATATTAAAGGTGGAGATATAATGTATTTAAAAAAAAATGCACACCCGTTGAATATCTTAATGCTACTAATATATAGTACCCTTTCTTCTCAATCATCCTCCAGATCTATCCCTCTATTTGCGACCTATATTTCTTGACCCCCTCTTTCCTTTCCTCCACCTTTTGTGTCAATTCTTCAATCAATTTATGTTTCACTCACTCTCTCAACTTTTTAATCTCTCGAGATCTCTTCAACCATACCAACCTCCCTCTCTCTCTTTGCATCACCTCATGTTACCCCTCATCGTAATTCTTTTCTCAATAGCTCTTTGTGTGCCGTACATCCATTTCCCTCATACCCACAAGAGCACTATCTCATCTAAATTTCACATTCTCTCCTCTGCGTCCCTGGTAGCTAGCTATAGAACCTCGTTTGGAAGAAACACACACACACACGCACACACACACACACACACACACACACACACACACACATACACACACATACACGCACATATTGCTAACATTTGCTAATCCATGGATTTCATTTCGTTGGTTTTCAGATCCTTCGAAATCAGGGTAGACTTCGACGTCGAGAGGTGAAGGAATTCCTGAGTGACCTTGGTCGCGAGCACGAGGCGATGACCCGCATGCTGCGCGACGCCCGCAGAGCCAAGGCCGAGTTCAGCCGGCTGAAAGACGGAGTGACGAACTTGCTTGCGAGACTCGAGTCTCGAATCCTTCAGGAGTAGATGTCAGTCTTGAGTCACGGGAGGAGCATGGGAAGAGAGAGAGAGAGAGGGGGGGGGGGGAGGGGGGGGGGGCTAGGGTGCGGTTTTATGTGGATTCCAGTATTCCCAATCCATACAGCTTTCCACCGAGCTCATAATGTCATTTAACACCTAATGAGAATTTCCTCGAAAATGTCCTTAATTGCATTATTATTATTATTTTTATTATTACTAGTATTATTGCTATTACTGATATTGTCACTATTATCACTAACCTTGTATTAAAATATTATTCGTAGTATTGCAGCTCAATTAGCTCAACATCATAGTTATTATTATGTTCTTTATTTATCATAATCACTACATGTATCCACATCATTACATTTTTTGGCTGGGCTTGTATCTTACATTCCTAGGGCATTAAAAAAACAGTTCCCACTTTTTGTTTGGAGACGTGAATATCGCAAAACCCACGCGTAGTGAGTACCCTATACAATTTAATACCTTCACCCATCCTCCTTGGCTTGTCAGTCTTTCATCAGACGGAAAGTTTATTTTAATCAACATTTGTTCTCGATGATTAAAATCAACATGAGAAGCCGACTGGTGAAAGTTAGTCTCAAGGTGGACAAGAAGGGGGGGGGGGGGGAGGGTTCTAAAATCTGAAAAGAATGAAAGTCTTGCAACGAAGCTGTGATGTCATGGTTGAATAGGGCTCTGTATAATTATGTAACTGTACATTGCTTGTAATAATCGTATTAATTCACGTATTATCCTTGATAAAAGATGCGATGCATTATTTTTTAGCTACCAAATTACATTATACGGATGTTGCTAATTAGAGGAGTCCAACTTGTTGATTTCTCTTCCGGACTTTGCTCATACAACTGTTGATGATGTGTTTCTTGTATTGTGCTGTGTCGTTTTAAAAATGCAATTTATTGTTAGGTTGTTGATCAGTTTTTGGCCAGACGAATGTTTAGATTGGGTCTGTGCCTTCAGGCTCATAACACCCGGGGGTGTTTCACCAAGCGGTTCGTAAGTTACGAACGACTTTACGAACGACTGGTGATCCCCTCTTGTGCTAAATGCGATACCACACTTTGTTCATTGGGAATCTGATTTAGCACAAGAAGGGATCACCAGTCGTTCGTAAAGTCGTTCGTAGCTTACGAACAACTTGGTGAAACACCACCCCGAATACGTAATGGAGATGGGGCAGCTTATTGCCCATAATACAACGTGTCAATTAATACTGCTCCGGAGACCCACGGCAGCGGAAATCAGTAAATAGATTGTGTCTAAAAAAAACACACGAGCAAGTCTACATTTTTACTTGATATTCGTTTTATTTTCATGTTGTAAAATACAAATAAACTGTATGAAAACCTAAAGCACACGTGTATATCTTTAGTGAGAAAGCATTATCAAAATGTTGATTTGCCGAGATAAAATGAAATACAAACAATAACTTGTTGGTCAAATTATCACATTTTACGACATAGAATTAAAAGTATAGATCAAATATGTGGTAGCTTGGACCAGTCGTGTAATACAACCGAGATATATGAATTAAAAAAAAAATGTATGTAAAAGATTGATTTGTCAAAATGAAAATACAATTAGAAACAAACAACAGCAATGTCGATCAAAGTTGGCAATATATATAAGTAAAATAAATGGCCATTTGGACAATATTGGGACTAGACGTATCTTTAACGTAGCTCACTTACAATGTGGTACAAATCACCACCATATCAAGTTTCAATGTCTTAATATTTTACCTCATTCCGTTTCTTAAAGAATCTTATCAATTGATGAATGTCTGAGAACTGTTTGTTTGAGTGTCGTAATTTGCTTTTGAAAAGCACCCGTTACAACAGTCTTACTTAAGCCTAGTTATTGTGCTTGTTCCTGTAGTAACATAGTTCTATGTTTAGTCACACGTTTATACAGGTGTTATAATCCGTGTATATTCGCCAGTTAGAAGTCTACGTAAACATTTTAACCCAGCAAATGTAAAGCTACAATAAACAAAAGTACATGCAATTTACATATGAACTCAGTTTCAAATATATTTACAAAATATATACGTAACAGACACACTTAATAATTTAAAACATTTTCAGAATAATCTACGATTATAATCCTGCCTGAAATAAATCTGGACTTTCTGTCGAGAGGTTAACATCCGTTAAAATTGCACAATGTACAGCATTCCTGTTTTTATTTCTCATTTTATTTTCAATTTATGTTTAGACCAAACTTATAATGATTTTTCTTTTATACAACTAAATGTTTCGATGACAGGATATCATGTACAAGATACAATTTGGTCATGATTGTGTGTGTATCTCCGTTATATTTCAGTTTGTTTGCTTTGCCCGTTAATATTCAAGATAATTTCAAAATGTATGAATGCTGTGTACAAAATCAGATGACGTTTGATTACACTATGTGGTTATACTCTTTAGTAATAATATTGACCTATTTATGGGATGAAGAAGGATGAGGGAAAGCAGAGACAGAAATGAAAACAAAGAATGGTCATATTATCTTTGCTTAAGACTAATCATATATTCTTTATCATAAACCCTTTTCTTACGAACTAAGATGTAAATAAAAGGTAAGCGTGGTGATAAAAAGGTTGCAACCTAGTCAAAAAGAATGATTGAGATAATGGTGTGCCGAAAATAATTTTTTTTGCAACAAACTTTGTAAATTGTATTGTATTGTATTTATTTGGTCCATTTAAAGATACATAATGGAAACTATAAGTTTCTTTCGATATCAAACAGAGAGAGTGTAAGTCTCCTAGTTTCAGGAAGTGTGCTCTGTCCGTCATCAGCATACGGGCAGAATGAAGACATGTGAACGCCTGGGGTATTGATGGATCCTATGTCATCAAATTTTTCCTTATTCAAATCAATAAGAGGGTGAAATGTCATGAAAGAGTGCGACCACATGGTGATATCAAAAGTTATACGATTTTGTAAATAGTATTTATAAATACCCTCTCACCATGGAAACCGACATACATTATCTAATCCATCATGTCATAATTATTTTATAACTAATTTTACATTTAATATTGTTTTCAAATGAAAATAAAAGGCTACATTGCCATCACGTATTTTAGGCGTCAGAGTACAATATGTTTACAGAAATATACTTGATTGAGCAATATAACTGTCATACAACAGAAATTATTTAAAGATAACTTCAATAAAACTGTACAGATAAAAAGAAGTTGAAAGAAAATGACAGGTTACTTAAATATTAGTACTTTTTACACAATTATTTTTGTTTAAATCAGTGATGACAGTGTCATTATATCTAATCACAAATTAGAAATAAAAGTAATCAATATTATATTAAGTATTACTTCAGCTTGGTTATCACGTCAAAAGCGATAAGACATAATGAATACTTTTATCCATAATCACGTTGTAGATCTCCATATGTTTACATTTTAATCGAATATATAGTTCCTGTTTTTGTTTCTTTCAAAAGCTCATAAAAGACTTTTAGCACATGAAATATACACTGTCATATAAAAAAATCAACCGAAATATAATTTTGTATTACCACATTTGAGCTTGTGTATTACGTCAAAAATTAAACGAGAAATTGTAAGCAATTTATTTTCATCCTTATTCAGCCTTCGTATTTCCATCAAATGTTCCCTTTCACTTTAAAAATCTCACAATAACAACAACGTTTTCTTTGTAAAAGATACCCTGCCAATGAATAGTATTCATTCAAAATCGAGTTTTAGATGAACGGAACATTATTTAAAATGAAGTGATAACAACGCCATAGATACAATATCATTAGAAAACGTCACACCTAACGCACACAGTTTATCCCACGATTACGAAATAATGTTCATCTCGGTGCAATTTCGCGATGTCACTTCAAGAATATAGCACAGAGAGCATGGCAAGTCAACATCATCCCCTCAAAGGTTCATCCATCTAAATGGTCACTCCTTCCGGTATTACATCTGCAAGGAAAAGAGAAGACATGTTAAGTTATGAGCGTAATGCATTTGGTAATCACATCGAAATAAGCGCAACATACTTGTTTGAACAATGAAAACAATATACAATAGGCCAATGACAATCACTATGATTACTTGCAATTAAATTATATACAGTTTGTAGAAACGTCACCGTGGTTACAATGGTATTAAGGAGCTAATACTAGTAGTACGTTGCATAAACCATAACAAATGTGAATTAATAACTGGAAAAAATATCACAAAATTAAACAGAGGGATGTAGAAATGAAGTATAAAATAAGTTTTCAATGTACACATGCGCAGTCCGCAAATACATGCATTTTTTATAGAACATATTGAAGTGTTCTCCTATAAGGTTTATGTCTGAAATGAGATGTTGTTCAATATTTCAAACAGATTGACAGTTCGTCTTCAGAATAGACAATGCAGTCAAACCAGTCAATACAGTCAAACCTGGCTATAATGATCACCCTAAGGGATATTTCACCCTGAAATCATTTTGGTTTCAATAAAAGGAGACACATAAAAAAAGCATATTAGTGAAGCTTTGATGAAAATCCGTCAAAGGATAAGAAATTTATGATCTTTTAAAAATGTGATTTTGTGGCGTCACGTGCAAGGTACATTCCCATATGCTGTGTACATTTTTTTTTCACGAAAATGTGCATTTTCTCAAAAAGATATGTATCCTTATGTCTGTGCATTCCATACATCATTAAAAATATGTTTTTATACACATACAAGGAAACAAAACCATTCCGTTGTCAAATATTTATAAAAAAAGAGCAAATTATGGAATTATTACACAACATACGTAAGAGCACCGCGCACGTGACGTCACGAAATCAAAACTTTAAAATATAATAACGATCTTTTCCTTTGACTGATTTTCGTCAAACCTTCACTTCTATGTTTCTTTTATGTGTCTGCTTTTATTGAAAGGAATTATCCCTTAAGAGTAGTCTGAAAACGTGGTCCGTCTAGGCGGATGCAAACGCATACCAACCGCTCTGGCGCGATTCATGTTGAGGGGTCGTTACATGCAGGTGGCCTTTGCAGAAAATCGCTTTGTAGACAGGTGCAATTGCAAATAAATAAAATCTAATGCTAACTGCCCCGTCGGCATTCACGTTGAATGGTCGTTACATACAGGTCTATCTAGAGAGTGGTCTTTATGGACAGGTGTGCACGTACAAGTCACGAGACCTGGGGCCTGTTACATAAAACTGACCATTGATAGTAAGTAACTTTGCTACCATTGGCAACTTCTATGGAAACATTGATTTTGATTGGCTGTCAAGCGATGTTACCATGGTAGTTACCATTGATGGCAGAGCATAAATGGTACATTTTATGTAACGGGGCCCTGGGCTTACCATTACACTTGTAGGTTATCCTGGCCCAGATGATGTCCTCTTGTGAGAAGCAGAAGAGCCCGATTCGGCCACCTCGCATCGTGGTGTCCCTCAGGAAACCAGAGTCCGCCACCAAGCGGTCAGCCTCGTACAGGTACACTCTGCCCCAATAAGAGAGAGAGAGAGAGAGAGAGAGAGAGAGAGAGAGAGAGAGAGGGGGGGATGAAAGAGGTGAATAGAGGGAGAAAGGAAGAAGAAGAGAAATGGAGGAAGAAAAAGGGGGAAAATACAGAGAGACGAACATAGAATCAGGCAGAGAGAGAGAGGGAGAGAGAAGATAGAGAACAAAACGATTAAAAACTGGCAACAAATTTGATATTTTTACACCACAAAATCACGTCAGCTTTTCAAAATTGCCTAAGTTCTTCTCGAAATATATTTTCTTAAGCAGCCAGGAAATACAATATTTGCTTTTAAAGTAATACTTTGACATTGAACCAGATGTTGCCAATTTGAGTATGACATCTCCGTTTGGGAATGAAATAAGCGAGGAGACTGGCATCCCATCTCACCTGAGCAGGCCTATTGAGGGTCTGTGAAGCACCTTCCATCTGTATGCCACGTGATCCTTCCAGCCGTGGTTGTTCGGGTCTTTCCACAGCAGGCGAACCTAAACACAATCATATCAATTCGTTATTTGTTTATCATTATCTTTAATAGTATTTTACACTTTTTCTCGACGGAATGCAAGAATACAAGACCATCTGAAGGAATAGTGCATATAATAACTAATCTCAGGCAATGTATAAACAAATATAATACAAGTCACGTTCAATAATGCATGTATACGAACTATAATTTTTAAAATATTGTAAAGCCGTAAGGCCACAGACGACACGATGCGATCAGTCGTACGATTCTAAAATCGGTTAAATCGCAGGACCGAGTCATTGGATTTGTGCAAGAAAGTGACGTCACATTCTAGTCGTACACCCTTATGACTGCAAAATTGTGTCGTATGCGGTGGCCCATAGGTCGAGGGCAATGGCTATTGATTACTATGTGTGGTTACCTGTCCGGGCGTGTCTCCCGTGTGCCACAGTGCATTCCTCAGCATTTCCCCCGGGCCAGTGTCGGACTTCACAACCTGTATGCACAATAAAGGCATTGTGAGCAAGATGAGTGCTGGTCTCACTTATAGTCTCAGATATATTACTACATACACACACCTTCATGTGCCGTCACTAGCTTTGTTCAAGAGGGGGTGCTTTGGGGGAAAAAAAGATACAAAAATTACCAATTTCGATGTGAGGCAGTGCTCGTTGATCTAAAAGACCTATAACCCGCCTTCCACACCCCTCCCACCTCCCCCCCCCAAAAAAAAAAAAAAAATCGCCCCCTTCTAAAAAAGAAAAAGAAAAAAAAAGTGGTCTGGAGGGGGGTGCGTTTGCACCATCCGCACGCCCCCCTCCCCCCCCCCCCCCCCCCCCCGGTGACGGTCATGCCTTCTAATAATACGATTTTCTTTCATTAACATCAAATTATTAAACATTTTGTATGAACAATTTCCATAAAATTCTGTTTCACTACGTTCTTAATTGTTAATATGGCGACTTCTTCTCTCTGTATATGAATTGTAGCCTATGCACGTATTAACATGATACAATCAGTTAAGATTTGCTAAAAACATCCGGAAATATTGCTTGTGACGACTTAGTGGGACATTTTTAGATATTAAAACCTTAAAAAAAAAGGAAGAGAGTGAACCTGTGATCATGATGATATCACACCCACATGACAGAGTTGTAAATGTGTCTCTAAAATATTCGCATAATCAAAACTTGCATACATTTCTTATTTGTTTTCTGCTTTTCGCTGAGTCACGTACAACAAAAACACTGCATGCCCACCTTGAGTTGAAAGCCAGGCTCCCCCACAGCCCTGAAGGGCGTAGCCTCCCAGTAGGTCTGGGGTCCCTGCTTCCACATCAACACGTAGAAGCTGGCAGAGTCCTGGTAGCCGAACACGAAGCCGGCGAAGTCGTCGTCGGTACGGGTGTTGACGAAGAAGGTGCCCGAGAAGTCGACGCCGTCGAAGGCCTGGTAGGAAATGGCTAGACCGGGGTCGCTGTTGATCGTCTGCATGATTTGGCGACCCTGGGAATTAAACACACACCCAATGTTTAAGTAACGTGGCGTCAAGGGATTTGATTCCAGAACGTTCCCTGTATCGTTGTATTTTCACTGCTGTTTGTCTGCAAACATACTGTCCTATTCGATAAAAAGGCATATCCCTTATTCGATCTTAACACTTTTCCTGTTAATCGTCTGCATGATTGAGCGGTCCTGTGAATAAAACACAAGCGTTTTAATTATAATAAGATAATAATGTCGAGGGAGTGGTTTTCAGACCGTTTCCCGAATTGTATTGAATATTTTCACTGATCGACCGCATGCACTCCGCAAACTTCTGAAACATTTGGAAGGCTTATCGGTATGGCACATTTAGAAGAGGTTTACCGCCATTGCTTGCAACAATGTACGTGCTGAATTGTTCACTTTGACCAAAATGGCATTTACAGATCGTTAGGGGCAATTAACACTGCCGATAAACTGGCGGTGAACGCCAACAGAAAAGCGATTCCGTGCGAACGTTCCTCAAGAAACAAAACAGACACCCAGGAAGCTTACTTCATCGAACACGATCCACTTGGGGTCAACCTGCGCTTCACCCTCGGGATCAAGGACCACAGTCTGGTAGGTGCGGAGATCGGTGTTGTAGATGTTAGGATTCTCGGGACACGCGTCGTACGGGTCGTCCACGCCGTCGAGATCGAAGTCGTTGTCGCACGCGTCCCCGATGCCGTCATCTGGAGGAAATGAGGGAGAGGGTTTGGAGGGAGAAAGAAAGGAGAGTGATAGATAGGGAAGGTATGAATTTAGTAGTGAGAATCAAGTGCATGAAGTCCGTGACTTCTTAATCGAAATAACACAATTGAAAAGACGAAGTAAAGCTTTCTACACGGTATAAGCTCTATGTCATGTATGTAGAGATATACAGATTTCATGCCATGGTCGTGATGGTCAAAAGCTTGCTTTCTATTGTCACATATTTTACACTCCTGCCTACATTATGGAATGATATAAACTTACAATTATAATCGCCTTGGTCAGGATTGAAGATGATTCTACAGTTATCAACGATGTCGTATACACCATCATTGTCGTCATCGTCGTCGCAAGTATCACCTGTGAAAGTGCAATGACAGACAAAATATCGTTATTTGTCATGTACTAAAATTATGTATATAAATCATTACATCAATAAAAAAAGAAGAGGGAAAGGAGGAAGTCAGTGGACTAGTAAGGAGGAGATATAGGAGAAAAGGTAAGTATGAAGTATTGAATGAAAAGAGAAGAGGAAAGAAAAAGAAGAAGGGAACATATGATAAGGTCAGAAGCAGTTCTGATAAAGGAAGAAGCATGACGAAAAACG
Source organism: Arbacia lixula (assembly GCA_963669155.1). Taxonomy (NCBI): domain Eukaryota; kingdom Metazoa; phylum Echinodermata; class Echinoidea; order Arbacioida; family Arbaciidae; genus Arbacia; species Arbacia lixula. The sequence goes on along the minus strand of OZ022578.1, from coordinate 17,724,040 downwards.
ACGTAGACGAAGAGAAAGAACCAAAATGAGATTGAAGAAAAATGAGAAGGAGGAGAAGAAGGAGGAGTAACGCATCTTACCTATGCCATCCTCATCGGCATCCAGCTGTGGGTTGTTGGCGACCTTAGGGCAGTTATCTAGATTATCCTGAATGCCATCTCCGTCCCTGAAGGGTAGAGCAAGAAAATGATGCAAATATGAACCCTTTCTACTACTATATACCGTGTGTCTAAAAAACACCCTATACACTTTTGAAATGGCTGCCAAATAAAAAAAAATATTTGATTCTGGTGAGAATGATTTACATGTATGGATAGCTTATGGTCTGAACTTTTATCTGACACCAAAACGTCCAAAAATAATTGTTGCTTGAATGAGCACTGGTTACTTTCGTAAAGGAGGCTGCGCAGGAATTAACCTTCCAATTTTGCGAGAGGTTAAATATTGAATATTCAACTAAATATTCAAATCAATATTCATTATCAAAATACATTTTGTTGAAAAAGAAAAGGAACGTCTCAGCTACTGGCTGCCTATTCTTCAGATTATCCATTGACCTAAAGAATAAAAACAATGCTGTGGGATCAGATGAAAGTTGAGACCATAAGCTATCCATACATGTAAAACAGTCTCCCCAGAATGATTTATTTCTTTTATTCGGCAGCCATTTCAAAAGTGTATAGTGTACCTAACAAGCCCCTGCAGAGTAGATCAAGAATATAGTATACAACTATGAACTCTTCCTAGTACTAAAGTAGATCAAGATTATACTCTAAATATAAACCTTTCCTCAAACTATCTGTACCTATAGGTTTTGATTTCAGATCGTCCAAAAGATGTGCGGTTATAAGCTGGTCATATGATGGCTGACTGGCTGTGCTAAAATATAATGCACGTATATTATTTTTTAAAAAGTCCATCGTTAAAACACGTGCTAGTCATTATCGTGTTTCCAGCCCAAAGGCGCGTAGTAGGATAATTGAAGTATCATTAGACTTGTGTTGACACAAATCATTTCATGAAATGCATATTTTTCCTGGGAAGCGGGAATCACAATTGTTTTATTCAAAATGATATTCACTTGGGAATATCTACCACACGGCAATACATACGCGTCTTCGTTGTTGTCGCACACGTCTCCTAGGAGATCGGAATCCGTGTTATTCTGAGTGAGAAGAAGAACAGGAAACCATAAATTCATCTTTTACGATTGATCGTCAGAATTTCCACTTTAAAATTGAAACATTTTAAGTTACAGATGAAGGGAGGAGTTTGTTTCTAATCACTAAAAATCAAGGTTGTATCAATATAATTCAAATCATCAACATGACAGAAAAGCATACAATCCTTTATTCCCCAACAGGCGCAAACTCCCCCGCGTTTTCCTCTATTTCGTTCCCCCTATAAACCAACTCCCGCTTGAATTGAATTGATAATGAATTAGATTAGATTAAAGTGAGTCGAGTTACCTGGTCTGGGTTGTAGTCCTGCGGGCAGTTGTCGCACACATCCCCGAAGCCGTCCCCGTCACTATCCTCCTGGAACGTGTTAGGCACCAGCTCGCAGTTATCAAAGATGTTCAGAATACCTGGTGATAGGTCAGGTAAATTGTAATAGCTTTTATTTCATCGTGAACAGATCACGACAAGCAGTGGCTAATTTCAATCTGATACTGTTACATACGAACATATGAAATCACGAACAAAATGCGATTATTAACATTGCACCCAGTATGACCAATCTTTGATATTGCAGGAATGAAGTGAACACCCGACATGCTGGAATTTGCAGTTAGATCATTTGCATTAACATTTGTTTTCCCCAACTATTAGATGGCCTTTTTCATCAGAGTTTCATCAGAGACGCTATGGCTTCATGGAGGTCGATGAAAAAAAGGTGGACCAAACTGAGAACGTAATATGATATTTCCTCGATATGTATTAGACCAGTAACCTGATTAAATAAGATCCGTATTTTTTGTCCCAAATAATGCCCTATATCTATTATAATAACACCAACAATAATAACAACAAATAATAAAAAAAAACATCCTGGCACCATCTATCATCATTTCACTTACCGTCGTTGTCCTTGTCATCGTCGCACTCGTCTCCCTTGTCGTCGCCGTCCGTGTTGATCTGCCTGGGGTTGAACGTCATCGGACAGTTGTCGCACCTCTCCCCGATCTCGTCATCGTCGCTGATATTCCCCTGGTCAGGGTTCGCTACCAGAGGGCAGTTGTCCTAAATCCACCGCACAAAGGGTACAATCGAATGAATGACTTCCGATGATAATGAAATTATTAGATCGTTCTCGTACTGGTCGTTGAATTCTCTTTAAATCAAGTAAAATTTCATCATTCAATGCTTTCATCCTATTCATTTGTCTGATAATAGACAACAGCGAATGCATGGTATGGGAAGAAGTATTTGGCAGTCACTAATGCATTATGGAATTAATATGGGTTCACTTGTGTACCCCATAGACGGCAAGCCCGTGTATTGTTACCGTAGAATTCGACTGCTATTTCCAGTATAAAGAACAATAGCATTTGACCTCTTGAATATCGAGTATAATGGAATCATATCAGTATTAAGACATGAAACTTGAAAAGTACGCATTATTTTTATAATTTTTTATTTCATATTTTAAAGGAGGTGGGACCATAACCCTATATGTGCGTTAATGAGAGACGCTATTCCAATGTTTCACAGCTGTGACGATAAAAAAAAAAAATATTAGTAATAAAAGTCAATGTAACAAAACTGGTGTTAGAGGCCTTTCACCACTTCCTCTCAACATCATATATGAGATTTCCCGTACTATTATTTTTATTCAGTCAACAGAGGTCGCTCTTTCGTAGATATAGTTGTGACGCGTGGTGAACAAATATTCCAATGGATTAAATTTTTGTGAAAAGTCAAGGTTATCATCTGTTCACTACTACGATGCGCTCGGCGTGAAAGTAGTATATTCACGTTCTTATTCATATCCGCTTGTTTTGCTTAGCAATTTAATGAATCAAACTAATGTCTATTTCATACAGACACTACCAGTAAAACAAGGCCCTAGGAATGGTGTCGCTTTCTTACCGGACCATTGGGAATGCCATCGTTATCTTGATCGGGATCGCACATATCGCCCAGCTCGTCGTCGTCCTGGTTCTCCTGACCGCTGTTCGGAATGTAGACGCAGTTATCCTGCAGGGAAAAGGAAAGTCGCACTGTTCTCTCAACCATGTCAACAAAATCAGTTTTTGAATAAACCAGTTCGTAGTTGCAATGTGCGCACGAGCAGATTCTTGCTAGTATGAATAACTCAGGCCAATGCATTAGATGGTCGACCACGTTCATACCCATTATCATACAGTTGTGAAAACACCTACTCAGCTCTGAGAAGGTATTGAAAGAACGTTCCACCATGTGTTGCTGTTTCTATCGTTGTTATCGGGACGCTGCAATACGTCTTTTACATCCATCACCCATCACAGCCTCATGAGCAGATCCCAGTCTGCAGTCTAGTAGTAGTTGAGTCAGTGGATTGTCCGACCATGGTATAAAGTACTGAATGGCTTATTGAGCATCCTCGTGACATATATTTTATAACTACGTAGATTATGCAGATAAAGTATGTCATTATGTCGAGGCATCAGATGTTTTTTTTATCAAGCGGAGAATAACATTGTGATTTATAAGATACACATATTGGAAGCCATAAGGCGGTCTCTTTTAATTCGTCGGCAAAAGAAACACATCGAAAGACCCGATCAGATTGCTTTGTTCGTAGGTGGTAGCAGCAAGTCGCTTTTCATGAGAACTTATTGATCAGTCACTGTACCACATACCTTTTATTTCCATATCAATAACACATTATATGAATAAACGCCTTAACCTGTTACGTGTCAGAGTATGAGTATTTCTTGTGAAAATACACACATGTGGCAAACAAAGAGTTAAGTACTAGTCACACGTGATAATTCAATGCGTCATCAATGCGCCACGACGATGCGTCAATGCGTCAATCACTATGAAAACGTATTTTACCTGACGAACGAGTCATGCCGGAACCATATCGCATCCAGTGTAGGCCGACCCATTTATTGTCACTGATATCGAGACCTATGCACAATGACATGACGCATTGTAGTCTTAACGCAATACGTACTTTCCTGCAGTGCTTGTCGGCGCATGTCATCTCCTGATCAGGATATCCGTCGAGATCCGTGTCCAGGCTGCAGTCATAGCCGTCTCCAGCCCAGCCGATGAAGCACTGGAGATAGACAAGGTCATGACGACATACAGTAGCCTCTAATTCGTAAACAATACTCTTTAATTAAACGATATTTTACATATTCAATTCAATTGGATTCATCTCATTCATTGCGCATAGCACAAAGAAATTAACAAGGACGAATACACACACATACATACAAACACACACACATACACACGAACACGCACACATATACAAAAAAAACACAAACACACACACACACACACGCACACACATACGCACACACACGCACACAATTGTACGCACCTCACACGTCTGGGCCCCGTTCCTGTGGACCAGGCACTCTGCCTTGGAGTGACAAGGGCTGCGGATCCCATTAGGGCACATGTTCTCCTCCTTACAGCCCACCGTCTGGTTGCCCACGAACCCAAGCATGCAGTCCCCGCAGTAGTGCGACCCCTGTAACAACGTGCAATAAAGCAATACTCATACACTGATTGCAAACAACTCAGGGGGTGTTTCACCAAGCTGTTCGTAAGTTACGAACGACTGGTGATCCCTTCTTGTGCTAAATGCGATACCACACTTTGTTCATTGAGAATCTGATTAAGCACAAGAAGGGATCACCAGTCGTTCGTAAAGTCGTTCGTTATTTACGAACAGCTTGGTGATACATCCCCCAGGTGGTGTTATGATTATATCAATTCAGTATTTGTTAATTTACTTCATCATGAGAATGGTAATATATCTTTATAATCTTACAACCGCATACTTCAACATACAAAGACAAAGGTACGATCTTTGTTCTGTTACGACGTTAGGCATATACAGTATATACACTTGAGTGTAGCAACATGATATATCGTATTTCATGATAACACTTCGACTATTTGCGCATTGCATGATGTTAAATTCTGTTGTATCGCGAAATATTTTGATAGATGTGGGGTCCTTAGTTTGATCAACACTTGTCAGTATACTCAAGTTTATTTTGTACTCGTATTGACTTATAACAATCGTTGCCTGTGATCTAAGTCTTCTGTAAGCTTTACCCTAAACCAACATAGTAAGGCATAAACCCAAATCTCATGAGCTTCTTTGCTTACGAAACAGAAAATGAAATCACCTGGAACAGCTAGGACAAAGAACAACATGGTCGTATGCATATCTGTGCCTTTAGTATGATAATAACAATGAATTCTCCCTCTCTAGAGATGAATCCTTCGTTTCGCTCGCTCGCACAAAAATACCAACTTGACACGATTAAACTACATGCATAAATCATCGAATGTATGTGAAAATATCACGTGTGCAAGCAAATGCTTGCACGTCACTTTTGGCGCACCAATGCCTCATTCCACATGGAAAGTACCCTTTGTGGATCGCCCTGTGAAAAATGCCCTTAAAGGGTAAGTCCACCCTGAGTTTGAATTGATTTGGATTACAGCAGAAAAATAAAGCAACATATTGGTGAGGGTTTGACGAAAATCCGTCAAAGGATAAGAAAGTTATGATTTTTTAAAGATTTAATTTTGTGACGTCACATGCGAGTTGCTCTTCCATAAATGTTGTATGATTCCATTATTATCATTATTATTATTATTATTATTATTATTTTTATTATTATTATTATTGTTATTACTATTATTATTATTATTAAGTTTTATTTCAACAGGGTAGCCCTTTCAGTTAACAAAACCGCTCTACTAAGGGGCCCATCAATCATGTCAATTGCTCTTTTTCTGTTTTTTAGAAAGGAATACATCTTGTTCATTGAGGTATGTGTGTTGAAAACACGTGGTTAATGATTAATCAAAATGAACAGGTAACATGGGTTAAATCCAATTGAGAAAATTACCATTTTCAAACAAATAGTACACGACATATGGTCGAGTATCTTGCACGTGACGTCACGAAATCAACAATTAAACAGATCATAATTTTCTTATATGACGACGGATTTTCGTCAAACTTGCACTATTATGATTCTTTCATGTCTTGCCTTTATTAAAATCAACTTACCTTCAGAGTGTTATTTTCCTTTAATGGATACAAATCACAAAACTAACTTACCCTCGTGTTGATGCAATACGAGTTCTGCACGCATTCACCATTGTTCCTCTCGCACTCGTTGATGTCATCGCACATCTTCAAACGAAAAGAGATATAGTAAAAAAAAAAAAAAACGTTCTTCACCATTCATCGCTCAATATCTCGGCAGATAAACGTTCAACATATCGATCCCAAAGGAGAAATTATTAATCTTAATTTCTGTTATGACGACGAAATAATGTGATACATCAAGGCAAAGATTCAAGTGAACGCATTCACAGATTTAATGCTTTAATATATTTTCATATATTTTATACATTTCATACAACTAATTACTTATACAAGTGGTATGCCTTATAATCGTAGCGGTATTATTGTGGTGGATTTGATGCGTTTTTGTTAATCAATTTCCTCCCTGAAATGCTACGTTTTCAAGGAAAAATTTGGTCCGGAAATAGGTAGCTCTTAATAATAGAAAAACAAATCAGATTGTTTCTTGGAGGCAAGCCTTATACACGCATCCACCTTGTTTGAAAGTAGGGCCTACTCGTTATATTTTTGGCTGTTTCTATGACATGAGAAAAAAATCGCTCACTTTACAGTCAAGGCGGACACGTTTAAAATGTTAATAAAGGGATAATACATGTATTGATATAAAAACAATTATATATTGTATATCTAAAACATAGGGAGGTACGTGTGCTACTGACCTGGCGGTTTCGCACGGCTGCTTCCAGCCCAATTCCCTCTAGGCCCAGCCCAATGTATCCCTCTGGACAGGGCGGGCAGCGGAAGCCTGGGACGAGATTGATGCATTCCACGGGGGGAGAGCAGGGATACGCCTCAATACACTGCACCGGCGGGACGGACGGACGGAGGAAAGAAGGTTTGCAAAGATTATATAAGTAATATGAATTGCTACGTATGCAGATATGTATGCATCTTCCCACCTGTTCATCCCTCTTATATATTTGCTGTCGTTTCGTTCAATGTCCTGTCAGATATGGTTATTTAAGTGAAAGGACTTTCTGAGGTAACTTCAATTTGTAAATAGGTCTTGGGTAAAGCTTACATTCAGTAGTAAGGATAACGTGCTTTATGCTATTGGTGTTCTTCATTCATTTTCGTGATTGGCTCTCTTTTTTTGTCTCAATTTATTCATCCTCATGTTACCCGTCTAACTACCCACTTATCTATCCATATATATATATATATATATATGTATATTATATTTATATAGGAGGAAGAGGTTACGGTATCGATGAAAATGTAGAAACAAAGAGCAAAATGTCAACCACGGTGAAGAATAATATTTATTTGTCTGTTTCTAGAATCCATTTATGTATGAATGACTCTGTAAGTCAATTAATGTATCAGTGGACTGTATAAAGGTATTACGTATGATTGCATGTATGTATCTGTCTACATTTGTATCCATTCAATGATTCATCTATGTGTCTGTCTGTCTAGTTATAATCTATGTTTTTCTTTGTCTGTCAGTGTGTTTGTGTCTATGTTGTACATTGTGTCCTTTGTATATTCATGTACATTGTTTACCTCGTTGATGTCGTAGCAGTAGGTGCCGTTGCCGCGGTACCCTGCGGGGCACGGGCCGCACCTGTAGCCGGGACCTTCGGGGTCATCGTAGCACATCACGCCAGGGAAGCAGGGGTTCGACGCGCAGTCTGGTACCTCGATGATCGTCTGGGGACCTGAGGTAAAATAATCGGTGCGCTCTGCCGAGTGAGGGCGACAGACATATCGACAAACGGGGGGACGTTTGTATAGTATCGGGGAGAGAGGATTAGAGAGAAGCAGAAGCGTGAATTAAGTGTCAGCGGAAGGATTTTGGTTAAAAGAACATTAAAAATAATATCACGCATGCAAATCAATATATCACACTATACCAGTCAATTATTCAAGACAGGTGTGAGTTATGACATTTCTTCACAGAAATAGCTGCCACAGCCAAAAGATTTGACATGTTGAAGGTGGAAAACAATTATTCTGGATTCTTTCGGAAGCAAATCAGTGAAAATTAATTTGAAAACAAACCACTTAGTTCTAGAGGATATGGAGGTATCGTAAGGTATGGCACATTTTTATGATACGGATAAAACGAAGGTTCCAAAGATGTAACATTGGACAAACTCATAACGCAATCGAGGATGGGATGTCGAGATTCATTCCAAACACAACAGCATTACGAGGTGGTGCAGAATTGATATAGTTTTTCAAACGTTTTTCAACAACAAAATGTATTGGAGCCATGCATGATATAAGCTCTAGATTATATATGTGCTGGTAATTGTAAGGAGGGGAACTTGGGGATTGCTCCAATTCAGATGCCACAATTTTATATGAACATAAGTTCAAGACAAATGTGAACATTTCAGTTTCATTCTACTATTAAAGCCCAGTGTAGATCCTCATTTTTTCAAATGGAAGGCGTTACCAATGTACAGGTAGGCATTATAACTTCGTATAGCGTGCTTTAAGCAGTTGTATTGTTGTGTTAGGATTAAACTTTTAATCATTTATAGCTCGAAGCGCTTTTTAATACTACAATTATGTTGTAGTATATATGTTGTACATCGATTAAATAGCATGGTATGAGTTTTATTCGTAGTTTTGAAATCAAATGATTGGACTCTTATATTCTACAATACCTCGATTTTTACGATATCTTCAGACATTGGCGTAATAAGGATGAATAGATCAAACAATTTTGTGCTAACAATTAAACGAAAGGAGTTGATGTTACCGCTACAATTATGTCCTCTCAAACTTGAAAGAACAGCTATGACTCAGGTGTGTATGTAATCCCCAAAATTACTACGAGTTTTCATCAAAGCCGTGTTTTCCTATATTTTATATATATACATAAAGATATGTAACACAAGTACGAAATCATATATAAACTTGTAATAACCCAATTCAAAATACAACCACGCATTAGGGTATGAATTGATTTGAATTGAATTGAATGATGATACTGGAATCAGCTGAATCGTACTTACCACACATGCGACAATTCTCCAGTGCGTGTCTCAAGCGTGAGATCTCCCGCGTCTGTGTAGTACATTAAAAGAGGATGTCAATATTTAGAACAATAAAGGTATATACGCATTCCTGTCACAATGATTGTATGATACCGTGACACAAATCATGGGATTGAATTCATTAAATTTGAAAACAAGAGGCGCCAGGAAATAGGATGACCCCAAACGAGTATGTACGTGAGTTTAGTTTTTATTGCGTAATGCATTTGTAGATGTGCATCGTTTTTATATCAGCATTAGGCCAATTACGAAATTTAAAAGTGTTACTTTTAATCAAGTCCTGTGTAATAGATTCGGGCTTTGTTTTTTTTTTTAATAAACCATTTAGAGCCATTGAACAAGACTTTAATCATACCCAAAATAAACTTGATGAACATCTTCGCAATCCTACACTTATTTTCCTCTTACATCTGAATATGCGTTATTATTCATGTTTTGATCCATTTTCATCCAAATCATTAAAATCAAAGCACAACGTTAACAAATAAGATAAACACAAATACAATTTGTGAATTAGTTCAGGCTAAACCAAGGTGGGACTACCATTTAAGCAGTTAAGACATACGTAACCTTGAATACACAGGCTACGTCAAAATGGACAGTTAAGGCATAACAGAAACAATAGGAAACTACCTGTTCGGCCATGCCCGTGTTGAGTACCATTAGAGAAGCTGAGAGAGACTGGAAGGCGTCCATCATAACCGTGGCCCCTGGCCCTGAAATGATTAAACAAGATTACCCAAAGGGGCCCATCAGGAACTGAATTGATATGGATAGGGGCACATATATTTTTTGATGGAAAAAAATAAAAACCGTTTTACACGTTTGTCGGCAAAATAATGTATTTGATGAAAAGGGCGCCGAAACACTGTGTGTTAACAATGATGGGAATAACAGCAGAATGGATCAAGTATGATTTTAGCTGTCATGATTGGCAAACAAGATTTATTCACTTTTTATGTAAAGACGTTCAATCAAAAATACAATTCTCAAAATGACATCTTCAAAATTTATTGTGACATCCCGACTGCACAAGAAAGTCCACAATGGGATTTGGAAGGTGTCAGTTTTACATTTGAGTCTAGGTACATTGCATCCACATCTACTAGTATCTAAAATCATGACAATACCAATTCTACAAAAGACAATTTGGTTTCTACAATGATTGGATGCACATGTTTAATACATGACATAATTGTTATATATATCACGTTTATTATGATAATGATAATGACGATTATTCTTTTAGCTTTTGTCACTCACATCCATCAAGTTGGACTTCCTTGGGTTCGGTAGACAGACTACAAGCGATGGAGTGAAGCACATCTGTAATGGGACCTCCGTATACAAACTTCACATTTTGAATCGTTCCCTGCATCATGAGAAGTATCAAAAGACAAGCCAAATACATATTGGATAGTCCATCGCCATGAATTCAGTCATGATGATTATGACTTGAAGAACAAAGGACAGGCACACACACGCACAGAATTGCACGCAAGCACACACACGCCCTCACACACAGGTACAGGTGTGTACATAAATACCTATACATACAGTACAGACAATCACACACACACACACACATGCACACACACATGCACACACACACACACACACACACACACACACACCACGCATACACACATACACACTTACACATATATACCCGCCTCAGGCTTTTGCTCAAAGGATTCTTGCCGACTTCCTCATGTCCTTTTTCTATATACTTTGAAATACATCGTACATTTACGACGTGATTCTATAAACATACACTTGTTCTATGGATAACATGATTCTTAAAGAAGAAAGAAATGTGTCATATTGAATTGAAATTGATGGAACATGACAGTTTTTTCTTTTTCAATAAGACACACACTTACATACACGCGAACGCACACACACATACACACATGCACACACAGACACACATATACACGTACGTACGTACACACATATTGCTCCTAGTCTGACGTACCTTGAGTGACTTTGAGGCCATCCCATAGCCCGCCTGCCCCAGCCGCATCTCTGAGCTGTCGATGACGGCCCGCGAGAAGACCCGAGAGAGCTTGTCATCCATCTTGATCTGGCCGGCGCGCTGGCAGTCGACGTAGAGAATGAGCTCGGTGTTGGAGCGCTCCTCGGCGTGAAAGTTGAGCACGATGGTGTGCCAATCTCCGTCGACGATGGGGAGGTTGGTGAACTGAGCTTGGCGTTCGCCACCATTGATTCGGTACTTGACCACCACTGGAGCGTGCAACCAAGAGTGGCATGTGAACATTTTGTTTTGTATGCCCGACAAACATTCGTAGAAGAACATTTTAAAATAAAGTAAAGAATGGAAATGAGTTAGGCCTGAAAAATGACGAACCATCAACATGTGCATGAACATTAGTTCATTAATGATTAAACGGAACACAAATTGTTTTAAGATTATTTCTTCCCTATTTTACCGTGGGAAACTGCGTTACCAAAAATTTGTCATATCTTTACTGACATGGCTATATTTTTTCGCGCTATGCGCTCGAACAAACTTATATTTGCATTATATTTGTAATATACTTTATAGGAGGGATGGAAAGGGTGGGGGGAGGAAACCTACGTTTGCCTCCGTCCGTGCCGTTGTAGGCCAGCTCAAACCGCAGTGGGTTCCTGAAGCCATCTGGCGAGTAGTAGTTGGTGGCGTACACGCCGAAGAACACGCCATCGTGTCGGGGTGCAAGCCTTGATCGAACCACGAAATACACGTCCTCGTTTCTCCTCATCTCTTTGGTAAACTTCTTGTACGCCTCGCGGTCGGCGACCACGGGCTGCCTGATCATGCCATTGAAGTAGTAGGCCTCGCCGTAGATGTTGGAGCTGTCGGCGGAGGAGAGCGACACATCGTGCAGGCGGCTGTTGCGGATGTGGAAGGCGTCAAAGAGATCGACCTCTGAAAAATATGAAGATAAATAAACAATAAGTTCAAATTAATATTGGAATATTGAGATACACATTATGCATTTTTGAGCGCACATTGCATGATATAAACGGAGGTGCGTCTATAGGCGTAGTTCCACTGTTGTCTTAACATAGCTGAACACAAATGTGCTCGGAGAATACATGGATGAGTGGATATTGCCTCATCCTTGCCTGACTAGCAGTATCAAGATTGCTTATACATATCCACATACTTACTTTGCTTTCGTCATGACATAACATTTCTGCTAACGCACATCTTATCACGATTTTGTTCATCATCACAAAAGGAGAAAGGTGATATAAAAACAGAAGAAAAAAAGAAAACACATTTGAGTAGATCGTGATTTATATTGCATACCATGCACAGTTTGTTCGTAAAACAGAAAATTTAACAATCACATAGTTCATCAACTGCCAAAAAGTGAGAAGAAAGATACAAGACAAAATACCAAATCAACCTCCTGCATATCAAGTAGTTAGGAGAAAGCCAGTGAGAATATAGATGGAATAGAAATCTAGCAGGTAGCGAATGGTCTTCAAGACTTTAGGAAGGTATAAACGACGGGTCAAATTGAATAAATCCTTCGTTGATAAGAAGATCATAGAAACAAAAAATCACATCAACGCCTAATATGATACGTTCATCAGGACATACGCATCTTTCACATATAAACATGGTTTGTGGCTTTTTCAAATATCTTACTTGGTACGGTGTTAAAGAATTCCATGATATCATGACATATCTGTGTTTCCAGGGAATTTTAGTCCATTGTCTTGACCTATATTTCCCTCGGTCATCATCCAAAATCTAGGTCTTCTCCTATTTCCTCGACTGTCCAGCATGCCAAGAAGCGCTGTCATTTTCTATCAGGTTTTCCTCGATATAGGCCATGTAGGCCAAAACGCAGTATGGGAAAATCGTCAAGACACGGCGGCTAGCTTACCATTCATACAAGAGGACAATCTTTCAAGAAAACTTTCAATAACAATTCTGAACGAAAGTCGTGGCATATTGTGTGCATTTTTTTTTACCGGCCACATCATGACGATGGTGGAACCAATTCTAAACCTGATGCTAACAAAACAAAAACATTTAGCAACAAAATCTACACTGTCATTCTCTCTCAGTATGATCCTTTACCGCAATTTGTGCGCAATTTCGAGTACTGTCCATTTCTTGCTATGTCTTCAAACAAAGTGTATTCGTTCATGTTGAGCATGTTGCTTCCCAAGCTAACATGAGTTTTATTTTTTTGGTAGGCCTACAATTTCGAGCTGAAGCTGGAATACACCCAACTTTTTAAAGTCGAAAACACAGCGAAAGTATGTCGGCATAATTAATTGGAATGTGGAATGTAAACATCCGCATGGATTTTCGTTTTGGAAGATATGGTATTTTTTCTTATATCGCGTTGGGGAAAACTTTCAAATCAAATTTGCTGGTCTCGCCTAAATAGCATACCGAGCCCAAAATTCCACCATGATTTGATTTGAGGGCACACGCATCTTCAGAAGAGACACACATTCCACCGTGAATACGATCATTCCAGCACGATATTCACTGTTGTAATGATAAAATACATCTGCACAGTAAAATGCTTTGACATCTCACTGAGAGAGTGTTATCCGTGTCAAAACATGTTATTTATATCACTTCATACAGTCATATATCGACTAATTGGCGTTGCCTTGTCATATCCCTATATAGATACATTGCAAATATAACTAAATATGCAATAATACAATTACGAATCATAATTCTGTTATTCTTTACAGGAACGATGTTATAGTCAGATTTTCAAAATTGCAAGAACATTGATGATAGTTATTTTATAAGAAAAATTGCAATCAACCAAATTGATTTTTATCATTTCATATCGTATTCTATAATCGTATATTACTGACACTTAGAGTTTTAAAGTACTTTTTCTCAATATCATCTTTACCTAAAATATTTAGTTGTGGAACTCCTTTCCACCACAGTTTATAAGTTATCAAGTTCTACGAGTTCCTTTAATATCAAGCGTCGTCAATCTCCATGGCTTCAACGTACATCAAACCATCTCTTTTCCCGACCGTATCGTCGTTGTTCACCTTGTAACCTTGTAAGAATATGATCCCGACAGATAATTTAATAACCCGAGATAACGTGCTATTATGGATCCACAAGGACCGACTGGATGCTAGCTGTGAGAGCCTAGACGTCTTGTTATAGCTTCTACTTTTTATGGTCTAGCCATCTTTAAAGTCCTTCTTTGAATCATTTTTCAGACAAATTTTTCGTCATTCTTGCTATCACTTTTTTACTGACCAGTCCTAATCTCTCCAACTTGATTTTAATATGCGTATGGGGCCTGATAGAAACTAAATTATTCATGCGATACGGTTCGAATTTTCAATGCCAGCACTTAAATTCGTAGATTTTGTTCGTTATGAGCTATTCATTAATGAAACCTCCTCAATGAAAAGTAGGAACACAATAATTCTATTATCCGTGTAACTGATCCATGCTGTTAAACTTATTGAAACAGCACTCACTTCTTGGCTTATACTGAATCACGAAATAGTGTATTTGCATGTATTCACAAACCGAGGAAAACAAAGTTGTCTTCAAAGGCAAGGTAAGGACTTGCTAGGATTCGAACTGAATGTATTAGCACACTAGTCTTTACGAAGTAATGTTCATAGACAAAAGGCTGAGGTAACCCGGCATGGTGCTCAGGAGCGTCAGCACCGGTGTCTCGTTACCAGGTGATCGGAGGGAAGAGATGGGTGGGGTTGTCTCGTTACCAGGTGATCGGGGGGAAGAGGTGAGTGGGGCTGTCTCGTTACCAGGTGATCGGAGGGAAGGGGTGGGTGGGGTTGTCTCGTTACCAGGTGATCGGAGGGGAGAGGTGAGTGGGGCTGTCTCGTTACCAGGTGATCGGAGGGAAGAGGTGGGTGGGGTTGTCTCGTTACCAGGTGATCGGAGGGAAGAGGTGGGTGGGGTTGTCTCGTTACCAGGTGATCGGAGGGAAGAGGTGGGTGGGGTTGTCTCGTTACCAGGTGATCGGAGGGGAGAGATGGGTGGGGCTGTCTCGATATCAGGTGATCGGAAAGGAAATGGGGGTGGGGTTATCTATTTACAAGGTGATGGGAGAGGAGATGCAGGTGGGGTTGTCTCGTTACCAGGTGATCGGAGGGAAGATGTGAGTGGGTGGGGGGCATATAGAAAACAAGGACGTTCCCAAAGACAATTTGGATCCACCCGGGAACCACCTATGCAGGTTAGGCTGAGTTCAGTTGAACCCTGATGGGATGTTACAGGGGCGTGTCAGCTGGAGTTATATGACATGAAGTTATCCTTTCACCAGTTATACAAAGACGAGAAGATGACCCTGGCTGACGCGTGCGCAGTAGGCAGTACTTCTTATATAGACTATGTATATGGGACTTTACGGAACCACGCGTCTTGATCATCATGACACCACTCAACAAACACTCTACACTTAGTTTCTTTTTTATTTTCTAGGTTTGCGCTGGTGTGGCCAATTTGTTAGTTTAACTTTTTGTAAGCCAATGTTACCCCTTTTCACAAATATTACATACAAATCACACAGAGCAGCAGTTTACCTGGTACACAAAGAGTTAAAGCCATAGTACCGAAAATCTTGAAATGGGAATCTACTAGGCTTAATGTTTTAAAGATGTGCAAAATAGGGGGAATACGTTAAAAGTACGTTTATTTCGTTAAAGGATTTCGATACTTCCCCCAATTAAAGAATAACACATATATCATATAAGTAAAAATATCAAAGAATCAAAGAGCTTTTTTTCATTGTAACAGGCATCAACACCAGGTAAGCAAAGATCAGCGTCAAATCAAAGAGCTTTTTTTCGTTGTAACAGGGATCAAAACCACGTAAGCAAAGACGCGTCTTGTTAACTGGAACCAGCATAGGGATCCGTTCTCTAATGGAGGTGCGTGCAGCACAGATAATACCTCGTCGGACGGATTTGCGCGTCAATTTTATTCTGCTTGCAAGAAAACTTTAAATTTATGGACAAGAGGCGAACAGAGCACGGTGATCTTTTTATCACCATGGTACATTTATAATCATGTGAAGCCGTGTTGATTTTCATCAAAGATCCAATGATAATTTTAAGCTTTGTCTGATGTCATTAAATGCAACAAACGAGTTTATGCATAGACTACTGCGTCCATACAACGAGTCCTTCATTATAATGATTTTTTTTTCTTTTCACATCTTTGCTAAAAACATCACAAGGATGCTCTTCATATTTTGATTTTCTTCTGACTCGGTGCACCTGTAGGCACGTCCTTGTCTCCCCCCCCCCCTCCCCTCCCCCAGCCCGCTGGTCCTGTGGCGTTAATGAATCATCCCTGGTTGAGGCACAGTTTTCATTCCAGCCAAGAAGTCTCTAGAAACGCGTGTTCCGTCGTCGTATACCATATTTGCGGTTTCCTGCACCACGCGGAGGTAACACATTTTGAGAGAGCGAAATAAGAGAGTAAGGAGTAATCTCCTTGAGTGGGAGGTCTTGACATATATTTGATCCAGGATAGGCTATTAGTTGGCATGAATCGAGTCATTATTCATAGGTGTATTTCGATTCAGTTAGCCTCGAGTAGTTATAATGAGTATAATGTAGTGATATGCAGTGACATCACAATAGAGAACAGGGGGAAGGATGGGGGAAAGATGGAGTGAGATATACGGAGAGAGAGAGAGAGAGAGAGCGAGCGCGCGCGCATACATGTGAGTTCCAGGTAAGGCAACTTTATATCTGCATAGACAAGTATGGGTAGAAAACATCAATGTAATTTCACATGCCATTCGACCGTGACACGTTGTGACGTTATACTCGGTGCTCTTTTTCTGATCCCGCGTCAGACGCACTTTAAGCATCACACATCATAGAAAGCGATATGGATTCAAACTGAGACTGAACCGAGACCGCCATGCTGAAAGTACACTATATCACCCCAATGTTCTCAAAGAGATAGAAAGTGAGAAAGTGTTAGAGCTGCCTGATATCAATACATAAATTCTGCTAATTAGAAACATATATCTAAGTTCTGACGAAAGTTTGGCAAATCACAACACCCTCCCCGTGATCAACCACCACCTCCTGGTACCTTTCAACCTCCCCGATAGAACCCACCACCATTTCCCTCCCGGCTACCACCCCCTTTCCCCAGCTATCACCGGTCTGTACCTACACAGGACTATGCACCTGTACCACCCCCTTCGCACTTTTACCCACCACCCCGCCCTCAGGTCTACCCCCCAACCAGCCGTCAAGTCTACCCCCAACCCGCCGTCAAGTCTTCTCCAACCCCACTCCCAACTCCTTAAACCTTATGTATAAAACTGTTATTCAGCCTTGTTTTGATTATTCTTGTTCCGTATGGGGGAATTGTTCTTCAAAAAACAAAGAAATCTTAATGCGTCTACAAAAGAGAGCAGCACGTATCGTTACATGTAATTATGACTAAGAAAATTCAAATGGTTTAGATATTTTTCGATCTTTAAAATGGAAAACAGTTGAAGAACGAAGGGATTATTTTCTTGCAACAATTATGTTTAAATGTATACATGGTCTGGCACTTATTCGTCTGTGCAATAGTATTGACATGCTTTTTGAAAGACATAGATTTAATACCAGAGCAGCTGATACCTTAAATGTTGTAATACCGAAACCCAATTTAGAATCTTATAAGAACAGTTTCAGATATGCAGGAGGTAAAAGGTGGAATGCGTTACCAGATGCAATGAAAAACTCAAGTTCTCTTCAATCTTTCAAAAGCATGTATAAGAAAATGTTCTTTTAATTCAATTTCATGTAAATGTACAACCAGAAAGCAACCAATAATGTGTCTCTTAGCAACAACTTTTTTTTTTCGTCGCTCCTTTCATTGTTTTTTTTTAATTTCAAGAACGCTTTGCAGGCTTAGCAATAGTATGGCTGACGGGTGTGTTACATTTGTGCTAATGTGTTGTGTTGAGTGCATCTTTACTGTTAGTTTTCTGTTCCCTTTGTTCTTGGGTGATTGCACTTTCTGTATGATTTGACTGAATGTTTATAGTTTTTATACACTTTTGATTGTATGGTTTAACTTGTGTGTTGCTTTTTGCTGAGCTTGCAAGTGGTATATTGTCTTTCATATATATCTTCTTTTTTTTTGTAAATATCAATAATACATTTTTTAATAACGATAAATAAACTTTGCTGGTAAAGCGTTTTAAAATTATTGGTTGTTTTTACTGGTTATCCCGACTGTTGTATGTTTGTTATATTGATATGTTACACAAGACCTTGATGTAAAACAGTTTATGCTGATCTTGTCATCCTGTTTAAATATGTTTGAATAAAAATATATAAAAATAAAATAAGG
Source organism: Arbacia lixula (assembly GCA_963669155.1). NCBI lineage: Eukaryota > Metazoa > Echinodermata > Echinoidea > Arbacioida > Arbaciidae > Arbacia > Arbacia lixula. Next base: position 17,705,332 of record OZ022578.1, on the reverse strand, counting down.
AAAGGGTATTATCTTGAAAAAAAGAATTCTACAGGTCTAAAGGAAGGTTAAAGTTCGCTTAAGTATCCATACTAAATTTGTCACATATGACCCAATACTCAAAACTGTCTTTTGAAAGCCTTTGAAATATAGCCATCAGTGAACAGTGCAAAATCTTACCCTTATATCAAACTGTTATATCTTTTTTATATTTGACACAATGGGAAGTGTAGTGCATATTTGCGAAATTTCATGTTTTAACTGAATACTGACCAAGAATTTACTCAACTTTTTTAAGCAGCGACTTCGCTCAGCAAAATTTCACACCTCTTTCTTAGAGTGTATCAACGGCCTGGTGAGGATCATCCATAGATGTGAAAGTATTTTCCCATCATTAAAGTTGATAACCACATATCACATATCTCTGTATCTACAAATTAAAATACATCGTCGTCACTGCATTGTGTCGCGCTTACTAGCACTAAGCACGGCATGATCACGTCAGCTGAGAGCATATGATAGAGTCATACGCCCCGCTTTGTGCCTTGTTTATCCCTCGCCAAGATTCAACAAGTAATTTTCGCTGTCACGACCAATCCCGCCACCCGCTGTGCGTGAGGCGGGACCAGTATACAAATCAGTTTGCCGGTGGAATACGAGTCGGAGGCGCGAGGCATGACCTTCCGCATAACTCAACCAAAGGTGGTGTCCTTAATAAGAGGCAAGATGATCAAAGAAAATATTGGAAGGAATTTCAGTTCGATTTTAAGCAAGAAGAGAAGCGATCAGCCACGACTGTTGAGGTGGAAAGAATGTGGCTACTCCTGACGCTATTCATGTAAGGGCAAATTGTACATTGCTGACTGGGGAGTTGAGCCTAGGGTGGAGTAGGTGTGTACTAAAAACATAACCCGGGTCCCAGTGGGAGAGGCAGTGTCCCTAATCTCATATCGACAGTGATCGACGTACCATCTTCACCTGCATCAAAGCAAGTACTGTCTACACGAGTGTCAAAACTGTCATCATGAATTAATTTTATCAGTTCAGCAAGTTTCACCGCTAATATATGATATGTCCGTCACGTTCACTAACAACATAGTAAGTACAAACCCGATCATAATAGAAACAAAGTGGTCACAATTATATTACCACTTCAAACTGTCTACTCTATTCTATGTACATTATACTAATTATGTACATGACGATTAGACGATAAACTGGAGAATTTTTTTGCGTACGGGAACGTACGTGTTCGTCTCTGTGGCTAGGAATGTGCGTGCATGTTGGGGGAAGGTCTCTGACGATCCGCTCTCAGACGGGCGCTATTAAGCCATTAGGCTCGACGCACGGCTCCGCACCCCCGATGAGACGCCAGTGGAGGGACTGTTGATCAGCTGACCGGTCCACCACCGAGCCGAGGCTTGACCAATGGCAATGGGCAATTAATCTTGACCGAGCATGACACTAACCCCTCGGTCAGTACAGCTGTCTGTCGCCTTGAGACCCACCATCCCTCCCCATTCCTGTTCTCGTGAAAGAACTTCTTTTAGCCATGTGCTTGTTATTCTGTCCGCTTCTTGTTCTACCGTTGCTTTATTTGTTTTATTTCATTCCTTGCACGATTCATGTCAATCACGCAGTCTGAAGATGTATGCCAGTATGGTCAGTGTCATCAGCCGTTCATATTTTTGTACAAAAGATCGCACGAAGCCACGTGAAGTTATGTTATCAGATCTTTCGAATCGACATTTCTTAATCGCTATGAGATTGTAAATAATGATTTATGTCATGTCAATAAGTGACTGTTATTGAAATTTGAATGTGATATTTAACAATCTGTAATTACCATTGTTGCTTAATGACTCTTACGTCAGCGAGAACACGATTGCCTATTGCCAAACGACAAAGGTCTAGGTTCAGCTACGACATTAATTCTTTACTGTAATCTAGCTGCGATAGCGATAACCATGTTGTGATACTATTGTCTTTACAGAGATTATGATTGTATGCAGATTTGTACGCGATATCCTCAAAGAAAGATGTTCACAACAAATATACGGCCTGTCCGTTGTACGCTAACACGTACAGCACGATAACAGGGAAAAGCAACAAATGGGAAAATTGATTTACCCACGTCAGCTGTATAACGTCCCACACACACGAGAAACGGCCACTTTACATGCATTTCACAAACAATATACTGAAAATTGTCACTTTCATGAGAAAAAAGAAAGAAATGAAATGAACACATCTGATTTACATACCGACTCCCAGAGCGACAGGCATGTGTGATGACGTCACGGCGAGCAGGAGGAGAAGGAGAGGGCGCGGCCACGTGCTGGGCTGCATCTGGAGAGGGTTAGAGGGACCAGACAGAAGATGGGTCAGAACCCCGGCCCGATTCACACCAACAAGTTCTTCCCTTAACTCTTCTCATGCCAGGCATGTTAAGTTGTGGTCTGTCACATTTGTATCTACAGTGGAGCCCCACTAAAATGTCCCATTTGAAAAGATGAAGAAGGTAGGAGTAGAGCCCATTACCTTGTTTTTCAACCATTGTATTCAACGTTCTATTCCCTTTCAGAATAATGCTGTCATGGAGAAAACATACAGTGCAACTTAACTAAAACTTTCAAAATATTTAGCTTTGAACGTGGATGGTCTCGCTTTGATCTAAATCACAATTATAGCGTGTGCATTGCATTAACCCATACGGTCTTCATGTGATCTACAGTAGATCAAGCAATTTAAGTTTTAGTTGGTTCCACTGCATCATGACCGGTGCTCGTATGCATCACCGGCATACGCTGAAACCCGTTATGTGCAATGAAAATGTGCTGCTTATCTTAAAAATATGTATTTTTAGTTAGTGGAAAAATTGAAGAGCACATCCACGTATACATATATGAGTTTATGTATTCTGTGATTGTTTATTGATGAAGGATAAAAGATGGAACAATGATATTCAAGTGTATTCCGCCATTGTCTGATGGACTATGTCTCTCACCAATGTTGTTTCAGGTAGAATTGGACGAAGGGTTTACATACCCATACACTCACCCGCCCACATGCTCATGGACATACGCATGCATGCACACACACACACACACACACACACACACACACACACACACATACACATACACATAATATATAATACGCCTTCCTGCAACATATTGATGCTACAACGGGTAATGGCTGCTCAAGATGCCATCCCTGCAGAAAACTAGGACAGTGTATGACGAGTTTGGCTCTTGTATTTAGATGACATACAGTCGTATTCCCCTCGTTCTGCCCTCTCATGGAATTAATTCACTTTTTCTTTTCTTTTTATTGATGAACAATAATTTGAACAGGGATTTCGCAATACTAGTAATTCCTAGTCGATGATTAATCCTTCTCTTGCTTGGCCACATACTTGGAAAGAGAAAGGGAAATCAAGGCAGAGGCGATGGGTCAAGTCCATGTCACGACCATGAAGGTGTGTGGTTGGACCAACGGAGATCGGATACTCGGTTTTACCAAGGCCTTCCACAGACTCAACGTGAAGACCTCCTGGGGAATTTCTCTTTTTCACAATGAAAGCGTACACTTTGACATTCTTTCTTTGTGACTCACTGTTGTCTTTGTGGCCAGTGAAGGAAGTATCTTCACCATTCTCATTGCATCATGTTACTTAAAATGTAATCATCTGATCTAAACTCTAATTGGCTCAAGGGTAGATATTATACATGCATGTAAAATCTAACAACAACGGAGTGGTGTTTTATATCTGAGGGGCATCCCTTTTAACCGTGTTGAATGGACAAATGATCAAATGTCATTGAGACTTCAAGTTTCATTGTACCATCATTTTCAATGGTGAATAGCTGGATCAAACTCATTTCCAATATAAAAATAGATAGCATAACTCTGATGGAACGTCGTGGTGAAGGTATGACATGTTTAAGTTTACGATTTGATACGTTTCATGCAATAGAACGTTTTACTGCTCACAATAAAGTCTACACAATAAAAACACATGTTCCTAGCAATGTAGAGTGTATTTCGCTCTCGATTAAGCCAATGCCATGAGATCTAAACGTTCAGATGTGAACTGGGGAGATGGGCGAGAATGGTGTGCGTCTCGCGTGCCTCTCGTTAGTCAAAATTACCGCTTCAAACGGCCCCAGGGGATTCCTGGAATAGCTCCAGAGGCGATCTCGTCAAACCTGACGAAACTAGAGTCCCCAGAAACCGGTCTCCGACAGTTGTTCTGCTTGTCAGGTCACTGCGCGGTTCCAAATGAAGTCATTTTGTTTCCTTGTTTGGGTATCTCATCTGATGGGGTGATACCTTACATCCAGCCTTAAGTCACATTCTGATTCATTTGAATGATTGGTTTTATTGTTGTGTTACGTCTCTTTTACCAGATTAAAAAACCAATTGATACTCTACACATCAATGCAAGCAACTTAGCTAGGATGACGCTATCGGATAGAGATATGAAACTACTCTTTACATCTATGGAAACTTTCCCCGGATTACATGTATCTCATTTAACTCTAAATATATACGTATATATACAAAGGAAATTTATAACCTAAAGCTGATCCCACCTACATATATTTATAAAGTGAAACTCTTTTGGAAACTCAAACATATAACTTTAAAATTTAACAATATCCCCCCCCCCCCAAAAAAAAAAAAAAAAAAAAAAAATTAAAAAAATTAAATGGCGTTTCAAAATGCGCGATGACATCCACACATTGCCATGAAGTTTACCTAACAGACAACTCAACTCGACTTTAACTCGTAAACTATTTACCAGTGCTGAATCCAGAATCCAACAGATTATGTGATCTGGTAATCCAAGGCTATTAAAACTCTATACTATTAATGTGACAAAAGTATTCTGAAAACTCATGGTCCAAACTTACCATGTTGGTGTACGTTACCGTCTTGCCTTTTCCGAATTCCAAACTTTATAAATCCCCTTTATGAGAATATTCAGCCTCACGGCCAGCAAGCGATAGTTGCAATCGAGAATAGGTGAACAGCGGTGTAGAAAGTCTCAGTCTTAGAACTCATTAAAAAAGTTATACACCGTTGATGAAAGAGAAAGTCGCTTACTGGCGGAGTAACTCTAGCCCTGCGTCAGAGCTTCTCGGAGGTTGACTGCGGAATACGCTCTTCACCAGAGTGCCAAGTCTGAGTAATCGCCTCTTTCTTCTTCTCGATCCCCTTCTTTTTGTCTAACTCTCCAGTGATGAGCTGAGCGACGAGCTGGTAGCCCGTGGAGCCGAAAGATGAGAGGGAGTATAAGGAGAGCCTGGAAGCCTATAGCGGACACCCTGCATCCGAGCCCGTCAGCTGCCGAATACTGCGCGCCTTGCCATGCCGACCGGGCTAAATATATCCGGTCCCGGGCCCGGTGACCGGGGTCACGGCTTGGTGCGCACAGTATGGGGGCTTAATCTCATGGAGGGTAGGAGGAGGAAGAGGAGGGGAAGGGGAGTACGAGGAGGAGGGAAGGAGGGGGAGGAGGGGGAGAGGAAGAGAGGGGAAGGAAGGGAAGGAGGAGGAGGAGGAGGAGGAGGAGGAGGAGGAGGAGGAGGAGGAGAGAAAAAAAGAGGGTTAAGGTGAGGAAGGGAGGGGGAGGGGGGAGGGGGAGGAGAAGAAGTGGGCCAGAGGAGGAGGGAGAGGAGAGGGAGGGGAGGAGGAAGAGGAGGAGGAGGAAGGGGGTATAGGAGGAGGAAGAGGAGGACATAGATGAGTTAGAGAGCATAGAGAGCGAATGAGAGTTAGTGAAAGGGGTAGAAGACAGGATGCGAGTGTGAACGAGAGGACGAGAGAGAAAAAAAGGGGGAAAAGAAAAAGAGAGAAAGAAGGAAAGAAAGCAATGAGAGATAGAATGAGAGAGTTGAAAGGAAGCACCGAGTGAGAAACAAAGCGAAAGAGCAGATGTACAAAGAAAGGATGGTGGAAAAACAAGGAAATATAAAGAGAGAGATAGAGGAGGGAGTGAAAGAAAGAGGAAGTGGAGAGGGAGAGTAACGAGGGAGGGGGGGGGGCAGCTTATTAAAACATATAGACGAACATGAAAACAAAATGAAAATGCTACATTATCATTATCAATATAAGTATATTGTCTTTAGATAAAGAGACTCTACGAATCCCTCTAACTACGTGACTTTTCACTTTATAGTCTTTCAAAACTTTACCACGGTAGTCTGTCACACATATCATTACCGTTTATCCTGTATAACTATTATAATACTGTAGCCTTGGTTGTCGCATATCGTATGGATAATTTTCTTTTCCAAGGCCAGGTAAAAAAAGGAAACAAGCACACTACGTATTTCTGTTATATGTAAATGTTGAAAAGATAATTGCATGTCATGTCATATATAACTAACGTTTAAATAACGTGAATGCAATGAAATATAAATCATGTAACAATGTACTTTCTGTTTGGGAGTTAGGGAATACACTTATAAAAAACGCGTATCATCTTCAGTGATCTAAGCATAAATTACCATATTTATTACCAATCCTATACTATAATTGAAGCCCACCTTGCGACCCTGATTAAATAATTCCTCATGAAATCATAATTCAAAATACACGTTAAGTACCCCCGTCATTTTACGTAGCGGATTGTGTGATTTCTGTTCGCTTTAATTCGTCACCCCAGACGGTAATGACATGATTGTCTTAATCGCATTATTACACTGGTATGATAGGTATGACCGTCCCCAATCAGCTGTCACCTCGCGGCATCTTTAAGCGTTATATGTACTTATCATGTCGTGCTGCATCCAGCATGCTTGCAGCATAGTTCAGAGGCGGTAAAACGCAGCCACCCCCCCCCCCCGCCCTGGATGGTGGTGGGGGCACTGAGCCATCCTACTTCTATCAACGATCACAAAGTCCCCCTCCCCCCCCCCCCCTTCCCATGATAAAAAAGTTCGATCTGAAAATTCACGAATGTGCCTTTTTGGATGCATAAATTAATGCATCCTTACACGTGATGTACAATAGACCATTTTCGTTATGTATGCAAAATTTGTTTACGGCGTTCAAACAATACGTTACTAATGGTAACCCAAAGCTCGTCCGAGGTTTGTCCGCGTAGTAGCAACTAATAGATTCAGAGTGCGTTCCTCCCATTGAAACTAAATTACGAAATACAGGGGAATAAAATAAGGCGTATACGCAGTGAAGGGGAAGGTTGTGACTTCATAACGAAATTGTTCTTTTCAACACATCCTTTTACGTGAGGCGTAATTCCATAACGATCAAAATGAAACAAACATATCGTCATCACAGTTATACGCCAAGACAAAGAAGAAGATACATCTAAGTAAATTTATTAACACAGAGTCTCAAAAGCATTCACACGTTTTTGCATGATGATGGGATATATGCGTGTATGAGAGTACAATATGTGTGGTTTGTTGCCATATGTTTTGAGTATGTTAGGAAGTGAGAATGTGGGCACGTACATCCGATTGGGGTGGGGGTAGATTGTAAACTAAACACAACAAAAAAAGTAAGTCCCCCCCCCCCCTAAGCAAAATAATATAACTTTTTATCGAAGAGGGTTTGGGCAAAATAATTTGCCAGGAGTGTTCCTTAACTTATTGACTAACTTTTGTGTGAAAATCACATTCATCCAATTAGTCATGCATGAGTGGGCAAATTTTAAAGGCAAAAATGTCACTTTTCAAAAGTCACAAGGGCAATTGTTCATGCCGTTTTAACAATACATTTTGGCATATCTTATGCGATTTTTGAAGTGTTTTCACTCAACAATGACACGAAAATGACTTCTTATGTTTAAATAATAGGTCATGTTACATCATTGTTGAAAATTTGAAATATCCAGAGTTTTATTTTTTCACCAAAATAAAGGGTTTTTAAAGTTTCAAACTCAAGAGGGTAGCGTATTTGTGCTCACTCAACCAGGACAATGGGTAAAGTGTCGGGATAGGTGTTAGTGCATCCAGAGATGGATGATAAACATTGAAAGGACATAAATTATGCACCAGAAATGGAATTCATCAAAAATTCATATGACAGAATCCCAAAATTACCCTTGTGACTTTTGAGAACTGACATTTTTGCCTTTAAAATTTGCCCACTCATGCATGACTAATTGGTTCAATGTGATTTTGCCACAGAAGTTAGTCAATAAGTTCAGGAACAATCCTGTCAAATTATTTTGCCAAAAACTTCTTCGATAAAAAGTTATGTTGCTTTGCTTAGGGGGGGGGGGGGGGGCTTACTTTTTTTTGTTGTTGTGTTTAGTTTCCCCGGGCGCAAACTAAATCATCTGATGCTGTCACAAAATTATCGATTCTTATCATGGAATCATAGCAGTGGGTGATTTCAATTTATTCGCCGTAACAGACTCAATATATAATAGTGATTGCGATAACAATGTTTTCATTGGCGTTCCATAAACTTTTTTCCAGGTTGAGTACACTGTTAGCGTTCAACCTCTGCACGGTGTACGGAATACGGGGCATTCGTAGTAACTTTTCAGTTCATTCGTTCTGAGAGAGGGTCTTAGGCTAAGCGTTTTCTTCCATTTTCTTCTATTGTCCATGGCATCTAATTATCTTTATAGTTTAAGCCCGTCAAGGGATACGTCACTTTTGAATTAGTCCAAGTCTCGTTTATTATTCGCGTCAATCCTTACATTATCAGGCCTTAATAATCCCGTTGGCTTACTACACATAATCATGTCAATGGTTATGGGAGAGTTAAACCTCTATACGCATTACGGGTCTTTATATTTTCAACATGTGTAAGTCCCTTCACCGAGAGACTCTCACTCTCACGCGGATAGTACCACCAGAGCTGATCAGAGTATAATGAAGGGGGCGACTGGAACTATGGAGGACCACCACAATAACACTCATTCCTTTGAGCGTGCCCGCGCGCGTCAAAGCAATGCTTTTATTTTGATCATTGGTATTGCGACCACACCCACGGCCCCAGACGATACCCCGTCCACACCTGCGCTTGAAGAGTTGCGGGTAGAGGCACACCTGGGGGTGTTTCACCAAGCTGTTCGTTACGAACGACTTTACGGACGACTGGTGATTCCTACTTGTGCTCAATCAGATTCTCAAGAAGAGATCACCAGTCGTTCATAAAGTCGTTCGTAACTTACGAACAGCTTGGTGAAACAGCCCCCTTATCACACCGTGTGCAGATGTGAGAGCACCCATTGATCCATTCATTACCAGTTCTTGATTACCCCATTGTCTCACTACATGCATTCATTAATGATGGTTAACTCGGAGTTAACGAGGATTGCGATGCGACGACGAACCACACCACTCTACCGTCATATGAGGGAGAAAATGGGTGGAAAATCAAAATGTGTCAGTATCAGGTCGAGACTAGGTGGAGCATATTACATCGGGTCAAAAGGAAATTAATCATAATGGAAATCAAGGCATTTAAACGTTTTATGACATAATAGTACAAACTATATAAAAAGCGCATTGAAAGATCGAAGATGCCAACAATGTACAGCACAATACAGATCCCATGTTGCTTAGAGCTAAACACACCAAAATTAGCATACACATACACATACACACACACACACACACACACACACACATACACATACACACACGCACACACCCACACACGTACACACACACACACACACACACACACGCACACACACACGCACACATGCACACACGCACACAGACATACACACAAATACGTACACACACGCACATACATACACACATACACACACACACACACACACACACGCACACACACACACACACACACACACACACACACACACACACACACACACCTCTGCGCTGCGCATACCTCGCGCAGCGGGACGCCGTAGCTCACCCGCCCCGAAGCACGTAGAGGATTGGGGAGAAGAGGAGTGAGATATGGTTTAAAATGGGTCAGATGACACGCCCTGAAATCAGAAATTACTGCTAACCCCATACCCAATCTAGCAACCCCCCCCCCCCCCCCCCAAAAAAAAAAAAAAAAAAAAAAAAGAAAAGAAAAGAAAAGAAAGAAAGATACAATGAAAACGAATGAAACAAGAAGAATTGTGTATAGTTTTAAATCTTTAAATCCTCAGAACGTAGGTACTAGCCGTCGTGCCAACCATTTACGAAATAAAAGTTGCCTTAAACAGCCATCACAAACACGTGACAAATACTTCATTAAATTAGATTCGCACCTGTTTGATTCAAAGAGTGTGTCAAAGGGAAGTATTTTCGTGACGTATCTGATAAGAAGAAAAAAAACGATTTAAACTTCCACCCCTATTACTATGAAACAACAACGTCTTACGAATGTAGTTTAATCATGCAAAGAATGTCTGAAATAAAATCACTCCGTAGTTCCTTGTTAGCCAGCCTCATAAGATATCAACAGATTGCTGTCGTGTTTTCCTTCTCAAACGTCCCCTTTTATAAGTTATATTACAGACAGGCAGAAAGCGAACCCAATTCATGGGGAACATGTATTTATTTCCGAGTTCCAAAGTTCCAAATTCAATTTAGAAGCAGACGGAACGCCGGATTCTGTGACAACATCCCTATCGGTGATGTGACGTCATCAACTACTTTCGATGCGATTCAACTTCCACGCTTTTAAACGAGAGAAACCGCAAAGTACACCCCCTCTGATGGCGGGGTGTCTTGTTGTATAGGGTGCAGTCAATTGTTTTCTGAAGAATCATGAGAGGAAAATAACAAACAAACTCTGGAGACGTAAAAGAATGTTTCATTTTCTTACAAAAATATTTCATTCAGTTTCCATTTCCGGGTAACGTATACATTCTTCTGTGCGTATGGTTTTACCTAAATTTGAGGTTGAGTAATACATGTGGATTTCAATTGTTATTTGAAGCAGTAATGTTTTTCAGTTGAAAGGAATGTTTATTGTGAAATAAATAGTTCCGGTCACGTGTGTATCGTACTTTTATGATTCCCACCTGAAAAAATAGACATAGGAAATGGTGCCAAAGCTTAAAAATGTAATATGAATGAGACGATGTAATTTAAAGTGTTTATGTAAGTTTAAAGGAAGATAGAACGAGAAAAGGGGAGGAAGAGAGATAAGGGGGAGTTTCTTATTTATGAACAGAAGAGACGTTGGCATTTCCATAAATCGACACGATGACGAACATTATTTTTGAGGTGAAATTGTGCGACGCCCTTGTCCCTCTCTTTCTCTCTCCAACTCCATCTGGCTCTAACGATGAACAAGCATACATACATACATACATACATACATACACACACACACATATACACACACATACACACACACACACACACACACACACACACACACACACACACACACACACACACACACACACACATACACACACATCACTTACATTCCCATTCGGTTGTTGTGTTTATCTCTCCCTTAATTATCTCTGTTGTTTTCTCTCTCTCTGTCTCCTCACTCTCCACATTTACAACATATCATATATAGCTCAGTATCTCGAAAGAGTATGGAGGGAGGGGGGAGGGGTCGTTTGTAATCTGGATACCAAAAACCATAACGAGATAAGTCTATAATGAACAGACGAACAAGCGAGGGCGAGGGCAGTCCCCGCAGTCCAAACGCAATTTGTCCGCACTAAATACGTTAGTGTTGGATGGCTATTTTGGCCAGGTTACGCCGGCCCACATGGGGTGAAGACACGTCACGGTACGACGACATGTTCTAGGGACCTCGGGATGAAGGAAAGTCAACCTATCCTGGGCATGTTATGCCTGTTGACCCATTTCTAGCTTTTTCCCCGGTGTCTTTAGTCCCATGTCATGTCAAAGTGTCGAGGTTATAAGTGCCCATGTGCTCGAGGTGCTGGAGTGAAAACAGCTTTCTCAGGAGTTTTGTATTTTAAAACCAACGACTATCTTGAGTCTGTCATGAGTGCAGCACTTTATCAATAGGTTTCTTCATGAAAGTGGGTGTTTGCTGGACTTTCAAGGAAGTTCTTTTGGAAGGTTGCAAGTTTGGACATTTTGGTCAAAACTTTATATTAGTGTACTATAGGGGCTGTAACCATGATAACATTCGTAACGCTATATCACCAGAACAAATCTCATCACGTACTAGCTACCATTTTTCTCCTTACAAGTCTATTCATAAACACACATAAAGGACAACACTCTCTCATGTAAAACATTGATGTATACGGGATTGATATACCACCGATCTACAACTCATACATAGTGACAATCTGTCTCATGATTTCCGCTGAACAAATGATTACAGCAACGTAAAATCATGAGGTACATTGGGCCACTTTTGATTAAGTGTAAATCTATTGAGATAATCCCAAAACTGAAAGATAAGGCCTCATGTTTTCTTCAAGAACATGTCAAGGTAACGTGTTCGACTTCAAGCCGCCCTGTTAACCACTGTGTCTCAGCGGTCATGGCGGTAGCATGCTATTCCGCGCAAACAACCGTCATTAGCTCTCTCTATGAAGGGTCCCAAGCGCACTATTCATGTTAATAATAACTTGACTTTCTCTTTGCTTTCAGAGAACACATGTTGACAGTAACGTGGCGTACAGTGATGCGTCTAGACAGGGATGAGTCACAACAATTATTTCCAAGTTTGGCCAAAAGTCGGAAGAAGGATGTTGAGGACGATGAGAACATTTTCAGTAAGGAGCCCTTTTGTAAAGTGTTTATTGATCATGACGTCTTACAAGTTATAGTGCTACAACCTTTACAGATTGGTATGGCAACTAAACACTTTCTTCTAGGCGACGTGGATAAAGCGGAAGATTATTTCAATTGGGATATAGCATACATCCATTTCATTTCATACTGTACTGTTTTACGAAACATGTGTTCAGAACAATTCAATGTCGACAAAAGTGTTTGCTCCTTCAGTATCACCCATTGATAGTCCCATGGCAATTGCAACACTGTATATCACCTACGGAACTGAGGGAGATAAAAAGGGTGAATGGAATAGAACAACTACCTTGAATCTCACCAAAACCGTTATTACATACGTTTTGCAGTGCAATTTACGCTCTGTGAAATCATATCAGGCAATTATTAAAAAAAAAAAACAGAACTGAACATTTTTTTTTATTAAGTTTCTTTTTTTAAACAGGGTAGCCCCACCAGTGAGCTTGGCACTGTTCTCCCTGGGGGGCCTGTGTTCAAATAATACAATAGTACAGAGTAACATGAACATAGATTACACAAACGAATGCTGTAAACCAAAAAAGCAGCGTAGATCAACTGATGAGGAACATAACTGAACGTCTACATTACGTACGATGGTAAAAACGGTGGAACATACAGTATGTGAGATATGGTGGCACAAATTGCGCGTAACTTCACGTCCGAAAGAAAAGAACACTGGGAGTTTTTACGAAAATATGTTAATGGGAAGAAATTGGACAATGCGCAAGATAAACATGATATCCGATTTTTACGTCAGCTCGAGCAATGGCTCAGAAGAAAGGTCACGTGACCTCTCGTCGTGGAATGTTGACAAGAAACACTCCTTCTGCGCGGTGGTATCATTATCTACCATGTCTACAAAACTATCGGTTCAGATTGTCATCAAGGCAATAAGAAGAAATATGTCTACGCATATGTTTTAGAAACACTTGTTAGGTCATGCAGTATTATGGTACGTTGTATATGTAAAATAACCCTTGGTCACTAACCATGCATTCAATAATTACTTTGATACACCTATAAGTCAGTTTATTAATTGACTTCGTTATGAGCAGCAAAGTAACAGCCAAGCACCCAAGGAGTAAATTCAAAGACATCGTTGAGTAAATTAGGGATAACCAAGACTAGATGGGCATTGTTTACCCCTGAAATGAATCAGAAATTCCAGAAAGATAGTTTTTGATGGTTACGTAATACGATAATCTATAATATAACGATAAAGAGGGGAATCATATGATATAAATTGACTAGGTGGTATCTAGCAACCATTATGTAAGGATTGGGAAAGGAAAGCTACACGGAGGACGTCTTGTGTCATTCTCCAACTGATATATTGTACAAACACATATCACTATCACTTACATCACTTTTCGGGTAGTTTCACACGCTGGTTCATTGTTACAATAAAGTTATAATGCTTTAATTATGCATAAGACATATTTTATACAACTTACTTCTGTAATCAATTTCCTGCAATAAGCTGTTTGCATGTGGGGCTGAGATACATGTTGCCTCAGCATATCAGCTTACATAAACGACAACCTGTAATTGGTTCTAGCATTGGAACTGAAACTGGTACTGCCAATTATGACATGATGGCATGACTATGAAATGAATTAAATTATCTCAAATACCAAGACGCATCATGGGTAATGCTACCGAAACAACATAATTACGTTTACTCAAGTTGTATGTCGGCTGCATACCTATACTGTATATCTACTTAGTTTTCCCGCCGCAAGTATGCTTGCGATCTGAAACTCTAATTGACAGTGGATCCTTCCCTGCTCGCTTCACAACATGAATGATCTCAGCATAAAGAAGAATTACTGCCAATGTGAAACTCTGATTTGTCTCTCACATGCCTGTTTACTGCCGCCTGACGGCCATAGTTGTCATTCCAAAAACGCCTCCTCGGAAAGCGCGCCCACCGATCTCCACAGGCCATCAGAGGACAGCTACGTCACACCACGTCACAACTTCTTGCAGGGAGAGCGCGCGCGAGGTAACACGTTCCCGCTTAAATTGGCGGGAGCACTTTCAAATCAGCGCGAGCGCGGGACGCCGGGCTATTTTTAAGCCGGCGAAAGTTCTGTTCGCGGCATCGAGTCTACCATTCTATATTTACCACCGCTGTCATGTTATGCCAAGTCACGTGACTGCTACTGATTAATCTTTGTAGGCCAACATCCGGGCAATATTATACATTGATAAAGATGTGACTTCAATTAATAATATTGAATAACCAGAAAAATGAATTGCTTAATGCTACTGCAATTGTCATGAGTATTGATGTTATACACAATGATAACATATTGGTTGCACTGTTACAAGTACCGATAGAAATGGGGATAATGACAACTTTTTATCCATAATCCGAAATATCACAATAACACTGCAGAAATCTGAACATTTATGTCTAGATTAATTGAAAATTGATTTTGTCCTGTATGTACTATGCACATGGTCTTTTGATATGTTGAAATTTTGTACGTGTATCAAATGACAATGTTAATAGCGATAGATCGATTACCATTGACATCATATTAATCATAAATCGTAAGTCTGATGAGCAATGTTTGGGGCCCTATAGAGCAAACCTCACCAAAATGCACAATTATGATCAACAAAAAAGAAGAAAAGAAGAAAAAGTACCACAAAACATTCGAAAAAGGAAATAATATTAGGGAAAAGAAAGCAAAATTCACTGTTACGTTCACATGGATAGATAAATCGATATTCTGAAGTTTTTCATGAATAGATTTGTCAATAAGAAGTGGTTTCATGCATTTTCAGACGAAAACACAGATAACAGCAAAGCATCAAATATACGTAAACTGTAATTATCAGAACTTTATCTGCGAGGAAATAATCGTTCAATATGGCGGAGAACAAAGTAGTTTCCCGTGTCAAAGAGTAAGGGGGATTATTTTCCATGTCATGATGTTATGTTCAGAAAGCGATTGTGAAGTGGGTAATTTTCTTTTTTTTAATGATGGGTCCATATTTTTCTAATACATGTACTTTTGTCTATGATCTTACTTTTTTATTCAGAAGTTTTCCACCCTGGTCAATGAATCAATATATGATATATCAATCAACAATGGAGGAAAAGGAAACCGCAGTCAAAGATGTAGTTTGTATCTACTGGTGTATGTCCAGGCGAAACCAATGCACGATCCCATATGTTGACTAAAGCGAAGCAAATGCAGTTATTAGTGGATATTCAGTGTCATTTATTTGACCATTTGATTTTGCCCATCTTATTATATGGCAGTGAAATATGGGGACATGAAGATCTAAAGCAGATTGAAGTTTTCCATAGGAGATTTCTTAGATCTGTACTATGCGTACGTTCATGTACTCCAGATTGTATGATCTATGGGGAGACCGGATGAGGATTGATTTTAAATCATGTAAAGAGCAGAGTAGTAAATTTGTGGTCAAGAATATTGGATGGAAAAGTAGATAAATATTCATATGTCTTTTTGAAATTCATTTCTGCTCTCCATAAAGATGAGAATTTTACCTCTTCATGATTAAAATTCATTGAAGACACGTTCAACCGGGCTGGTTTAACCTATGTTTGGCTGGGTCAAAATAGTGGATTGGGTTTGAATATTAATTCTTTGTTAAAATTACGGCTGCATGATATTCTTTGCCAGGATTGGAGTGACACTGTATGGTCAAATCGTATTTGCACAAATTATAGAATATTCAAAGGCATATATATACATGTATTTGAAAACTATTTACTAGCCCTTAATAAAGTTAATGCTTTTAGTCTCTGTAAGTTTCGGTGTAGATCACATAAATTAACTGTAAACAAGGGCCGATTTCATTCAAACACGCCACATAGAGAAATGTAGTGCACGCTTTGCCCATCTACCGATATAGGAGATGAATTTCACTACATATTTGTCTGTCCTTATTTTCAGAGAGAAAGACAGTTATATTTGTCTAGCGGGTTATTACGCAAGTCACGATTTCCATGTGTTTTGCACATGGTAGAACTGTTCAACACTAAAAGCAATTCTCAGTTGAAAAAACTAGCAAAATTTACTCGTGTTATTTTGTTAACATTTTCCCAGAAAACAGAAAAAAAGATCATCCAAGTGTCTTAAATAGTACAATTAGAACTGGACCTACACATACACGTAGTGGTAGGATAGTGAAAATCCGGTTTTAGTCAACTTGTAAAAAATGTGTATTATAAATGTTACCATCTATTTTATATATTCTCACTAGTCAGTTGTATTCATGTTTAGTTTATACATTCTTCATGCGTGTAATTTCGTACATTATATAATCATTTCTTGTTGTTGTTCTATGAAATTGACTATGTAGTATGTTCATGAATTGTATTCGCAAGTCTGTTATACATTATATTGTTATTTATGTTTGTTTGTACTCTCATACCCCGAGAGGAGGTCTTTAGAGTCAATACAAATCTAAAAAAAATATATAAATTCTAAAATTGAGTATCTTTTTTGAATCGCCGAAAGACAGAGGAAATGCGTAAAAAGCGTAAAAAGCGTGGTGAATAAGTCTTCAGGTACAATACATCATATTGATAAGAAAATGCGTATATATAAACAGCAATATATCGTTTGGGAACACATACCTCAGATAATCAAAAATTGCCTTTGAAGAATAACTTGTGTCTGGCGAAGGGATCATTTTCTTTTTTTGCTTCTTCATGAGAAAAATATGGAGACGATACCTGCAAATACTTTCTGCCTGTTTTGACGCGACTGTCGAAAGTAGCACACGGAGCTTGGTAAATAATACCGTAATGTCTCCTGTTGTTAGCTACTATGTCTCCTCTTTGTCTCTCCCGCCCTTCTTCCTTTTATATCTTCTCTTATCTACGTCTTGAAGAAGAAACCCAGAGAGCTGCTTAATAAATTGGATTTGCCTCGCCCCGTGACAAGTCACCGACATTGGTTCGACCTTCATGAGTGGTTGTCACCAAGCCCGGGGAGAGGTAGGCAGACAAGAGAAAGAAGGACTCGTTTGGGGGTCGCTGCTGGACAACAGAGCGCCCTCGTCATCCTATCGACCCCACCCCACCTCACTCCACCCCACCCTACCACACTCCACCCCACCCTACCACACCCCACACCCCTCCACCACACAGCACTCCACCCCATCGCCTCACATACCCTTCCTCCCATCCTGCCACTCTTTATCCTACCTCTATGCTATCTGGTAGCACTATCACAATATCAATTAAATAAGGGCATTTGTGAAAATGGACATCGTACCACGTCAATCGAATTCTCTTCTAGATTCAAATGGTACAGGTTCTTTAAAACCAAGTAAAATTTGTCAAGAGAATAAGTTTGGGTTTCACATAAAATAATGAATGATTTTTTTTTAGCGTTTTACAGAACTTTTCCTCTTGATAGACTGACGTCCACCTAGCTCAGTCCTAAGTGTTAAATAATCAACACGATATAGGAGCTCGTTTACCTCTAACACTGATCATGATTTTTATGCGCTCTCCGCGAAGTGGCCGGAGGCACGATGTTTTCGGGTTGTCCGTCCGTCCGTCCGTCCGTACATCCGTCCCGAATCCGTTTAGGGCTTATCTTGAGAACCGTCTAAATCATAGAGTTCATTTTAATCTGTTGTGGAATATTGGCATACTAGGTTTCGCGAAGATTATATAAGGGGATTTGTATTACATTAATTCATTTTAAACGGGCATTTATTTGCAAAATGCATGACATTGACCTTTTTTTCTCGAAGGATATGACCTCAAATCCCTTCAACTAGTATGTGGTGGTTCAACTTGGTATCATCTTTGTTTGAACTTGGCACACAGCGGATTTCTAGCAATAGAGCAAGATCTATTTATGGCAAATTTCATTAAAATAAACCGACCGGCACCTGTTTTTATATCAGCTGGTGTTATCAGGAAGAAAAAAACATTGTAAAATAATGAGCTATCATGTGACAATACAATGACTTTCCTCTTCGTAAACGGCTTCCTAGCAGTGCGTTCATAATGTGCCACAAAAGTGGACGACATTGCGATTTTCAATTTGCAAATGTCCCGTCATATTACCGGTGGATATACACTAAATCGTTGATTCATTTGAAAGGCATAGTACCTTTGTACCTCATTGTACCTTTGTGCCTCATTGTTTCTGAAAAATACGGTAAAGAGGAAGAGGAAGAGTGAGGAGGGAAGCGAGAGAGTGAGAAAGAGTGAGAGAGAGAGAGAGAGAGATAGATAGATAGATAGATAGATAGATAGATAGATAGATAGGGGAGAGAGAGAGAGAGTGAGAGAGAGAGGGAGAGAGAGGGGGGGGGGAGAGGGGGGGGGAGAGGGAGAGAGAGAGAGAGAGAGAGAGAGAGAGAGAGAGAGAGAGAGAGGGATGGAGAGATGGGGGGGAGAGCATTAAAACAAGCAGAAGCTGAAGACACTCCCTGTTTTGGTAATCACTCAGAAACGATGTCTTTTTCTCCGATTGTGTCTCGCATCCGTCTGAATTTGTAGGTCTGTGTCCGTCACGAGTCAGTTCTGTCCCATCTTGTGGCGCATCAACAACGGGCCCCCAACCTCGCTCACAGGAGACCCCAACCTCGGACCCAGCAGCTATACAACGTCAATCATACTTGTGGTCAAAAAAGTTAGCTGGCAAACAGATTCGCAGCTTTCTTTTTTAACGAATTTCAAGTCAAATTTATCACCGATTCTGTACACATTCCATGCCATTTATGGACGTGGGCGTACACTCCTCGACTTTCGTGAGAGATGTAATTTCATTTCGTTTTCATTCATTTTTTTTTTGGTCAAATCTTCACAATGCTTCAAATGAACCCCCAATAAATCAAAATTCGTTTCAATGTATACAGAAAGTTATAACTTGACGTCTAGACAAAAATCCAGTGAAACTTATATTAATGCGATTAGGATGAAGCACGCCCTCAATGAACACGTCATAAGATTAAAGCTTCGAAAATAATTATTTTAGGAAAGGAGGCTGGTTTGGCCTTTCGTATGTATCGCGTTCCATTTATCAGTGTTCTTTTCCATTCTTTCCCCCACCTTCCTTTATCTAGTATGTGCTACTTATTTGCTTGCTGCTTACTTACTTACAGCATCTGGTTGTACAATATGATTTTTTTGGTCATTCAAATACGTCGTTTATGACGTCGTAATATAGTTATGCAAAAAAGTGGGATGCTTCTGGTCACTGTTAGACGTCATTATGATGTCGCATGAAAGTCAGATTCTGGTCATACAATTTAGAGATTTGTTTGATCATTGAAAGACGTAACTTTGAGATCGTTACGCAGTAATAATATGGTCGTGCAAAAAAATAAGATTTGGGGTCATTTAAAAACGTCATTCTGATGTCGTATTTTCCCTGATAGCAGGCATGGTCGTAATGACGTCATAATGACGTCGTTAACTGGTAATACGACGTCTTTATGGCGACATTTTGACCACTTTCAACGACAAGTTTATTTTGCACTTTTGTATGACCAGATATTGACGTCATTATGAGGTAATTTATTGACCAATCTACAACGAGCAAATTCACAATTTTTATGACAAGATTATGACATAATTATGACGTCATTTATTGACCAATTTACGAGCAAATTTACACTTGTTCATTTTTTAATGTGAGAGGGCGTTCTATTCATGAGAGCAACTCTTTTAAACGTGCTTATGTACCATGTGACAGAAAACCACGAGAGCCGATTTCAAGACAAATGAGAGCTACCTCATAACCATTTGTTTCAATATCGAGTTGCAACGTAGTATACTTTTGTGTTTTATATTTATTATGTTTCTTGTCAATGTTGAGTACGAATGGAACAGAGAGTTCAAAGAGCAACACTTAATTCACATTTTCCCACAGTACACAAATATCTGGGCACAGGTTTGTGTGGGTGCATTAATGGGGTATTGTTAAAACTCCCTTTTTCGTACAAGGGGTGTTATCTAGGTCTGCAAATATCTGTGCCTCTGAATGTTTGACGTCTTCATGAATAAGGTCAATGATGTAATGAAGCAGGTTACTATGACACCGGGCGAAATGGCCGCCTTGTAATGTGGCTTGACACGAGTTCAAAACATGATGCAATGCTTCTTTATTCCCACAATGTTAAATTTCATTTGAAACATTTTGCCCCATCTACACAGCTTAGTGTTTGTATTTAATGTATCGGTTGCTGAATTGATTAAACATTTTGCTACTTGATGGGGAAGGTTATAGATTGAACTCTTTCATACAGTAAATTTGGATTCCAATTGTTCGAGATCGAATTTTTTTTCCTTCACAACAAGGGTTTGAATGCGGTATGACGATCGTTCTGAACAGGCATTACTTAATTACTTACAAATTGCTTTGTTTCTCGTTTTACCTGATTATTAGAGAGTCACTGCCCTTAGGATTTTGCTTAAGGTCATCGCACCTAACTATTGCATCCTTTCTATTCGTCCATTTCTGCTCTCTCGCGAGAGCATAATCAAGACAGACGCTTACATTTGAGTCTGAATGAGATTGAGATTTGACATAATTTTTATGTACGGGCATAATACTGAAAATATCAATCTGATATTGTTGGGATGTTCAGAAATTCAGGCATATGAAAAAATGCAAGGGTTGCTGGCCTCGCTAGCCCTGACCATTTTTAGGTAGCGATGTGTGAATGAGTCCAGTGATTTTAAGGGAGATTCGCATGAATGATTGACCTTCAGGTGAATGGAATGGAACGAATGGAAGAAAAAAGTAGTTTGAAGAAATTGTTCATTTGAATGCTTTGTGGTCCAAAGAACTGCCAATCGTTTCAATACCAGAAGGGATTAATTGTTCAACTTGTTTGTAAATGTCTGAGGTAGAATTCTGAAGCGTTACTATAGTGAACCGAGAAAGTTAAAATCATTTTTTGGGGCGTTCGATTCTCTAAATCATCCAACATTAATGGTGAGTCAACGAGAGACCCTCTACAGATTGCAAGGCATTTACATTTTTGTGGGTTAAGTCCAAGAGATCGTGTATGGGCTTAAATTTGATTGATCAACCTCTGAGGTAATTTCATGTAAATATTTAAAACACATATAATTCCATTTAGTTAATGAGAACAATTAAAATATTTCAACGAAATTACGCATGAATGAAACGGTACAATATATCAACCAACAAGACACACACGCACACACACACACACACACACACACACACACACACACACACACACACACACACACACACACACACACACACACACATGCACACACACACACACACACACACACACTTGCGCAAACACGTACGCACACGCACACACCGACAGCATAATAAAACGGCGAATCAAAAAAGGTCTCTTTTCGGGCGAAGCAATCATCACGGATCGCGTCATTACACAGGCAGTCGCGACCAGTGAGGTCAGCTCTTGCGAGGTGTAAAAAAAACACATCATCTTCTGTTTATTTAGCCTATAGAGTTTGATAAGGTGAGTACATATTCTTATATCTTACTTCATAATCACCGAAATTTCGCGTCATTTGTTAGCATGTTAAAAGTAATTCTGAAGACATGGTGAATGAAATAAATGCTTGATCGTTGTGTGAGATAAATCGTATGTGTTCCCGTGTGGCCGCCGCACCCAAGGTCTCGTGGTATATTGATTACGGACTGGGTAAGTGAGTTGCAGGTTCAACTACGCTTTGTATACGCAACAAACTATACGGGAATGTGGGGGTTAGGGATGCCGAGCGTCAACTGTTTCTGGATCTCAACATGCTGGAAATGCATTAAACAAAAACAAACATGACAAATGATATTGCATTGGTCGAGTTTTTTTTTCCTCCAGATGGTCCCCCTGCTTTCTACCTTGGGTAGGAAAGAACTATCATTCGCACAGGCCAGATCAGCGTGGCTTTGGGAGTTGGAGTTGGGGATCGTTGTTCTAAAGTGGGTTGAAAACGTACCTCTAACCACCCACAATCCTTTGTGTATTGGTTTTGAGAGGGGATCATATTTCGCGTATGTATTCTTACTAAAATATATCGCGAACCGTACCGTACAGATGTGTGTTTACTTGTAAACTGACGGATTTTTATTGAATCGTAAACTGACGGATTGTATTTACGTTGTTAACTGCCATGACTGCCGGGAGGACATCAATGGTTCAATGTGCAGCATATTGGATCAACGTTCAGTTGCGATTTACCAATGACTTTATACACCGTTTAATGTGGTATGTCGCATGGCCGTTCTTGCCAGACGTAGTCACTGAACGATATCATCAGATTTCAGAAGATTTCCAGTAAGGTAAGACTTAAGGTGGATTCACACTGGATCCGACATCCGACATTCCGACATACGACACGATATACGACATTTTAGTTCACACCGACAACGACTTTTCAAAATGTCGTGAAAGTAGTCGCATGACACGACATTTGCGGGAGGTCAATCAATTATCAAGTTGTATATACAACGTGTTATTGACAAATGTTGTTCATCTCACAGTTGGGCATAATAATAAGTAAATTGTTGGCCTATAAATAATCACAATTGCCGGGTGGTTTTGATACATAGCCACTCATCCATCAGCAAATCTACAAATTTATGTGACTCTAGAATATTTCTAAACAATGCCTCGAGTATAGTTCAAGGATTACCAATTTCGTCATTAAATTTTCAGTTGAAATCTAGCCTAACATGACAGTATGTATAGGCCTACTTCTTTAGCTTTTTAAACTGACATACAAAGCCATTTCATAACGCTTTGACGAAAAAAGGGCTTAAACTAGTCAATCTAGGTTTTACATAATTACTCTCACTTGATAAGTAAAAGATGAACATGCAGCTCTTGATTTTTTATCATGTAAGAAGGGTGAGAAGCAGGCGGGGAGGGGTAAACTATATAATCATCGTCTTCCTCCTCCTTCTCCACCATACACCCTTCTCTCTCCTCCTTCATTCACTCTCTTCCCCTCTCCCTTCTTCTTTCCTCTACTCCTTAATCTTACGTCTACTTCTTCATCCTCACCCTCCTGCCTCAATTCTAAATCAAGTTAAATATGCGTACTTATCATTATCATGGAAACGATATATAAAAAGTGTATTTTCTTTTAGAAAACCATTAAAATATATGTAATTGCAAAGCAAAAAACCTAACCCTAGTTTATAGTTTGATGAATATTTAGTTGCCACAATAGTAGCAATCAAGCTTGAGTCATTTCTAAGTGATAACTGTCACTTCTAAGATGACTGTTGCTATGAAAACACCATGGTACTGAAAATATTGAACTTTCAGAAATATAAGAAAGTGCCATGTATTTTTCAAATGCTAACATAAAAACACAATAGTAGCGTCTAAGTATACATTTTACAAGGTGCCCAGTTGATTCTGATTGAAATCTTAGTCATTTAAGGTCAAGTTCACGTTCAAACTATGTATATTTCTATGGTAACGATTCGAAAAAAGGGTGATTTTAGTGCAAAAACGTAGCACAAAACTTCATCACAGTTTGCAGTATTATGATGGCTTGTATTTTCAAATGATGTGAATCATTATTATTGAATTCTTTGGTGTTTATGGTCATGCCTATTTTGTAATCAATGTGAACTACTTGGTTGTTAGCATACGCATACGCAATGTATCATTGAAATATATACATCTCACCCACTTTAGCACCAAAAGACACACTGAAAGTGTATAGAGCTATGGATTCCAAGCTTTCGATACGAATGCCTGCAAAATTTGTTGTCAATTATGGTCCTGGTCATGACAAAGATTGTTGCTTTAGCAAATACATAACAAAAATACAAATTATTTGAGAATTCAACCTAGGGAACACCACAAAACATATAAAAAGTAACAAGGTACATGTATATAACTTTTGTAACTGTGCTTCTGATTGTACATAAGATCCGGAAATTCAAGGTTGTCAAGGTCATGCATAATTGCCAGTTACAATGTCAATACACTGGTGCAAATCATTGAATGTATAATATGATGAATATGATGTATTATGCTACATTTATACATATACATATGTAGTTTTATAAACTCAATAGTAAAGTGAAAACATAAAACCATACAATTCAATTTTAATTGTCACCTTCATCACTGTCACCATCCACAGACTCTTCCTGCACATTGTAAAACATGTATCTTAGTATGCTGGACATCCTCATCCAGAGCATGCAACATACATATACCATGGAGAGATACCATGACAATGGCCTAGCACCAACATCCAAAACCAGTTGAAAAGAAATCACACAGATAACGAGATACATTGGCCAAGGCGATAAGAAAGCACAAGAGATGAAAGTGCCTCACATCACTGTGGTATCGCTTTGTATGTGCTTAGCATATCAATTTTATTTTTGCCGCAATGGTGTTGTCATAGCAACAGTCATTCGAGGTATGACAATTATCACTTAGAAATAATTCGATCATGATAACTACCATTCTGGCATGTAAATATTCATAACACTGTAAACTAGGATTAGGTTTTAGGCGATGTATTTACATATATTTGAATGGTTTTCTAACAAAATTGACCTTTTGTTTCAATGGCAACTACCATTTTTAGGCATCATCGTGATCTGTTATAACTTAAATTCCAATCTGAATCAACTGGTCACCTTAATGAATGTATACTCGACCACAAATTTTGTGCTTTTAGGTCGCCATATGATAGATATATGGCAATTTCATATGGTTCTGTAATTTTAGTATTTCTGGCACCATGGTGTTGTCATATCAACGGTGAACTTATACATGACTATTCGCTATTAAAAATACCTCAGTCTTCATTGATCATGAGTCTTATATCTTAATATTTATGATTTTAAAAACAGGGATTTGGCTTTGAGTTGGCTATTAACATATATTTGAATTGTTAACTAAAAAATGCCCTTTTGCTGATCGCTTCCATGGCAATAACCATTTTTTACGCATGATCTTGTCATTAAATGGCTTAGATTCCTATCAGAATCAACTGGGCAACTTGTGAAATGTATACTTAGACACAATTTTTTTTTTATGTTACCATTCAAAAAATATATGGCAATTTTGTAACTCCAAAATTCCAAAACGGGGGGGGGGGGGGGGGAGGGGGATTTGCCCTACAACCCCCCCCCCCCCCCCTCCCCCGTTTCCGGCCCCTTGTTGGCGTGATACTCAAAAAAAAATGACGGTACACGCCTCCAGGGTCCTGAAACGAAGCTTTGATACTGATACCAGTATTAGGTATTTTATAGTATATGCGGCGTGGGCTGCAAATAGAGATATCAAAAGTTCTCGGAGAATCACCACTGGTGATCTTGATCTTATTTGTCAGCGGTGTACAACTGGACATTGAACTATGTAATATAGCGTACTCTCCATCATATCCGTTGCAGGATGATGCTTGTGTGAGGAAACGTAGTATATAACATGCCACAAGGAAATCTTTAATAAATGTTCCATGAAGGACAGACACGTGCACCTTCATATTGGCCTGATCTCTGTCACTACAACTGGCGTAAAATACGGCTAGTACATGAAAAAAATTGCACACTTTGGACATAGTCATGAATGGAGCTGAACGAGGAGATATCCATGCCATTCGCACAATTGCGTTCGTTTTTATAGGGGTCCGTAATAAAACTCATGAAATGGTGGTTGCACTGCAAGTTCATTATGCCCTTAAAGGCTCTTTACCCGTAGCTTGAGTGGCAAATAAATGCGTATTGTCCTTGCTTCCTCAGCGAAAATGAATGTTTCAAGTTCATCTTGCTGGTGAAAACCATACTGACATTGTAACAGGGACCTTCTCGAGCAGGTACGGACCACTAATGCAATAATGTCATCAGCTTCTGAGTCCCAATAGTCTGATCAAAGGTAGATGAACATGCATGGACCTTCTCTCATTACAGCCCTTGCATTCTAAAAAAAAAACAACGAACAACTATTCCTTCTGCTGTCCGTCCCCTATAATTTGAGTGTTCTCTGGATGATCAGCATGCAGTTCCTATGCCATATCCTCATTCAGGCTGGCATTTGTCAATGAAGAGGATTTTATTATGTTGATGTGGCAAAGGGTGCAGGAAGGTACTGACAATGAATTCTTATCACAGTGATGCATACAATCAAAATAACAAAAATGAAGAAAAAAAGATGTTGCTTACCTTAAAGAAAAGAGGTTAATAATTTTCGTGATGGCAAGTTTTTGTGATGTCATAATGCATATCAAGACCACTGCAGCAAAATGTATGATGTTAAAGTAGCGCACACTAAACGATGCAAGACTGAATGATAAAAACATGTTTTGTAGGCCTGAAAGTGTACATACCTATTGTTACAGAAATAATAGGGTCTGCGGGGGCAGACTAGCCCCATGACCATGTGCTTGGTCAGCACTAAGTTTTGGGCTGGGTGAAGGAGATTTCTGAGGTGAGAGGAGATGCCGCTGACTTTGTGTGCAAAGTGGACGTGCTTTTGTGATGGAGCTGAGTGTCTGAGGTTGCTAGCTGACCAAGTGTGGGGTTAGCCCGGGGGTTAGTAACAGGTATTCTGCAACTCTTTGGTGTGGCATATTGTAGCTTTTAAAAGGCAAATGTTTAACCTGGAACTGTAATTGTGTAAATATATTGTAAATAAACGCAAGATAGTTGTCTGTAGATTCGTTTAATACAACATATATTCTAGTTTGTCTATGTTTCTTTGTCCGAGTATCTCTCTTTTATTCCTCCGTTAATGCCCTATATAAAGAACCAGCAGTTTTGCAACACTATGTACATTATACATATCCTGTAAACTGGGGCCTGTTTCGCTCTATGTGCTTTGCATTAGGCTTGCACATCAATATACTTTCATCACCATTTGATTGTCCCATCTCTGTATTAATTTGCATTGATATATTGATAAGGGCCAAAAGTAACGTGCGTTTTGTTTAGTGTAGGAAACTCTATAAGGCCCGTATCCACAGAGGTGCACCGCGGTGGTTTAACTAGACGCGCGTACTAAACGTAAACGTACTTAATGGGAAGCAAAATAAATCATCTGGTGCTGTCACAAAATCATTGATTTCCATCACAGAATCTCACAAAGTGGGCGATTTAGTTTCTGTTCTGAATACGGATCTAAGTGGCCAGCAGACTAGAACCTGGGTTCTGCGGATAGGCTGTGCGTGCGTCGCTGATTCCTAAGTCCTTATTCTGAACTTCAGCTGGCCTACGTCGATCACTGATTATTCTGTTTCCTTTCTTGATATCAGATTAAAGTGACGAGGAAAACCCACTTGAAGATGGCAACAGGAGAGAAGATTGGCGAGCCCGCCACCATGGCAACGGAGGAGGAGAATAAACAGCCCTTTAGTATCGCTAGAAGCGCATTGGAGACGTGTAACGTGTACCAGGGTCTGAATTTGCCTGGGTTCGCCTTCTCAGAAAACATAGCAGCCGTTCGCGCCATGGACGTTCGCGAAAATGACGTCATTCTGGTAACATACCCGAAAAGTGGTAAGTGCAATTCTGACGGACTAAGGTATCTTAGTAATTTCATTTTTTTAGCAGAACATATTCAACCTCTTTATAAGTCTGAAAGAGACATCAGGGCTGTAATGGTAATGATTATGTCAGGAAGTTGGACCCCCCCCCCCCCCCCCCACACACACACACTCTCTCTCTCTCTCTCTCTCTCTCTCTCTCTCACTCATTCATGCTCTGTTTCTCCGAACGCCTGCCTATCCCCCTCTCAATGACCCTCTCCATGTATACCATTATATCTCCATTATATATATGCAAACTTCCTCAACAATCCTTACTTATCCTTGTCAATACATCATTTTATTTCATCTTAGTTATATTCTCATCCGTTCCATGTCGGGATAAATCAATCTGTTCCACTGGGTCATACCAAAACAATCTAGTAAGCGGGTACGTCTGAGCTGTTACCCTCAGCACTCGACACCCCTTCCCCCTTCCCCCATCTGTCCATAAACGCACCAGGGCCATGTTGCATACAGGTTTTCAATTATTGTAACGTACGAATCAATAGTAACTACCATGGCAACAAGCAATGAGCTCTCATTATTGCACCTGTTGCCATGGTAGTTACCATCGATGGTACGATAACGCACGTTCTGCCCTCGTCTCCTACATGCTGCGCGTACCAGGTACACACTGGATGCTCGAAATGATTACCCTGATTCGGAACGCCGGTGTCCCTCTCCCTAGTGAGGAACGCCTTAAGATGCTGCCAGGGATCATTGAACTCTCCTTCCCTCACCAGAAGGGGCTCAAGACCACTGACGTAATATCCCAGATGGCGTCTCCCAGGCTGTACCATACTCACCTTCCACTAGAATTTCTGCCCGAGCAGATCTGGGAGAAAAAACCACGGGTAAGTGCTCATTTCGTTGAGGAAGGCGAAAAGAAAGGAAGACAGAAAAGTTAATGAAAGGAAAAGGCTAACAAATATAGGCATATATATATATATATATATATATAATCGACAGATAGAAAGCCAGGAGGCGGAACAATGGGGGAAATGTAAAAGCAGAGTAGGAAGAGAGAGAGAGAGAGAGAGAGAGAGAGAGAGAGGGATCGAAGATCGAAAGAGTGGAATAAGAAAATAAGGTAGAAATGGAGATAAAAAAAGAGAAAGCCCTCTCTATCATGACATACTAAGGATTATAAACCTGATTCATTGTGCGATGTGCACAGTAAGACCATAAGTATACCTGTTACTTAATACCGTTTGACGCTCCATTTGTGGATCACGTGACAGTAATCTTTCTCGTGTGTTTCTCGTTTTGTTTATCCCCTTCCCTTTCTCTCCCTGCCCCCCCCCCCTCTCTCTCTCTCTCTCTCTCTCTCTCACTCTCTCTCTCTCCGTACTCCCCTCGCTCTCTCCCTGCCTCCCCCGCTCTCTCTCACTGGTCCCCCTCTCTCTCTGTTCTCCCTCTCCTACTCCATCCATACTGTCCCGTGTCTCCCTCTTTTCTTCATTCCCCATCGTTCGCCCCTTGACCATGCTGATCTGTCCTCAATCGCTCCAATATAGATAGTGTACATAGCTCGAAATCCAAAAGACATTATTGCATCCATGTACAACTTCGTCCAACACGATCCCTATCCTCCTTGCTGGAACGACGTTTTTGATAATGCGATGTCCGACAAGTGTAAGTGCTTTTTTTTTTTGGGGGGGGGGGGGGGGCAACGTCGTTTTTCGATTTAACTGCATCTTAATCACCCATCTAATCACAAATATTTTATGTGAAAATCGACTTTGAAGCGTGAAGGAGAACACTGTTATTGTTGCTCGGGTAGCTGATATTCTGCGTGAGCATGGCTAACGATTTTTTTTATGTGTTTTGAACTTCTTTTTCATATTTCATTTCCATTACTTCAACCATACATGTACATTGCACTAAATTGCTTCTGATCACTTGCTTCCTTAATCTCACTCCTTTACTAGATTTCCCGATATACGTCTTAAGATAACAGAAAAGAGAAAACTCATGAATATCCATTTACTTGAATGTTTGTAATATTTACATGTTAATTGCCTCTTGTACTTTAACCCCCTTCGTCTCCGCTGTCTTCTTTTCCCTTTCTCCGTGTTTATGGTATTTTCTTTTCTTCTTCTTCCTCTCTTTTTCGACCTGTTCTTCTTAGTGTTGCTATTGTGCTTCTCCTTCTTCTCATCCCCTTCTTCTTATTTTCATCCAACCTCCCCTTTCTTCCTTCCCTCCGCATCTCTCTCGTCTGTGCCTAATGTATCTGTTTATCTTAGTGGTATACGGCTCACCATGGGCTCACCATTACGGCTTCTGGCAGCACAGGAATGACGATAATTTCCTCTATGTCCTGTTTGAGAAGATGAAGAAGGTAAGAGAAGAGCCCATTGTGGATGAGGCTGAAAATAATCATGATGTATCAGTTAACTTGAAAAGTGGATCATTTGTCTCAAAATGATATCTACTTTAACAGAAATGTCGTGAAGTTATGTCCTTATCAATCCAAGATGACCGCCATTATAACCATTAAACAAAGCCCATGGGACTATACTTTGTTCTGAGGATCATTAAAAGTCATGTATTAGACCCTCTTTGGATTCCATAAATGAATGTCAGTTTAAAAAAAAAAGAAAGAAAAATACACAACGGGAGTGCATGGGAGCCCTATACCTTCCGACTAGACTGCTACATAACTTTGACATTTTGGGGAACCTATATCGAAAAATTTATGATTTCCTTCAGTAAGAGCCCGAAAGTTGACCGTTTTTTTAATCATTTTCATTCAACCCCCCCCCCCCTTCCATACGCTTGAGCATTTCCAAAATGGCGCCATTAACTATGATGAATCATGTTCATCTCCTGCACGTATTTTGAGCGGAAAGACAAAAGCAACCGATTCTGTACACAGCAGTGTCTGTCGCTTTTTTCTTACCACTTTTCTAGCAGTTATTTTAGTAATGAGTTAGCATTACTAATTATTACTTTGTAGAATTATCATAATTGAAAAGGTTTTATCTCTAATATCATATCATCCGTCGCAAGCGCTTCAAATTAAGCCTAATTCACCATTGATACGATAAAGTAGTTGTATTCATTGTGAGATGATTGCTTCACGTGATTCCAAACGAGAAAAAGACCTGGGGACCCGGTTGCTACAATGTTAATGCGCTGATAACGGTTCCCGCGATCTTTACGACTACTAACCGTGCAGCTTATTTGCACCGTTGCATTGTCATGTTTGCATAAATTGCAATAACTCGTCCTGTATTCAAAGTCTAAGAGGCCGTACATGTACACATATGTGCATGTGTAATGCATTTTTCATCACAAGTTTTTCCTAGGGATATAGAATAGATGTTTTTCTTTACGGAAGTGTATATCGGCACCACTATGGTGTCCCCAATATCAGAATCGTGTACCGATAAATGAAAACACACGAAGCTGTGCCTTTATCATGTTTATCTCGATTTATCTGCAGCAACTCTGCGCTCTCGACATCGTCAGCGCTCACAGTGCCCACGTCACTCTACAACAGTTCGTAGACTTTGACATATAATCCGGTTTCTTGAAGTTTTCAACAAAATTTGCTAAGCAACGGAGTACAAAAAATAGGCGCTACCCGTGCTCACAATTTGCTTCTCATAGGATCCACATGGGTGCCTCGGACAGGTTGCCGCCCACATGGACTGTAGGCTCTCGGCCGACCAGTTAGCCAGCGCTGTACACTACTCGTCCCTGCCCGAGATGAAGGTGACGTATGCTAGGATTGATGCGGAGCTCGGGCCGAAGGGGAAGTATCTTACACATTGTGCTGGGATCCTGCCGTTCATCCATAGAGGTATAGCTACAGACCACCGTTGATGATACGATTCTGCCACAATTGTGCAGTCGTAAGGGCCTAAGACTGAAAATATGACGTCACCCTCGTGTATAAAACCAAGGACCAGGGCCCCGTAGTTGGCTGTTATCTATACTATAGCAACTTTGCGATTGACCGCTGAGTTGCTATCCATTGCAACTCACTGTATCACAAATAATCACTGCTATTTATTGCAAGTCCAAGCCTATGCATGATTATACAATCAATCGTATAGTTACGATAGATCCACACAAGGTACGATCAATATCTTTTTTTCAATATCAATTGCAAGTTACGATCGATATAGTAGAACAAAAATAGAACCTCTGCGATTTGATTGGCTGAATGCAGCTGTCACGTGAGGTGTATATCGTCGTATATTGGACAGACGAAAGATACGTATAACGATAGAAACATTATAGCGATGAGGAAAATATTTTTGTGTCGTTTTGATCGAAGTAAGGTCAGTCGAGTCCCACTTATTATATGTTTCTACAGAGGTAGATCTAACTTAGATGTGTAAGTAGATCCTGGAGTCAAGTTTTAACGGTAGCGTAACTGTTTCAGTTCTTTGTGAGACGATCGAGATCGATAGATTTCCGTCTCAGCTGTACATAGTCTAGCACATTCTTAAAGTG
This sequence comes from Arbacia lixula, assembly GCA_963669155.1. NCBI lineage: Eukaryota > Metazoa > Echinodermata > Echinoidea > Arbacioida > Arbaciidae > Arbacia > Arbacia lixula. The sequence continues at coordinate 17,672,641 of OZ022578.1, read as the reverse complement.
ATTTCTTCCTTTTCCCCTTCTTCATTGCTGCAGGTGTGGTTGGTGGATGGAAGAAGCTCTTTACAGTGGCCCAGCTCGAGCGGTTCCAAGCTCACGAGGCAGACCAGCTGAAAGGATGCGAGTCTGAATTCCGTTCGCTTTACATTCCACCACAGCCATAGAGGCACGCATAGCCACGATTCTCGAGTAGAGGTGGCGTAAGGTTGTGGAATACGGGTGGTTTTGGGCACCCGCGTACGCAGGATTATTTCAAGGCACGGGGGGGGGGGGGGGGGGGTGATTAAATATGCGCGCAGTTCAGTACCATACCGAAGTACGGTAAGAACCTTTTTTTGAAAAAGGGTTTTACAACCTTTGCAGCTCTGAAATGTATGCTAATCATAGAGCTATAAGTGTTTAAATATAGTTTTATGATGCCAATTTACTTCGTGGAGCAAAAGCAATGACTGGTCGGTAATAGGGGCCTTGGCTATACACCCAGTAGTACTATTTTTCATTCATTTACAGGATGGAGCACGCTATCCTTACTACTACTGGGTTTATGCCTAAAATTTCATTTCAAAATTGAAATTATCCAAGAAAGCCCTTTCACTAAAATCTAGCCGCATGGTCCTTGCGGCGGACGACTTATAAATGTCAGCGAGTCAGATTGAATGAGACTCTAAGGTATTTGTTTTCAAGTTTATCATGTCTTGATCCGTGAACTAAAAAATAGCCTGCGTGGTTAAGTCACTGCCTGGCAGGCAGTAATGAGATTGCAAGTTCAAATCCCTTCTGGTTCCAAAATTTTTGTATAACTTGTTTTTCATTCAGTTGCAAGGATGGAGCACCCTATCCTACTACTACTGGGTGTATGCCTAAAATATAATTTAAAAACAAAAAGAAAAAAACATTTCTATAGTAGAGAAATAATGCCTAATTTTGACAAAGTTGTAATGTTAGATAATCAATGTGTTTATACGTTTTTCTTTATATGTTTATATCCCTTGGTCTGCTGGAGAGTGTACGCCTTCAATAAACCCGTCCTATGAGTATGTTGTCTTGAAACTTTGTTTATTTATCTAGTGACCAACACATCGCTATTGACATCTTCACCATTGCTTTCTTATATCTACCTCACGACCAATCAACCAACCAACCGACCTCTTTCCTTACCAAACCTGAAATCTCTCTAAAAGTGTAAAACATTAATTAATGTACTCGTAGGCGTATTTGCTTCATTTTCAATCTGACCAAGGATGTTTAGGCACATGGAGAGCCAGCAGCCATCTGATTATTGCATCTTCATTGTACTCTGCTTCTACGCTTTACACTGATTTTCTCTTTGATCTACCATGTTTGAAGCCGCCGATTCTCTGGTTGATTTTTGTCTGGATTTGACGTACATGTATAAACAAAATCGGATGCGCAGAAGAATTTGAGGAAATATCCTCATCCCATATACTTGTGCAGTTGTGACATGTAATACCTACGATACATCTCTTAAGATTTAATCGAGGAATGTTGTTACAATGTGGCAAATAGGCTCTTAAAGTGATATCAAGTTGCAGTACAAAAGTCTCAATTTCACAATGTTCTGCATCATATTCCATTAAAAAAAAATCATGAAACGTTGCTTTCAGATATTTTCCTTTCGGACAAGTTACATGAAAAACGTGCCCAACTGCGCCCAAGCTAGTATAGTCATCTCAGAAGGTATCAAATTTTGTATTCGCTTGTCCTTATTAACTACATAACAAGCACTTAGTGAAAAAAAAAAATTAAGTTCAGCAGCGAAAGCTGAAATGTATGCATGTATAGGAATGTGTATGACCTATTATAAAATCCAGGAGAACGTGACGCAATCGCGTGTGCATCATATTGTATTGAGCAGCTGCTAGTCATGAATATAAAGTGGCGGAATCAAACCTTGTTTAAAGGGAACCTTGTTCAAAGGGATGGATATCCATGTACTTAAACATCCTTGATCCGACAATCCATAGCAACATAATCCATATTACCAACAAAACATAAGATCACCTATGCAATGATTAAATTGCATGAACGTGTGTGGTCTTGTTTTGATCTAGATCGGACAATATCTAGCTTGTGCATTGCATGAACGCGTATAGTCTTGCTTTAATCTAGATCAGACAATATTCATGTGCATTGCATGAACGTGCGTGGCATTGCTTTGATCTCGATCCGGAGGGCACTTCATGAAAGTTGTCAGCACTGACCAAATGGTCAGGGACAACAATTTCAGTGAAATCCTCGGTTTTGATTGGCTGAGATCGAGGCACTAGCCTCTGACTGTTACTATGGTAGCTGTCAGAAAAAGACAACTTGTCAGATGATAAATGTTGATGAAATGTGCCCCAAATATCTAGCTTGTGTATTGCATGAAAGCGTATGGTCTTGCTTTGATGAGACAAGCTTTAGTTGAGCTCCACTGTATGTATTGTATTATGGTGTTTTCATTCAATTTGACATGATTACAAAGCCCTTGATCTCGTGCCAATGTACACATGTGTTTGAAACATTGGGGCCGGTGCACAGTATTATTTTACATTATAATGTGCATTGAAAATATTTTTCTGATCTTTTCAAAGGTGTGTTTAATGTAGTACAGCTTTGAAAAAAGGACTATTAGTATGACTCTGAGCAGTTGCTTGGTGTAAAATTCAGTATTTGCATTGAACACAATTTTTTTTTTTTTTTGTAACATACTCTACTAGGATTTTTATCCTGATTTTGTGGTAAGAACTATCATACACTGTACTTTCATAGGACAATATCATATTCATCTTGCAGACATTTCTTCCAATTATCATTGTCAACCTGATATCAGTTAATGTATGTCATTTAGTTTTTGTCAGGTACATCCTGATACTAAGTATGTGCTATTCTTAGTCTAGTATCTAAATTGATTTATCTGATTAGTTTTATAAGTACATGTACTATAGATTTTCTATATTTTTTTCATTTTCTCTTGTATTGACAATAACCATGTGGCATGTCAATACAGGGCTATAGATCGGAGTATAGGTATATCCTATGTAAAAGTACCGCACATGTTTCAAAACATTAATATTATTGTAACAATTTGGTGGAATAATTCATGTAGGTTAAATTCAATTTCAATTTGTGTGGTCTTATACATATATCAACATTATATTTTCAAAGAGCACATCCTAAAAAGAGACCAACATTGATATTTTACTTCTTCAAAGATTTTATTCAAAATAAAGCAGTTCACCAGAACTTCATATCAAACATTTATATTCAAAAGTGTATATATGGTAATAATTAAGATACTTGCAAAGTCTCATGTGTAAAGCGATACATTACATTAAGTAGAAGAAGCGGCAAAGGAGAAGTTACATAGCAAATTGTGATGAGAAATTTGGTACAAATGGCATTGTGGCTATGTACCAATACATCTATAATAGAAAAACAAAAAACAAAACGTTTTCAAGGATGTAAATTGCAGAAATAAATAAAACTTTGTAAATCTACTTAAAACAGAGCACATTATGCAATGCAATGATACAACTCCACAATCATCAAATAAAGGTTCTGTGCGTGAACACCTATTCTTCCAATAATTGCTTTTCTGAAAGATGGAAAATACTTCACCTGATAAATGAGGAATGGTAAGGTACGGTCACACTTCATATTTTGTTACCATCAATACACGGAGAATGATATGATACATATTTACATGTCATATATATAAAGAACAAGTCACTGTCATGACATCAGGAATGTGTGGATCAATTAATTCAGTTATGTGGTATTCATGCCTGCCTAGTATAAGCAATATCCATACAGACTTGACATATACAAAATAAAGAAATTAGTTTAAATGTGAATGAATCTTTAACATGTGTGATAGCAACAAGGCTCTACCACTTATATATTTAAATTAGCCCTAAATTACGATATCCTATACTCTTTGTGGGTAATTTAATCTGGAGTGCGAGCTTCACAGGAAACAATAATCTACTAGGCTGCAGGCCTAGCCTGCTCCTATGAACAAGATGAATGGTGAAGTTTACTAGGAACTTCATTGATTTTGCTGGTTTTCATGTCAAAATGCATATCATGGATTTTGACAGCCCCCCCCCCCCCCTACATACAACAGATTAATATGCTATTGATGAGGTATTTGCGTCCTTGCAACCCAATCCATTTCCTATCAAACTTACACATTGGACCCATGTGCCCAAGCCATACAACTTTTCAATCAATTGCATCTTTGGTTTCTTCCTTGAAAGTATCCAACAGACTCTGACAAAGAGTCTACCAACCATCCAGTAATCCAGGGATACCGGTGAAACAGAATGCTTGAAATATGTCCCCCACAAATAATGCGCGCTTTCACCTGGACGCTATTTTATGACAATGGTATCTGGTAGGTACTGATATTGCCACAAAAGATCATCAGAACAGAAAATGTGAGAGTTATGGATGTTCCCACAGATAAGACTGAGATCAAGTACCAGGCCGACTGCAATCAATATGTCAAATGCATTGAGCCGATTGCATTTGATTGCAATCACTGGCAAGTTCATCTCATCTGTATAATGGTATGCCTATTGACGCTGCTGACTTCTTAGTCCTTGTTGTCCTTGTTGGGCGGCTCCCGAACCAGCGCTAGCAGCTTGTCCATCTTGGCGATCTCTGCCTCGGGCCCCTGGTTGAGCGCAGCCCCCTTCTTGTCACGCGGCATCTTGCGGAGATTGGGGGAGAGCTTGAGGCTGGTGACGTAGCCGCGGTCATCGCCCACCAGCACCATGGGGGAGTCTGGGTTGAAGGCGATGTGGGTCAGCTTGGTCTTCTTCTTCTGCACCACCGCCTGCTCGCAGATTGGCTCATACTTGTTCAGGATCAGGTCGAACACATGAACCTGCAGGACAGACAGACAGACAGACAGATTGGAGATGGACACAGTTAATGCTTGTAAAATTTCATGATTCCGAAATAAAACCCATATGAGAGAGTAAAATAAGAGAAAATATAATGAGGTTCTTGTAGAGCACTGTTTCTCAGAGATCATAGTTCATAGTCTGTCCTGTGAATTCTAGAACAGACAAATCTTAAGTATACATTTAGTCATTCTAAGCTATGCAAGTAGTGCACTTCACTGCACAGGATCACCCTGGAAAAAGCTATGTTCATATATATTTAAAAGTAATTTGAACTTCTTTGTTTACGGTGATATAGCACAACAGACAACCAAAAATTATGTTGTCCATTAATTAGACAGTGCAACATTTGCAGACAGTAAAATTGGCAATGCAATATTTCTAATTACATTTTTTAAAGAAAAATTACCTTGTTATTTCCCGCAGTTGTCTGATTTTTTCCATCTTTCACCAGTTTGCTTCTCTGATGTGTATGTATTTCTACAAATTCATTCATTTCTGTAGGGTTTTAGTTTTCTTTTAAGAGTAAGAAAATCTGGTTCTCAATAACAAAGATTGAGCACGGAAATCAACTGACCTTTCCATCTGCAGTGACAGCAGCAAAAACAGTGGAAGAGTAAGGAGCCCATGCAACATCTCCCACGGCACTGCCCAGGTCAAAGGTGAACATTGGTCCATTCCTGCGCACACAGATGTGAAGACAAAGTGGATGAGTTGTCGGGTATCAAGATATTTGGCGCTTCAAGAAATAGTTCTACAATAATATGATCAGTGCATAAGGAATGTCTGCAAGGAAAATATCAATTTTTATTTGAACGAACTGTTGAATTTTGTAACACAAATCTATGTTATTAAGGAAAAAATCACAAATACCTTCCAGCGAAAAATATCAAGAGTAGGGGAGGGGGGGGGGGGCAATTTGACAGGATGTAAGGACAGCACAAACCTGTAAGTGTGGTCCCAGATCTTGACACTCCAGTCAGCACTGCAGGAGATGAAGATCTTGGGGTGGAAGAGGTTCCACATGACCTTGTAGACAGCCATGTGGTGGGCCTCAAAGGTGTCTAGGAATTGGCTGGAGTAGGCCTTGGAGCACTTGTGGATCTTGCCCTCTTCCGTTCCCACCAGGAACAGGTAGTCCGTCTGCTTGTGGAAGTCAAAGCAGGTGCCGCAGCCTGGGGGGGGGGGGGGGGACATATATCATATTTACGGCAAATTGATATGCGGTACAAATGTGCAAGCATAATATGATGCATGAAAACACAAACAAGAAGAGGTAATCCTTTCTGCTCGTCTTAAATTGAATGGCTACAGCAAACCTCCAGGAATGGGAAAGAGAGGGAGGAAAGAGAGAGGAACTTACAGCCAATTGATAATATTGTGATAACTTTGACACACTTCTCAAATTATGTGTCTGCGTCACAGTTGTATCTTACACTGGCTCTGAAGTAGAACTAGTCAGTCAAATACAACACAAGTCAAAGTGTAGATTCATTGCATCACAACAACAAACAAATTATCATATGGTGTAAATCAGATGATTGTGTATTGCTTTGAAAACTGTTAATACATTATGACTTCAAATTCAAACTCAAATTATTCTTAAAAGAATCATCAATGTGCCCCACATCTCATAGTCCAACATGAATAAATCGATCAACATCTTAACTTGTAGCTTTCTTCTAAATATGGAAGGAAACTTTCGATACAATACAAGTAAATTGGAATAACAAAAACATAAAACGGGACATCTATGGATGAATCAGACAAAAGTGAGCAGACAAACACGAGATGGGTGCTACAGAGAAGACAAATCTGCACCGGCAAGCGTCTTTGTGGGATTGACGCCAGAAGAACAAAGCAGAATAAGGTAACAGATATAGAAGAGATCTTAAAGACAGCCAGTCCCCTTTTCAGATCACCACAAAACAATCGAAACATTTGCAAAACATATAGAGAAGTGTAAGCAAGCTCTATATTCACAATTTGAAACTGATACGTAGTGTAAATTTCAAATAATGCACGTAAACAACATCTGATTAATAGTCTTTACCTCAGGCTCTTAGCAGTTTGTGTTGAAATATCTGCTTTATTGATTAATCTCTTTATTAAATTATAAAACGCATTGTGAAAAAAATTGTTCTATGGAAGGAATCATCTCCAAAGTTTGGTAGTTACTCATAAAATTAGGATTTCGCACACGCATAATAACCACATAGATACTGTAACAAAGACTAATACTTTTTTCGTAGTACGAAAAAAGTCGGTTTGAAATTTAACGGCTGAAATCTTTTCATATACAGAACAACATGCTATATTCTTAGAAATGGTCTTGAATCACACTTTCTTCAATTTACGATTGTGATAGACAATTTCAAATTTTAAGCTTGCAAAAGGGACGGACAATCTTTAAGGGAAAAGGCTTTACCGAGTGGGGTCAGCTGAGTTCCTTCTGGCCCATCCTGGGGTGCTGAATCCAGCTGAAGCTGAATCACATCCGTGTAGGTCAGCTCATTCTACAATGTAAACAATAAACAACAAATTAGTATTTGTGGATACTTCTACTTAAGGGAATGTCTCTTTTATTCCTCTGGTCTATCATAATGCTCTTCACTGATGTGATATTCTGCCAAAGAGCAAGAAGATACTACTCTTGAAACAAACAATGAATAATCCTTAGCACCCTTTATTTATACTAATACAAGCAAGAAAGCATTATTTTTCTGCACTTTCATACGTTGCAAACCTGCCTTTTTGCATTTAAGCAAAACTTGAATCATTGCATACATGATTATCCTGTGAAATCAACAACATGTACAAAATGCAGTTTTACCTTAAAAAAAAGAGAATAATTTTGCCGATCTGAGTCTCCTGTGTATATGATATGAAGTATAGTGTCAGATTCTACCAAAAAAAAATATTGATGCTTCCATCCTGTTACCTTAACAAGTGTCCAGGCCACAACTCGTCCATCAGATGACACGGAAAAGAAGTTCAGGTTGTTGTCCAAATCATCTTTCTGCCAGGCCACCTGATGGGATGGTAAAGGAGATAACATTGATGGTCATACAGACAATGAGGTATGTATATAAAACAAAACAAAACAATGAGAAGAACAGCTGCTCGAGTGTGTGGTGTGTCAGTGCGCATTTCAGAAAGATTCTTGCACTCATATCTGGAAACTGTGCTTGCTGCTTAAAAGAATATCACTACTCATATTTACTTATAGAGCAGCAATTTGTGTGGCACACAAAGAGTTAATGTATTACTTTTTGCTATCATTGACAGGGAGGCATGTGCACGAACATGATGAACGTGGTGTTTGTCTAGCTACCAGTATCCATTACCATTAATTGCTGAACTTCTTTCACTCTCCTTCCATTCCATACTGTCCTGTACCATTTACATGCTAGGGCAAGACTTCATATGCTGCTCTGCCGTTGGGTTTGTGTACAGTATTGGTTTCGAAATGAGCAAGAGGAGGCCACAAGGGGTTAATTCTACAAGACAGTGAGCCTACCTGCCAAACGGGATCCGTGTGCTTGCCAGTCTTGGCTGTGCTCTGGAAGACAGGCTTTGGCTCGCCGGTGGTCACGTTGTAGACTCCGACGGAGCCGTCGTAGAAGCCGGCGCACACCAGGTACGGGTGCTCGGGGTGCAGGTCCAGGCACATGACCCCGCTGTCCGTTGGGTAGATGAATTCTGGGAAGGACGGGTTCTTGAGTGTGTAGAACAGCATCATGCCTCGAGACTGCTTCATGAAGTCATCTGCAGAGGAAGGAAGGGACAGTGACCATTAAGACATTCATGATGATGGCAATGTTCATCAAGCACTACTTTGAAGCAGATAAACATAGTGACCATAGTCTACATTCATGAACTATATTGCAGCAGCCAGCAGCGGGGAACTCGCAATGCACATATTGTTTGAATTTCCAAGACAATCACTAACCCCTGTGCAGACACTTTGGACCGGAGAACCACAACATGATTGCGGTCTTTGTCTCTAGGCTACATAACCTCCTTGTAATCTTAAGATCAATACAATTCCTCTGATAGTCAGCTTCCAGCTCTAACATTGTGAGGGAAGTTTTTCGACAGTGTTAACCAGTTTCTGCGGTTTTTACAAAATTATATTTTTTTCTTGCAAGACTGTCGGATCAAGGGCTGAAGGCAGTAGGAAATTGAGACTTACATGAGCCGTGGGCAATGGCAAAAAGATCCTTGTACTTGGGGTTCCAGCAGACTGATGTGACTGCCAGACGCTTGGACTTATCATAGGAGAACTTCCAGAGCGGTAGGAGCGTGCCCTCCTGGTCACGGAACTCATCTGATGGATCCTCCCAGTACTTGAAGTCTGCAATGGGGTGGAGCAACAGAAAGAACATTGGCACACAGGTCTGAGCTAGACTAACTTCAAGGACACAAAAAAACATCCATCCGGTTCTAAAACAAAATCAATGATTTTGTACAACTGCAATAACAATGCTGATGATTTAAATCAATTACTGTAATTCAAGCTGCTGGAAGCTATTGAGAACACAATATCAGTACAATAGTGGTCCAATTTGTTAGAATGTGGCCCTGAGGTTAAGGGGAAGGGTAGGTCAGGGTTACATGGAGGTTAAGGTTAGGTCAAGGTTATCCACATGTGATCTAGATCTAGGCCTTCAAGAAAGCTTGGAAGGCGGACAGCGGAGGAGCATTTCTGAGTCCACTGGGATCACAGGGGACATAAAATAAAACTATCACCAGGGTTGCTATTAATGGTTAAAACAGAAAAATAGTTTCAATGGCTATAGGCTCAGGGTTCATGTGCATTGGAGGAAGTGGTACTCTTGTTAGGTGCTGTCATCCTACCAATATATACTCTACCAGTACTCTCCAATATGACTTAATCATCATGTTAATATTTGTCAATACATTATACCATACAGATTTTTATAACACAATCAACACATCAGAATTACTTCTCAGAACTGCCCACCCCCCCCCCCCCTCCCCCTCTTAAAAAAACCCCAACATTCTCAAGGGAGGTCAAGCATTTTGAAAGTACTGATTGAGCAAAATCTTAACCCAAACATACCTGTTCTAAAACTATGTTAGCTAGTGTGAGCTGTACCTTAACTTTCCAGAAAATGACAGGGAGAATAACAGGAGCTAATAACTTCATTAATTTCCACCTAATTAGTCACCACACAGGGCCATTCATTGTCTATACATTGCTGGAGTATCTCGCAATGGCAGAACTATGTGAGTATTAACCGTCCCCATTATACCTTGTGACACGTCATCAAATGTATTCTGGTTAACCATCCTCTCAATAATCTTGGTGGCGTGGGCGATGCGGGACATGTCGTCGGACTGCGTCTCCAAGGCGGTCAGCTTCTTCTTGCCCTTGTCGTCGTCTTTCTTGGTCGGTGCAGCTTTCTTTTCTTTGGCTTTCTCCTGCAAAGACACAACAAAATTTATGGTAATAAGCATCGTCTTTAAGGTACTAAGAATACAAAGACTTTAAAGAAAGTTTAAAAAAAAGAAAGGAGGGCAGAGAAATGTTCATGTTAGGTTAGTTTAATACACTGAGTGATCAGTATAAACAGTGGAAGGAGCATCTGGATGTGCTATTTGTTTTCTTCTTAATTCGGCTGTTGCTACATGGAATGCTCCATATGAATTTTAGAAACACAGAACCTCGGATGCATCTATGGAAGAAAAATGCAGTTCAAATCCATGACTGTACTTGTGATTCTTTTTCCACAATTCAGATTACATCACGCTGTATCATATTGTGTTTTAAAATAAATAAGAAAAATGTAAAAAATACTAGAAGTATTTTGCACACAACTCTCTAGAGCTTTGAAAACGTATATCAAAGCACAATATACCGTCATATGTGTCTACCAAGACAACTGAACTTTAGCCACTTCAGAGCAGTTTTTTTTTTATATATAAAGATCACCTGACCATGAATGCAGCTTTATCTGTATCCCTTGGGGTATCAACTTTTCAAATGTATTTGGCAACTATGGACTGCATCTATAAACCTATCTAGGAGAGGCTTCTAATTGAAAAAGGTTTGGAAATTAGCATTGAAATACATACTGTCAGTAGTTCTATCATTACTTGTTATGCACACAAGCACAAGCAAATGCATGGTGTTATTTCAAGCATGCAACAAGATTCGTTAGATTTATCAGTTGAGATAACCATTTCTCTTGAAGATTTACTTGACTGTATAGTGGTGTGATAACTTCAGTTATCCTACTAAATCACCAGTGTTGTTCTGAAGATGGTTATGGTTACAAAAATAAATGTAATGATTGAAGAAATAAAAAAAAGTAATTCCCAATACTTGCTTCAAACCTCTCTCCCTTCTATCATCATCTTGTATTCATATGTCAACTATTCTTATGACTTTTCATATATTTTGTCTGCATTTTCTCCTACACTTAAGTAATTTCATGCAAAATTCCCACACTGTTGTTAGTTTTAAAGTGGGTACTACACATTTATACGTCCATCTTTCATTCTAAGTTCCCTTTAATTCAATATGTAAAATTTAATATCACATGGAAATTTTAACTTTTTAAGTAAATCCCATCCACCATCCATCCAAATGAATAGCAGTTAGTATAAAAACAGTCAACGTGCTCAGAATTGTCAAGGTATAATTCAACCCTAAATGATAAAGAATATGAAAAATCAAGAACCGTCCACATATGTAATTGGTAAACAAAACATCAAATTGTTCTCTCTTCCCAGAAAATGTATTGTATAATGGAGCGAAGGAAGAAAAAAATGGGAATAGGCAAACGAACAGCAATGCGAAAACTATGCACATTCATGCATTATTTAGAACTGAACAAAACAAAACAAAACCTCAGGTTGTCTTTTATTCACTTCACCAGAGGGAGAAAATGCATTCTTGTCTCACTCATCTGAAATTGTTGATTCTTTTGTCATTCTTTCAATACTTTTTGAAAGAAAATATCAATTTAATCACTTTATGGTTAATTAAGATATTCAAAAAGCATATTATCATTTTAGGGAAAGAGGTGTGTTGGGAATTAATATGATGTCTTAGCAAGTGAGGAGTTTCAATTCCCCCCCCCCCAAAAAAAAAAAAATAAATAAATAAATAAATAAATAAATAAATAAATAAATAAAATAAAATAATTCAATAAAATGAAATAGAATAAATTAAAAGATATATTTTACAATTTTTTTTTAATCATTCTTTCAAAGATAGCAATTTCCAATACTGCTTCATGTGACCGAACAGATTAATAAAATACAAACTTTGTAAATTTGGGAATCTATAACAGACTAAATCATAATTTTATTCTCTGTCCAATTCCTTCTGACAGAAAGAACTGATTAAACAATTTAGGACTTCCATGCTTTGCCATTGGGAATGTAATAAGCATTTAAAGAAAGCATTTTGAGAGGTGGGAGATAACACATTTCAGATAGAATGTAGACAGGAGTTCAAAGGAAAAGAAACTTGCATCAAGCCAATAATGATCACCTACTGAAATTGACCCTCTAAACATAAAAGCGAAATACATTTTAATCGAAAAATTAAAGAATGAACTAATGCGCAATAAGGACTGGGAAAATGGGTTAAGAAATAAAACCATTTGTAGTTCAAATGTATAACTTCCAACCTCAATCATTTAATCAATGAAGCTAGATATTAGTACATCAATCAACAAACTTAAAAACATTAGGAGATTGAGGAAAACACTGAACACCCTAGCTTCATGCTGGCATTATTAGGATCAACACTTTCCCAAATCAACTCTGTTAGCACTGCAAAACACTTTACCAACCTCGGCCTAAAATAAACCCAGGAGGCACAACCAAGGGGGAGCCCCACCATCCATTGTGGTTGACCATTAGCAGCAGTAGTAGTAGTAGTAGCAGCGGCAGTGGCAGCAGTGATAGAGGACGTAGTCCACATATAGAAACAAGTGGGCAATGCCACAAACAAGTAGATGGAGGCATGCATGAATATATGAATTGAGATTGATGTCAAACAGATGGCAGAATAAATTATTTGCTGTACATACAGGCACATCAAAACATGTATAACGCAGTGACTTTTGAAGATGTACATATTCTTGACATATGAATACTATCTGCATATTGATGCCTATAGATGGTTAATGCATGATGTAATTTTGACAATGAGAAATATTCATTCACATTAACATTACAGGGAAGAAATTCATAAATAATTGTGGTAAATAGTTCTTGGTGTAAAATCAAATTCTTCCTTGCCAAGTTTCTCAAAATTTGAAGTTTAAATGAACCAATACACCCTTTAAACTAGAGCAATTCCACTGTCACACAGTCAATAAATATGCCTCCGCCTCTTTGCTAGCTCCATTTAGATTTATTTTTAGAAAACGTGTATGTTTGGTGGGCAATGTACCATTGAATTCCGATGTGAAATGAAAATATCATATTATGTATTTTTCATGTTTAGCTAAGTTTGGCAATGTTCATTGACCTTTGACCTCTTACTTCTTTGACTTCCAATCTAACCAGTCTGTCAAAAGACTGGATAAAGATATTGCCTAAACGGATTTGGGATGAACGTACGCAGGGGGACGGATGGACGGACAACCCGAAAACATGCCTCCGGCCACTTCGTGGTGGAGGCATAAAAAAGGTTTCTGCAGATTCACATGAATCCTAACATAGTCTTGATAGGCTTGTCCCATGCAGCAAATGGTTTCAGTAATTTAATTACTTGTACAATGTCAAATGTATTATCATCATCCAGTCCAGAAGATGCAAAAGGACGCAAGATATAGGAAAAAAATTCATACAGCCACTTTTGCTTTAATGGTTAAAATAAGTGATATCGTAAATTGTTATCGGATATCAAAATTTGTTTAAATTCGTATTAAAAAATGCCTCCTAAAATACAATGCTACAGTGGTTTTCAGGAGAGAGTAACTATGCAGAATAATTGTTAGATACTTAATGTTAAACATGACTGTTGTTTACAATTAGGAATACACACATGATGTGGTGCTATATACACTATGATAAAACATAAATGTACATCATGGTGATTATAATCACATGGAGGTATGGATTTCAAACAGAAGAGTTCACGCTATTTCATGATAACATTATGCCTGTTTTTTGCAATTGAAGTGTTTCTGGATAAAATAAAGTGTGTTTTGTAATGTTTAACAGAAAGAGTTCTTTTTTCATACACAAATATAGGGATTTTTGTGTGCATCAAATTCCACTGGCCAATAAACGATATTGCGCCTTAAAATTTAAAACAGTGCATGAGATTAGCAGTTGATCTGTATTAATGTGTCTGATATGTTATCAATATACACAAGGTGAATTTACCGAATACTTTGTGGGGGTGATATGGTGTGACTTCTTATTGTGCATAATTTCAAAAAGGATTGCTCAGTTGTGAGTGGCTGTCTGGATCAGTGCAGTTCATGAACAAGGAATGACACTGACAAACTTGCAGTAATATTTACCAGAGGATGTAAAGAAACTGAGATATGAATTGCCACCTCGTAATTACTTTTAGTTGGACACAAACATGCTGTTGTGTGTGCAGTTCCATCTTTTCCCTTTGTTTTTCACCAATAAATATCCCTGCAAATTAAATGAATTATTTAATGTCCAGCATCTGGGTAACAATTCCATGTTACTGATTGGCAAATGTTTCATTGCATTTATTTTCCGTCCTTTTGACTTGATCTAGCATATCATATTTTTACAACTTGAAACAGTTGCGATCAACAACAAAGTATGAAATCCATGCCAAGAATGCTGACCAATCACTGCAAGTGAAAATAAAGATTGATTTCCATACATCTTGTAATGTTTTTTTTAAGTACTTAAAAGCATTGTTGTATAAACAGAACTATGCATATTTAAAAATGTAGATATATAGAAGTAGATATATAGAATTAAAAATCCAAGCTGATTGCATTATGTACCTGTTTCTCCAGATCATCAGTGTAGGCATCATATATCTCCCATTGGTTTGCAGTAGAGGAGAAGTTAGCTCGTGGCGGTGGCTCAGTTTGTGTTCCACGCTCCTAAACAATTAAACACAATAACAAATAATGATAATTGTGTATTTAGAAAATAACAACTTCAAGCCATTTAGTATTCAACATCATAGTTTGATATGAGTATATGATTCACTCTGCAATTGGTTATGAAGAAATCATACACCAAGAGAATTAGCAAATAAATGTTCTGTCTGTTTCATTATATTGGGCTCAAGCATTTGGATGACATCCTCATACCTCTCACACATACTTAGAATGTTCATATATGTATAAAACCTGATAGACACGTGCCTCATTGAAGTAATGTTAATATTACAGTGAACAAACACATATTGCATGTCTAAAGTTAAACAGCTTTTTCTCAGAACTGCATGGTGCTGTTTTACAGTATTACAAAAACTTAACAATCTCCCAAACAGTTGGAGTGGGAGTCAATCAAGTTCTACAAATCATAAAAGATTCAATGAAAGACCATAACACATTCCACCAATTAAACAATTATCGTTGTTAATGATATGGATCACCTTTGACATTTTATGCTTTTTGCAGTTGATATTAACATGAAATAATCACTATAAGCTCAAACTGACAACACGCTGCAAATATTTATCTCACACTTTGGTTCTTCTAATCTGCTCACTACTGATATTTATGCTGCATTTATATTTTGATAACATTGATCTATGGTGACTGTATGTTCAGATTTTAGGAATTTATTCTTAAATTCTAAACCAAATTAGTCATAATTTTTTGCTCTACAGGCTGTGGTCGTGAATTAGTTTCGATCAATTCTGTAAATCCTCCCCTGTAAGGGTTGTCATTTGATAATTTTTAAAAGTGAAATAAACATGACCAATATGTGTTTAAATTGGCAACACGCTGGAATTGCTCACCTCATACTTTGGTTTGTTTAATTTGCTCAACTAGCTGCAGTCCTTTCTTTATGTTGATCTATGGTAAATGTATGTTCAGAAATCAGGATATCAATCTGTGTACATTCTAATGAAGTGCTGCCAAATCTAAACTAAAATCATATTTTGTTTGCTCTTAAAAGGGCTTTTAACTCTGTCAATCTTACCCTGTAGGGGTTGTTGTATGTCTGTGAGGCACGCTCGCTGAAGTTGAACTGGTTGGTCAGCTTCCCCTGGTCAGGTGCCTTCCCTTCCCCAGGAGCAGGCGTGGCCTCCTCCTCCCTCTTCTCACCTTCTTTGGCCTGAACAGGAAAGAACGTCAAATCAAACATAGTCAGAGTGCGTACAGATCAAGCATAACAAGGCAACACACTTTCTCTCTATATTGCAAACAAGCCAAATGTTGAATGAAACATAGTCAGAGTGTGTATAGAGCAATAACAAGGCAATTAACACACTTTATCTTCTATTGTGACTAGGCCAAACGTTGAATGAAACGTACTCAGAGTAATGTACAGAGCATAACAGGGTGACACACTTTGTCTACTAGTGTGAACATGCATGCTAAATGGTGAATGAAACGTAGTCAGAGTGTGTACACAGCATAAGAAGGCGACACACTTAAATCCCCATTTTCATCATTGATTCATCTCTCTTGAACTCAACAGGGCAAAATATGGGAAATATAGACAGAATACATTCATGTAGCAAGAGGACAAATTTAAGTTAATATTCTCCATCTATTCATCTCTCTTGGCCTGAACAAGGCAAACCTGTCAAATGACATATGGCCATAATGCGTACAAAGAACAGAGAGGGAGAAAATTGATTGATGTAGAAATGCTTCTTACACATGAATATAATTCTAACTCAACTGTGTACAATCGGGTCATAAGTTTCCTTCATGGCTGCTTTGAGCATACTACAATACAAGGCCAGTTATAACGGACCTAGCTTTCATGATCAATCAAAGTTGATATAATTTTGAGGTATAACATTAATGACATGTTATGGAAGTGGTGATTGCTTTTGGGGGGTGATGAATCACCAATAACATTGATTATCATACCAGACCTAATTTAATCCTAATACAAAAGAGCAGACATCAACGCAGGAATCCACAGATAGAAATAATATCATACAGCACATTTTTACAAAAAGGACCTGGTATGGAAAATGTGTATTGAGGCCGGGTTACTGAGGTAAGAAAAATAATGCATGCATATCAGAGAGAGAGAGAAAAATAAAAGTGGGTGGCATGCAACATGAAAAAACAAACAAAAAACATGATTTCAATGATACAAGTCAACATAAAATCATGCAAGATAGTTCATCTCAACATAACACCCGCTTATACTGCCCAGGAAAAAAAAAAGAAATAGTGATCATTATTAAAGAAACCCAGCGACATCTGATGATACAGGAGAATCTATCACCACGAACATGCAAAACCTGTAGACACAAATCATGCAGCACTCACTCTCTTGAAACTGAGAAAGACAGGTAAATTAACACAAATAAGTCAAGACACTGGCAAGTACAATGCATTTAGTGAGGAAGTTGCTAAAAACAAAAACTGCTAACAATCTTCCACCAATGAACCTACCTCTGAGCCTTCCTCCTGCTGCTCCCCCTTCATTAAATGATAACAAAGAGACTTAGTCGCAAGAAGGTAAACCCACATTCTACTAAATATGACCATGACCAAGAATAAAATACATGTAATATGTTTTTGCAGGGGCTGTGACCCTAAACTATGTTTTACATTATGAGGATTTGTTTTCCCTTTTTCATGCATGGGCTCTTTGGTAATTTGTGGGGGCTCTTTTTTGCACCGATGGGCTAAATCGCCCTGAGCCCCTATTTAGAGGGAAAGACCATCTTTATTAGGTTTGTTTTTAATAAAAGCAGAGACATTACAGAAACAAATTAGTGCAGGTTTGACAAGAACCCTTCAAAGGATAACAAAGTTATGAATATTTAAATTCTTTGATTTGTGACATCATTTCCGAGGTACAATGCTATAAAGCGTGAATTTTTTTTATTTTTTGGAAAATGTCCATTTTCTCAAAAGAATTTATATTTTTCCTGTGCATTTGATATGTCATTGGATAGATGTTTTTACACACACACCTCTATGGAAAAGATTGATTCCTGCATCAAAAGCAGAAAGAGAGCAATTATTGGAATCATCCAGCACACAACACATGGGAGGGCAACTTCCAAGTGACGTCACAAATTCAACTTCAAAGAAGTCACTAACTTTCATATCCTTTGACATTTTTTTTTGTCAAACCTTAACTATCATGTGTACCCGGTATGTAGCTTTTATTGTTCAGCTATAATAAAAACTGATTTAACTTCAGGGTAGACTTTCCCTCTAATTTGTCACTTGTATAAGGCAGATTTATTTTAGCTGTCGACAGTTGGTCCATTTCCTAACTGTAGACTGTGTCTAAACAAATGGTTGATTTAGTGTGCGCTTTAGTATTAGACCGATTGGGAATGTTGTTTAAGCTTGCCTTACCATTGTAAAGCCACACCCACAACGGGGCATTGCAGTAGGTAAACTACCACCTTGACTGAATTACTTTACTAGTATCATTTGAAACATATGGGTACATATCCCCTTTGTAGATTGGCTAGAAACAATATGGTGGAAGTTTTGTATCACAACAGATTGTATTATAGATACAAAACTTAGCTACTCTCAAATTTCCAGTTGAGTATGTAGAGTTTTCAAAGTGAAGGACCTTTATAGGAAAAACTACATCGAACTATAAGTTGGGTCAATTATTTTTTTGAATATCTTGAATGCTAATGGTATAAAAAGTGGTCTGCATTTACTACATTAAGAGAAGATTTGCCCTTTTAAGTTTGACCTCAATGATTATATCTACATGTATAATCACGAATTTTGAATATGATTAAGGTAAATCTGTTTGATATTACAAATTCAGCAATGTCAAATATCACACATTTTCTCTATTTCACCAAACAAGCACCTCTTTAGTACTCCGTCTAACAATGTAACACACCTTTTCATGTGCAGAATGTGGCTGTGGAAATAATGTGATACATGTAGATATCATTAGTAACTTTCCCAAATATGTTTTTTTTTTCAAAAGCAGTCTGGATTTGTGTTAGTTTTTTTTCCCTTACCTCTTCTGTCTTTGCTTCTCCTTCCTCCTCTTTCTTCTCATCTCCAACCTCACTTATTGCCTGCTCACTGATGGCTACATAAAGAAACAGAAAGTTGATTGAGAATAGTTTAGTAAACATTAATTTTTTTGTATACTTCATTAGTGTGCCGTTGTTATGCCCAAGGGGAGCCTTACAGAGCAGACAAAACGTATGATGGAGGTTCTTTATTCTTGATGTGTGTGTGTGTGTGTGTGTGTGTGCTTGTACATATGCTTATGTGTGTGTGTGTGTGTGTGTGTGTGTGTGTGTGTGTGTGTGTGTGTGTGTGTGTGTGTGTGTGTGTGTGTGTGTGTGTGTGTGTGTGTGTGTGTGTGTGTGTGTGTGTGTGCATGTGCGTGTGTGTGTTTGCATGTTTAGGCTGGGGCGAGGGGAGGGGGCCGGAAGATGGGCATTATCAATTATGGTATACTAGCAATATACAAATATGTGATAGATATGTTGACAAATGCTACATATGCCACTAATATTGCCAACTTTAAAGGAGCATTGTATTCATAAAAAAACTGTCTGATCATTTGTGCCATGTATCTTAGTTGTTTTTGATCAAGTACTTAATATTGAGTATAAAATATCTTGCTAGTTCTGTATTACCAAGGAAAGTGCAAATGAAATGCAACAAACTGCAGCATCATTGCACAGAATAATATATACAATGATATAATCACAATGCAAAAGCTGTAGCAATTTCAAGATATATACTAACTCGCTGAGCTGACTCTTCTGATATTTCTGTTCCTTTTGACTGTATTCATTGTGCTGATTCATGTACATGCAAACAAGGTCACAAGCACATAAGCTATGAAATCAATTGCCCCTCAACTGCACATACAGAGAAAATAGCACAAGAAAAGGAATGTCACATGCATACACATAATTGGACCAGTACATTTTTTTATGTTAATCAACATTAAATCAGATCATCATTAAAGGTTGGTACTGTACCATATAGTGTTGGAAGTGCATTTCGACACCATCACAGTGTGCCCTACATTTGTTTTGTGTTGGGGACACAATTGTGTTGGTACACATCAGAAAGATATATCGAACCGTCACGGTGTCGGTCACACCAGCCAACCAGAAATACTGTACGGTCAGTCCTGTGATCCTGTACTGCGAACATATACACATTTAATCGTGCAGTCGCTGCAACAGTCGCGAAGAGCTATATAAAATGGACAAAAAGGGTCTGAAAAATATCAATTTTGCACTGTAAGCATGCATATCGTCTGCTTTAATTACACCTCCAACCTTAAGCGTAGCCTCTCTTAACGTCATAAAATGCAGAAGGAGCGAAATACTATGCGGGTTTATGAATGGAGTCGAGGGCTTGTTGTGACCGAATGTTCATGGGTGCATGGAGCTATTGATCACGCTATACGTGTGCATTGTACATGCACCTTATGTGTATCCATGTGCTCGTGAACACCTATCAGTGTGTGGCAGTGGTTCTTAATGACGATAAGGGGGTTAAGGGGGTGGGGGGGGGGGGTAACTAAATGCTTGGTGTGTAAAGCAGATGAGAATGCATGGGGTGTCAGTCTCCTGGGTCACTATATACCCCACAATGACAAGTAGAACAGTAACATACGACTCCCTTGGCACTACACATTGCTTGCAAAAGTAGGCCTATAAATTAAGGCACCTGTTAGCTACACAAAAGTAATGATCAATAGAACAGATCAATGAACTAGCTTATGTGTGTTGTAGATATACATGTCAATCCAAAAATTCATATTGTATGTGTTATATTCAATCATACCCTATGTTTCAAACAACTTACAATGTTGATAAATATTATACATGCAAAGGATACACACATATATGCCTGATACTGGACATGACTATTTGTATTTCTCTTGCAGTGAATTTGCATGAATGATATGTCAGTGGAATGGACACTTTTACAATGAGGAATGTGCTCACTTGAACTATTATTTGCATCACTTTTGAGGTCATGTTTCAAGGGAAACACACAAGATTCATGGGTACGCATGCATGTACATACAACTTAACAGGGAATCACTTGATTGCAACGGCTAGCATGTTCAAAAATACACATACTCTCACATGCACACAACTGGAAATTTACACACAGATTTGTTGCCACCAACAAGACATACAGGTATGCTGCTCTACTCAAGCAAAAGGAAACGGTTTGATATTCAGATATTATGTTACCTTTCATGATTCAAATACTGTATAAGCCTATATTTTTGTGTACAGATATTTTCGCGAATGAAGAGGTTCGCAGGTTGTTGTTTTCACGAATGACACCCAACTTTTCATATGCACTGCTCTGCTATTATTCGTTCACATACAAATCGGAGAAAAGAAACTGTACTTCGCCATGTTATCACAACGCTCGACTGTGTGTTGCAATGCTATGCTAGCTAGCTAGCTAGCACACGACCGCATGCACTGCTCTTAGTAAAGTACCCTTACCCCATCATAAGATCAGGATTATGCAGTAATATTTTTGCGTGTTGTTTAATTCGCGAACCTACAGCGATTCGTAAAATTCATGGAAATAAAACCCTCACAAAAAAAATTTACAGTAGAAGCTGCATTATGGGCATGATCATAAAGCAAAGGCTGCATGAATATGAATGCAAATGTATTATTTCAGTAACATTAAAAATGAAAAATATGTCATTTGTATGGAACAAGAATGCAACAACAGCAAAACATAGGATGTGACAGCGGGTCAAAACGGTACATGGGGACATCATCACACACGCAATGTTGACTGGTTGCATATGGGACATGATGGGATGCATTTGGCTGGGTAAATAAAAGCAAAACAGCTTATTGAAATGCTGGCATGACCTACCAACGCTACTCCAACGTTTGAAGAAAAGACCAACTTTGTGTTAATAGAAAAGTACAAAATGGAGAGCAAACAGTTAGAAAAAAATACTTTGTATCAATGGTAAAAGTTGCAACTACAGCTAAATCTGCAAAGAAAAGGGTGGATTATTTCACACTGTATTAGCACTATTTTTAGGGGAAAACACTAGAAAAGAAAAGTCACAGATAATTCATCTCATCTAGCAGGAAGAAACAATACTGTTAATTTTAAGGAGAAACTGATGTCTTCATTGTTTATGGTAGAAACTTGCTAAACTATATTTCTATGCTAATAAAGAAATGTCACAAGAGTGAAGTTTTCTGGAATAAGGGAAAAATTAATATTTTCATCCAAAATAATCTACAACTTGCAATGATTATCACATGTACTCAACTTCATCATGATTATAGTAAAGCACAATCCAAAACATTTTCTAAATTATTATTTGAATGAAAACAAAATAGGAGCAGACTGATGGCAGCTCTAAAGATGTAGCATGCTAGTTCTGTATCTGGATTTTTTTTTCTTTATTTTTTTTTTGTACTTGTGTTTGGACAAAACAACAAAGTGTTTAGTTTTTTATAGTGCAATTAATCTATACATATATATGCAGTAATGAATTTTTTGAAATTTTCGAAAATTCTAATGGAAATAGAAAATACCACAAGAGAGACAAAAAGAACCTGCAGGAAACAATGGTTAGTATCTGAAGATTAGAGTGATGAAAGATAAGGGGGAAAACAATCACACACACGCAGGCTTAGTTTTGTTTATTTGTTTTTGATGGAAAGGTGTTAGTAGTCGGTCGATACCTTCTGAGGCACCATGCCTCTGCTGTTGTCTCCTGGCCTCGTCTGAGTCCTTGTGAATCATGTTGCCATCCAAGGAGAAGTGAATGGCCAGCTGGTCCACGTGTGAGGTTTGCTTGAAGGAACAGTCCTGTCAACACCCAGGTCAGGCAGGGGAGAGAAACAGGAAATTACTCAAGATTTAACAAAAACAATTCATGCATATATAATGTGCATAACTGTGAATTCATAAGGGGTACATCAATATAATTAAAAAAATGATTATTTGAAGAAGGATGATGTTTATGGCATTGGAAAATAATGCGGGGGTCACTTTTAAAGCTTGACATAGTAAAACAAATCAACTGAACAGCTATGCTGCAGATCTAACCTTACAGTATATCGAGATGTATCTATTTTCCAAAAGGATCCGTGGATCCGGGGTATTATTCATCATATCAATAAAAGTGAGTGCTGGGAGCGGAGACTCATTAAAAAAACATCTGGATTTCTTTGATTAAGGGTAGTCAAGTTAAGATCCTGCTTTTTGTTTGGCAAAGGTCTTTTAAATGTTTCATACAATTGGAAAATTTTTAAATGAGCTGTATTGCGTCATGCAGCTAGAAAGCAGGTTTTTCACGGCTATAGCTATTCACTGTCGCTTTAGTTATGTAGCATCGCAAAAAGCTAACTTTCCACGCCGACAGGGATGGGTGATTTCAGAATTGATGGCCAATACCCGGTAAAATGTTGGCCGCGTGAGAAAAAAATAGGTGGCTGCTGGCCACCTTAGACAGGTGGCCGCTATAGCAAGGGTCTTTAACACTTAATTTTTTTTTGCGAAAGCATTGGGGGAGGCCGCTAACGGCAGGTGGCCGCTAAATCCAGGTGACCGCATAAACCAGGCTCTAAAGTGAGGCATTAAAGATTGATTTGAATTTCCTCTAACCTTGAAACTGTATCTGACAATGTTCTGTGGAGCATGCGGATTGTTGGCTGTGAGGATCCTTGTGAATTCTTCTTTCAACTCCTGCATACAGAACAAGCAAGAGAACAGAGGAGGATGAAAAAGAAGGTTATTGTATAGAATTATAAATCATACGGTAGTACTAAGACAAAATTAACCCATAGTAATGTGCATCATTTCAAGAAAATTAATGTGCAATCATTTGGTAATGCTGGTTTGGGCTGAAATAATCTTCAAATAAGTTGATTCCTTATCACTTGATCGAGTCTCAAGATATTTGAATCTTAGTATAAATACTTCTTCCCTAAAAGGTAAAATTGGAAAGAACTTCATGAAGATTCTTATTGCATCGTGTATGGTCTTGATGCCTAAATCAGCTGTCAACAGAGATCTCTTACATTATCTCCCACTGAATCAAATACACATGTGCACACTCCAATGGTTATACTGTACACCTTACCACTTCTGTCAGCTCCAACTGGTCATCTGGCTTTATCAGAGTCTTTGCCTGCGAATTGAATAGATTTATCAGATGAAAATAGATAAGAATATGATCAGTAACACAGGATTATAATTGGCATAAAAAGGTGGGGTGTGACATAAGTGTCATTAAAGTGATAGGAAAAAACAAACTTACAAGATGAATACAACCATATTGAGTATTGCATGTGCTCTATTTCTTATTGTTTAGACAATGAACAAAATCATATATCATTACAAATCAATATTGCGCTTTAAGTGGGTAGAAATTGAAAGGATATCATGTTGCTAATAACAAGGAGAAAGTTTTGGGAGCGAACAAAAAAAAGATTCAACAAAAGAATCATAAAATAACAAAAAGAACACGACAGAAAACATGATATTGCATGAAAATTTGAAAACATAGCTGTGGCTCCGCTTACTTTGTGGTAAAGAACTAGCAGAAAATGTTCAAACTTACCTGCATCCACTCCTCTCCTCCATGTTCCCCTGCCTCTGTGGCATCATCATCATCCTAAGAGGGGGAAAAAAGAAATTTGTTTAAACTGGGAATGTCCTCTGTCATTCAGGCAGTACATTTTTAGTAAGTGTATATTCTTCTTCTTCCACCTTTTGAGAAGATATCTTTCATCATTTCAATTGAGAAAGGATATACGTGGTTACATTCCATTGTAACTACTTTACAGTAGTTGCTCATCAATTTGGTCTATTTGAAAGAAACCATTACTGCCTACTGCTACATGTAACAAATTGTCAGTCAAAGTGTTCATCAATTCACTTATTCAGCTTCTAGGCAACATTGACATGTTGTTTACCTTCTTTCCCTTGGCTGGTACTCTTGCTTTATTGACCTTCAGGGTACTGGGTCCGCCCGCTTGGCTCCCGCCTTGGTTGGACCCCTGGAAATAAAGAGAAATCAGAGAAAATGGTTCTTAACATTGTCAGAATAACGGTCAACGGAAAAAGGAATATTTGGCATACATGTATGTGTAAGGAGAAAGTTCCCTTTACATGAGTGTAATTCACATATCAACAGAGAGTGTTTTTTAAAGGAAGTGCCATGAATCAGCACCTTTCTTAACATTTATATGAGTGCAATGCCAAAACAAAGTTGCAAGTCAAAATGAACAGAATCATTACACAATGATTGAGACATTACAATAACAAACTGTATTCCCACGGTAATGGGAATACATGTAGTAACCCATGGTAACGAACAGCTTTGTCTTAAGAGCAGCCGTCATGGAGAAATGTTAGATTTACGAGCGCGTGCATACTCTTACACCATCTCAAATTTCGTTGCTTCATATTTCTGGGGGACTCACGGCGACTTTGATATATGGAACTCTTGACTGCATGAACTGCCGACAAGCAGCTTTCCAAGGGAAAAAAACAAGACACAGTGCCATTGGTATTTTCTTAGCCAATTGTTTTGACCATTCATGGTAAAGCTTGTCTTCACTACTAAATATGCTGCATGCATTGCTTGCTGTCATGTTTGTGGCTGACCACATGGTCATGACATTGTGCATGGAAATTTAGTGAGGGTTTTAGCGCATTGCTTCGTGTTGTTGTTTCTGGGGCTATACGCTGCACTGTGCAATAAAGATTTTTGATGGGGGATTGTTGTTTGTTATGAAATACGTCAAATGGTTGCATGGGGATAAGAAATATGCCGACGGATGAAAAGATGGAGTTAAAGGGAAGGATAATAAGTTGAACATGGCCCTTCTTGAAATAATGAGGGACCATGAAAATATACTTCCATGTCTTTACCATCACTCATCATCATCGCACCATTCCACAATCATTCTTACTCATTCTCTCACCGGCTCTGGGAACCTTTTATTTGCTCAAGCCAAGGCTTGTATGATGCAGGTGCCTCAAACCGGTCCCCTTGTTTTCTTTTGAATATTTTAATTCCAAGATAACCAAATAAAATTCTAAAATTTCACACACAAATCGGCAAAATAATGCTCTTTAAAAGAGTATTTTTGGATTGAAGATTAACGATCAAATTTCGGAGAAATTGCGCTTCGAATATCGCTCGATAAATCGTCGCACATTCACATCACTGAACCTTGAAACCGGCCCCTACCGATTATGTGCGATATCTCCGTCAATCCGACGAGTACAGTGCCGACATTTCACCAGTATTGCGTCTCGATAATGCCCATTCCAGTGCAGTGAAAAATTGACGGGAAAGTTTCGGCGATCGACGAGAAAATCACGGAAGAACGAACACAAGTTGAAAAACGGAGATGTTTCAAACGAAAATGTGCAATTGCCAAATAAGTGCACATTTTGTCTAATTTTGCTTCCGAAAATCTTGCATTTGGTTTACTAATGCGTAAATACATAATAAATCGCGCATCCAACCTTCGATAACGCGCACTGCGCAGAAATACGCGGGGGCCGGTTTCAAGGGTAGGGGCCGGTTTGTGGACCACTTATGATACGTTGTAAAAATCTGCCATTGTGCGTTCGGTATGGATGTACCGTCTCTACTCGGGTGTATGTCCAAAAATGTCATTTCGATTAAAGAATGCCCCGAATGAGACGGTTATTCCTGTCTAGGATGCGCCTGCCCTGGCCCTAGGCTGCCTATGCAATGCACTGCAGATGGACAGTCAATGCAATGTAGGCCTAATCACATTACCACATCGTGATTGACAGAGGCAGTGGCAGTCGCGTCTGCAGTCACTTAAACTGTGGGAAAATCTCACAATAAAACATTAAAAAGTAGGTTTTAACAAATACTAAAGAGTACACTACATTATAACATCTCACCCCTTTTGCTTTTGATGCTTTCACGGGCATGTTCAACTCTCAAAAACTTAAAAAGTCATAGTTTAGCTCGTTATGGACGATACAGTCGCTACTACGGAAGCCGTCTGTTGTTAGGGTAACTGCGCATGCGCATAATGCATTTCGCTCATTGTTAGTCTAAGTTTCCAGACTCCCAGTTTTCAATTAACCGGTAATTAGACACTAGTCTTAAATTATGGAAGATAATGGTTCAGCTCGGAATATAAGGTCCATATCTTTGACTCATTTACCATGCAGGATACAGGTAAAATGAGGCATATCCTTTTGACAAATCGGCATTAAGTACATCACCTCATCGGCTTTCTAGTGATGCCTTATTTTCATTGATCATGAAGTACACAACGTATAGGAAAAATCTCGCATGTGACGTACGTCACAAATGAATAAAATCAATCGTAACTTATATCCTTTGACGGATTTTCATTAATCCTTTACTTATAGGCCTATGTGTCTTTCACGTGTAGCGGTTCATTGTTTTAAGGAACTACAAATTCATATACTATCATCTCCATGACCATACCCACGTTTGTTTTTGTGGGAGATATTCTAATGCCCCAAGGAATATGAGGTTATGTAAACTTTGCACTCTTCAATCATTAGGGGACGAATTTCATTATCTATTTGAATGCCCCTTTTTTTGCAGGCGAAGGAAAGTCACTTCTTAGCACATACTTCATCAAAAAACAAAATACATATAAAATGGAACAGCTGTTTGATTCTTCCAATTTGTAAAGTGCGCCTACATCTTGTGAATTTTTTTAAAAAGATAATGAATCAATTTAAATAACTGCACATTGTGCTAAAGCTAATTTATGTAATAATTTATCAAGAATAATGTTTGACTATATACCTGTGTGTTGTTGTTGTTGATATTATTGTTTTATCTTTGTTTCAAATAACTTATATTCAAAAAAATATCTATTAAAGTCGCAAATAACTTAACCTGTGCCGATATATTTTAATATTTGCTTTAAACATTTTTTTTTTCTTCTCGTCTCTTTTTTTAAACATTTGTTTTCTTCTTTTAAAAAGTTAGTTTGTTACTTTAAACTCGATATAATTCTTTAGTACGCTTTATGTGATGAGCTTACAATCACGTTCGTGTACCTGAATTGATATCATGATTTATTTTCTGTATATATATATTTTGTAAATATAATACAGATCAATATCATCGTAAAACGGACATGATTATCCCCAATACCTAACAAGGTGCCATGGGATCAATAAATTGTCATTGTCATTGTCATTGTCATTGGCTGGCTCTCCGGAAAGGAGTCTAAACACAACAACAACAAAAAAGTCCCCCCTAAGCAAAATAGCATAACTTTTTATCGAAGAGGTTTTGGGCAAAATAATTTGGCAGGATAGTCCTTAACTTATTGACTAACTTCTGTGTGAAAATCACATTAATCCAATGAGTCATGCATGAGTAAACAAATTCTAAAGGCAGAATGTCATTTTTCAAAGAGGGGGGGGGGGGACTTACTTTTTTCGTTGTGTTTATATACGACCCTCATGTGCACATTTAGTTTTGTTTGTTTAGGAGACTGTTTAAAGGTCATGTAATATTTGTTAGAGGTGCATTTATGTTCATTAGATGTTAATTGTTAATTTTTCTGGCATTTCACCTTTTTTTCTCTCATGATTTTCAGCGCGCATATTTTGAAAAAAAAAAATGATAACAAAATTATCAAGCAATATATAAACCAGTCACCTACTTTTTTTTTTTCTCTCTCTCTCTCTTACTCTCTTTCTTCTTTTAATTTGACATACAAGAACTATAGACTGCGGGAGAAAAAATCGAAAAAAGAAGAGAACAACATATGTTTTAGTATATGAGAGGGCAATTAAGTCCGGAAACCCTCTTTTTAACTTGACCCACGCAATTATCATGCAAGAACAGCGGGATCGGACATAGATTTTACATACATTATTTAGATAATTTTTCTGAATCAGAATTGATTAATCACCGCGTAGATTTCTCAAGATGTTGGGGCATCTCCTCATCATCATACTTCTCCTCGCAACCTGATCGACCGAACCAACCGGAATTTGACATTCAAACTCTCCAGCAGCCAAATAATACTTTTCTAGCTTTAGCTTTTCAACCTGGAACTCGACCATACATCTCTACTAAGTGATGCCTATACGTGTATATTTAAAGGAAGATATAGGTCGTTCCACCCTTCTTTTTTTGCGTATTGTGCGTACATAATTATATTTAACCATAATATATATACTCCATCGCTCACGCGAATATAACAAGTTTTGTACAAACAGTGCACATACCAAAATTTGGTGTTATTATGCCTCAGGCTTGAACATTGTCTTGGATACTGGATGAACGACGTCAGTGCCTGCCAGGGGACTTGCCGATCCAAGCCTCGATCATCAGCACCGTAACAGTATACTCATCCAACAACCATTTCTACACATGTTTCTGTTTTTATCAAAAACCAACTTAATTATAGGATGGATTATTCCTTTTAAGGGGGAGCTCCATCGGCTGAAAATAAGTTGCTCTCAAGGCGCTGAATAATTTGAGAAACAGAGCGATTAGTCAGGATAATGATAAAGTAGTAATCCAAAATAAATTTTGGTGAGGCAAATTGGTAACTTAGTCATGAATTCTCTGTTTCTCTGAGCACTATTGTATTGGTAGTATGATAGTCCAATGTATTCGCATGCAGACATGTTGTCTACTATAATTTATGTATTCATTTGTTGAAAATGTCGATTTTTCTCAAAAGGATATGTATATCCCCCCGAGCATTCTTTTGATACGCCATTAGAAACACATATTTTTACACAATATATATGCCATATACCTCTGTGATAAAAAACAAACAAACACTCCTTCATCTTTAAAACAGAATAAGAGCCAATATAATGGGACAGCATCTCGCACATGACGTCACAAAATTAAGATTTTAAAAGATTATAACTGTCTTATCCTTTGACGGAATTTCGTGAAACCTTCACTAATATATTTTTTTCACTGATCTTCCCAATCGTTTGTAAAGAGAGTATTTTTTTTTTTTTGTTTATAGGTACTTTTCAACCACATCCACAAAAGAACAATAACACTTTTTCCCCGGGCCCTAACATGTCTGCTTTTATTGAAACCAATTTAACTTCAGGGTGAACTTTCCCTTTAAGGATAATGGACAAGATAGTTCATTACTCTTTTTTAGGCATCGGTTGTGGTTCAGTTCAACTTCTTTGAAATGCCTTCACACAGTTCTTGTTTTATTTGTTTATAACACGATCAGCCACCATCGCAAGAAAGTTACATGTTTGGTAACAAGACTACTTTTTTTTGCTGATTCCCATTTGCGCTCCGCTCACATACATGTTGTATTGCATATGGCATGCCATCAGCGCATCCAAAAAAATAATACGCTAGCGGGAAGAATGAAAAAATATGGCAACTGAGGGAAATGACCCGAAATTTGTACTCGAGGAAAAGAGTAACACTGAGCAACAATCGGAAGAAGACACTGTCGGTGATACCACAGAAAATGATGGAGTACGAATGATACATCTGAGGGATGCACTCAGGAAGACAATAAAGAAATGCATCGATTCGGCAAAGTAAGAAGTTTTTTTTTTATGATCCGCGCTCCATAGCGTCGCGGCCTTTCGCCGTTTACGTAAGCCCACACTCGCCCAGCCGGCCAGCGCGGGCCTCGATTCGAGCCCCGGTCCGCTCAATATGACTTGTGATTTGAAGCCCAATAAAATGACGTGAAGCGTTCACTGAAACTCATCTCGATAAACTATGCCAATTCTATGCTAAGTTTGTGATGGTGGGGAGTTTAAACTTCACCGGACATTAGCCCCGGGACTGCTCCCGCGCAGCGGGCTGGTCGCAGTAAACCGGACATGTGTACTAACTACTATTGAAGAGCCATTATGCGTGTTGACTTGTCAGCTAGTCAGTTGCCAGTAGTGAGACTAGTCTGGGACTAGGCTCTAAGCTCTAGTAGAGCTTAGAGCCTAGTCCTACTCCTAGACCTGTTTAACTGAGTTTCACTTTCAGCCTCCTCGTCCTTCTCCCTTTTCTCCTCCCCCTCCTCCTCCTCCTCCTCCTCCTCCTCCTCCTCCTCCTCATTCTTCTTCTTCCCCTCCTTCTTCTTCTCCTTTTTCTTCTCCTCCTCCTCCTTCTCCTCCTTCTCCTTTTGCTACTGCTTGGGGCAGCAAATTCCACAGTCTGATTGCATCTGGGGTAAAGGAGTGCTAATAACAAGCCTGGCTGATGTAAGCTAGAGTTCTATGAGCTTTTGCGAATATCCTGTCTGAAGTCAACATGGATTTCAATACAAATGCTTTTCATAATTCATGTTGATGAATTAACAGCATAAACTTGATAACATTAGGTTAGGATCTGCACTAGAAATAGAATAGGGTTAGGGTATGCTAGGGTGTAGTGAGGTAAAACTGTGATTTGAGAGTTATTTTGTGACTCTATCAATGCAGAAAACATCCTCATTGAGAGAGGATGTTGGGTGGTACCGATCAATTATCAATCAAGATTATAACGTCTATACACTATTTTTTTTGCATTGAACTAGCCACAAAATTGCTTTCCAATCACATTTCTACCTCACTAAACTCTAGCCTACCCTAACCCTATTCTATTTCTAGTGCGGATCCTAACCTAATTTTATCAAGTTTACCCTGTTAAATCATGAAAGAATTCATCAACATGAATTCAGAATGAGAAAAATTGCTGTACAACGTGTGTGTATGTGCATATTGCAACTCTGTCTTGTTCCCACAGTCTCTGCTACAACACAGTCACGGGGGTCAATGAATTTTCAGTCTGGAAAGCTACAGAAACCTGTCGCTTGTGTTGAACTTGTAGGTAAGAATTGCAGTGTCCTTTAAAAAAAAAAGTTCCCTGCAGTGATCCGGCCACAAAATTGGGATAAAAATTATATATGCCGTAATTGCCTGATTGTAACCTGGATCCTAACTCTAGTAGACTCTTCCTAAATTGATTGCGCTTCAACTGCAAATTCATTGAAGAAACCATCAAATCCAGGAAGTATGATGAAATGCCCCAATCATTCTTCTCATAATGTCCCTTGATACGTGCCATATCTTTTTCAGATTTAGCACTTTCAACAAGCACTATGGCAGGCACATGGCTGACAGGAAACCACAGGCTCTCAAAAGTCTTGTGCAGCAGTTCAAGGAGCAACTGGAGAAATCCATCAAGGTATGTATATATGTGAGCAGTCATCAGCACCAGAAAAGCAAAACTCCTGTTCTCCCTATCGCACATAGCTCTCCGAATCTGAACGCGGGTGGCGCTCTAATTTTTTTACCTTTAATTCTTGGGATATGAATTTCTGGTTCATGAACATTCTATAGCCATCATCTTGCTTGTGTCTTTCATTCTTTCATTAGTCCATCCACAATCAATGTTGAGGTAGGCAAAAACATCGCTGTTAGTGACTGGTATTTTTTTAAGTCTTTCGTCCATGTAACATCCCTTCCATTTTAATATTATGAGGTTTACGAGGGTCGAAATTACAGATTCTGTGCGTTATTGCTTGAATTGAATAAATACCAAACTCTTACCGGAAGAATACGTCCCAAGAGCAATTGATCAGATATCGGTATCGCGAGGTGATATGGCTTTATATCGGCTATATATAATTGGGAGAATTTTGCTCTTCTTTATTTACTTTAACCGGTTGTTCACAGTTAGATTTTCCATCAATATTTCCTCATGCTCATATTAATGGGAATACACCCAAACCCCAAAAAGGAGTTTTTTGCAAGTGTATGAAATATGACCATAGATTAATCAAGTTATTATTGATTATTTTCTTTATTTTCACTTCCTTTTCCTCTTTTATTGCTTCATGATTGTGTTTTTGAGCCTGACATGGTGCTTCCAAAAGTTTCACTTTTTATAAAGATTTTATTTTCTTTAAATGGTTTATTGAGTCTGTACATATTTTTCTACCATGTATGTACATGTATAGGAAGAGCTTGAGGTGATGATAGATGAGGAGAACCTTGTACATCTCTTCAATGAGTTGGACCGAGTGGTCGACAGCGCAAGTAGCGAGAGCAACCTAGCAGCTTGGTAAGACCAATCTAGAATTTGGACAAATATGAGTCATTTTTTGAGAAAAACTTTTCAACCGTGTTCTGAAAAAAAAATGCCAGAATTGACTTGAATACCATTAATTGGTTTGATTTGCAGTAACGAGTCTTTATTATGTATAGATAATTGATATCTCTATCTGAAAATATGCTTTTGTAAATGTTTTAATATTGGAATCAAATCCTGCTGCATCAAGACTACCATTTTGTCAATAAAATCTAGAAAGTCTTTTCCTTTTTACTTGCCATGTGCCCATTCCCCATAGTCTACCAGCCTCTGTGACTGGATGAGGCCGCAAAATGTAGCGGTACTCATAATTAAATCTGTTTCTTGTGTATTAGGCGTCCCACTGGAGAGCCGGAGAAAGACTGCCAGAATCGCATTGTGAAGGAGAAACTGAAGGAGAAGGAGCGCCTAGAGAGGGTTCTGCAGGAGGTGGAAGCAGAGGGCGACAGACTCCAAGAGGTCATCCGAGGTCAGAAGCAGAAACTGGTCAAGACGCAGAACAGCATCAAAGAACAGCTGGAAATGTTCAGTCAGGTACTAGTACATGTAGCTAGGTAGCATTGTCTGTGCAGTATCATGGTGTCTGCAATTTAAATGAAAGTAACTTTCAATAGAAGAGGGGTATCAAACATGACAGTTTTAGAAGAAATGCACAAGAAATTGAAGAGAGAAAGCGGATGTTCTTTCTTTCATGATAGAAACAGCTTAAATGCCTATGATGTAAACAATACTGCCTTACTCTGAAAAAAGGCAAATCACTCAAATCTGGTTTATTGGTACATGTACTCTTAGATTGTACCCAACATTCCCTACATACAGGCAAAATCTGGACAAGAAATATTCATCTTGCTGCAAGATGTTCAATGTAACATGATGTGGTGTTGCACTGATGCCAATGCAAGTGACAGACATATTTTGCTCATTTACAAGAAAAGTCTCTTCTCTTAGTTGCTTCCTTTTGTCAGAGTAGGGCAGAAAAGTTGTAATGCTTTTTAATAACATTTCTTAACAGTTCCTTTGAAATGAATAAGCATTATATTCACTTATATAGTGTGGCAATGCTCTGTCTTATTAAACGTTTTGTATATGAAATGTTTTGCCCCATACATAAGCCTAATCAAATAAGAAACTAAGAAGATGACAAATCAGGTGAGAAACTGAGAGGACAGTTATTCCTTCAGGGCCCCGTTGCATAAAACTTACCATTAATGGTAACTCTGCCATCAATGGTAACTACCATGGTAACAATGCTTGACAGCCAATCAAATTCAAGGTTTCCATAGAAGTTTCTATTGGAAGCAAAGTTACCATCAATGGTAAGTTTTATGCAACAGGGCTCTGTTGGTATCAAATATTTTTTACCAAATTGGCCATGTGGTCAGAGTTTGTACATTGTAATTATCCAATTTCCTCAATTTTTTTTTCTGCGTATCATTATAATATGATGTCACTCTTTTCAATATACTACCAACTAAATAACTAGTAGGCTGTAACTGGTAGGATATTTTTCTTGGCTTAAGTGGTCGTGTAAAATGTTAACAGTAAAGACAGAAAAAAGTAGCTAATTAAAAGCATCTTAATTGCAGTGATGCCTATCTGTCAATGTCACATATGACTAAAATTTAATTCATTTCTCTTCTGATTGGCTAATTTCAGGCTGATGAAGCATGTGACCAGGTTCCAGTGACAGAGCTGGAAAAGACCCTCCATCAACTGAGCAAAGCACCAATACCCCCTGATGTGATGCAGTATGGACCATGAATGAAACTAGCATTGTACAGGCATTTTGTGTTAAGAAGATAGTGTTCAGATATTCCTTAACCAGTTGCTCACGGTTAGATTTTTCTGCTTCATGAACCCTGGTATTAGGAGGTTAAAATTTGCCATGTTACTGCTGTAACCAAGAGGGCGTAGCTTAGTTGCACCCTATAACTTATAAGGCATTTTGTGTTTATTCCGAACCTGGCATCTATTGTCCGTACAGCAGATAATGCAGGAGTCGCGCTGCTCAGTATCTGCATGGAGAAAAGCCAGCTTGCGTGTACGCAGGCTCAGTAAAGAATGGATTCCAGGTAGCTTGCTTGAAAAGTAAATAAGCTGAGTCTTTACTGTGTACATTGTGTAGTCCTGAAATATAGGATGAACAATCAAGCTGTAGAACCATTGAGGCTTCCTTGCAACAGTAATGCACATTAAGCCCATTGAGAAGTGCTATCGTCTGGCACCAAAGGAGTTAAACACAGTCTTGTCAGATCATGAATTTAGCCTTACTTTAAACTGTTCATCTTTCTCCTTCCTCACTCTACTGTAAGATGAGCAGCCAATTTCAGGCTTATCTCCAAGAGAATGCAATCCTATTCAAAATAAAACCTGGTACACTATGAAATCTCAGTGTAATGCTAGAGAAAAGGGTAACACCTTTGTGTCATGACCCTCTAAATAATAAAAAAAATGAAAACAGACTTAATTTGCTTTAGTTTTGGATTTCATGTAGTTGAAGTTGAAAATGACTGATATTGGCCAAATTAGACTTCTAGATTGCTGATTGTTAGCATCTGCCTGTACCGGTGCTCATTTTCACAGGGTTTGCCTATAGTCGATTTGAATATTATACATGTAATAGGTTGTGACATGGTTCCTTCCTAGAGATGACCAGTGTACTGAAAAGAAGAACTCCTGTTCTCTTTTGCAAAACAGGATGCTCTCCTTTCTTTAGTCTTGCTTCCCCTCTCTGCCTGCTGTTCTTGCTCCCTATGTCCTCTCTCTTTGTCTGACCCCTCACTTTCACCTCTCTTTCCCCATGTTTCTATCTACTCCCTTTGTCAATTCTTTTTTGTCTCCTCTGATCTCCCATTTCCTTTCTCCCTTTCTTTTCCTCCCTCATCTCCCTTTATACACCCTCTATCTCCAATATCCTTTCTTCCTCCCACCCTCCCGTATCGGTCCCTTATTCCTCCTACATCCCCTCCCCCTATCATACTATACCACTCTCTGTCTCTGCCAAGCTCTCCTTTCACATTGATTCCCCAATCAAACTAATAAGAATATATCCATCCTCTTATGTCCTTTATAGAAACTTTCATCCTCTGACCTTACTTACAATTGCTTTGTTTACTCAACCTGTACGTCTTTCTCTTACACATTTGGTATTTCATACAAACTAAAATATTCCTTCCCTTCATAATTATGTAAGTTTGGACTTCATTTATCTTCATTAACCTTGATAGGTTAAACAATGAGAAGAAGCAATGCAGGATGCAACTAGATCATTATATAAATGTGAATTATTTGTAGAGTATAACCAGTTAAAGGGAATATACTCTACAGGGAAGACAACAAAATAAAAACCCTTCTAAAGGTGATCGAGTGCAATCTTCTTGCCAATGATGTTCAATTTATATATTGTCCATTTTAGAGCCTTGCTGAAAGGTATTTGCCCTCATATGATCCACATTTGGAATAAATAGTGGTAAAATCACAAATCCTCAAATTGTTCCGCCCGAACATTTGGAGGATCTATGATTAAATCACTAATCTCTCCAAATGTGGATCATTTGAGGGAAAATAAATTTCAGCAAGGTTCTAAAATGGACAATACGTGAATTTAAGACCATTAGCAAGAAGATTGCTCATTATCACCATTTGAAGGGTTTTTCGTCTTCCCAGGACAGTATATGCCCTTTAATCTTTACAAAGCTTTAATTTGAGTTGTCAGAAAGGCTGCTTCAAAATGACTTTAATATTGCTACTACATGTAAATGTCTATATCTCACATGATTACAGTAAACATAACTACTGAATCAGAGACAAATAACACATGCACATTTCTTACAATGATATTTGATGCATTTAATTTGTAATTGTATATTTTTACAGTGTAACATAATAAATTATGAACATAAAATACACAAATCTGACTGGCTATTATTGTTTTTTCTTAAGATTTCTATTGGTAGTTCATGTACGGTATCAAGCTTTCTTTAAATGAATATGAATAGTTTTTCATTACAGTGAAAATCAGGGGTAAATAAGTTTTACACTTAAATGGCATTTGCCAGGTAGTTTGATCTACAAATTACACAAACTAGTTGCAATAAATGATTACGTGTTGTATTATCAGCTCTAACAAATGTTTATACACTACATTTATGAATACGAATGTAATCTTCTTTTCATTCATTCACAAATGATACATGTATTTTAACAGAACCAAACTTTGCACTAGCCATAGGTGTACATGTGCCTAGTATGTGTTTTTGGTAATGTCAACAAAGCCTCAAAAGACAAACCCTTTGCAGACCGAACCAATCTTCTTCCAACATTGCACAAAAACAGATGATAAATGTGAAATGTAAAACTTAATGAAGTATTATGAAACAGTTAAAGGAATGCATGTTATTGTGTGCCTCCATTTTCAAAAGCAACAACAAATTTAAAGCTTATTGTATCCTCCAGTGGGAAATCAGATCAAAATTACAAACCTGACACAAAACATGTTTTCGTACAGCACTAATCTCATTAAGTTGCCTAGATTGCAATGGTCAAAATTACATTACATGTAATTTAAATTGTAAGACTCCATGTAAACGCATTGAAAGTCACTTTTCAGTTCTGCTTTTCTGCAGGAAGTTCTGAAATGATACATGTACGTCTTTCTTGATGTCATGTGGTATTCACAAAACTTCACATATTAGACCTGCAAAAGGGATACACCACCTTTAATACATTTCATGACAGTGCAAATACTAGATCAGTGCATTTCTACATAAAGAGACAACACCAAACGAAATGAATATTAGGTGAGATAATATGTAGTGGATATTGAGGAGCAGTGTTTTCTTCTATCCTTATTTTATTTTGACATGCTAGTTTATTCCTCTCTTGTAGTTCTAATAATGCTATGAACATCTATTTCATTTAGTTTCAAAGTACTTCCAACGAAAAGTTTAACCAAGTATATGGACAGCAGAACCTCCATGCTAGCGGGGGTGTATAGCGATGAGTTGAGGGGACTATAATATAAGTTGTCTGCTGTTTGCAGCTGTAGCAATCGAAAAGAACAAGTTTTACAATGACAACTGTCCATCATGAGCCCAAAGAAAGTCTATGGTGGGAAGACAATCTCCAAGAAAGCCAGGTTGGATAAAAGCAATGCAAGGACGATCAGCGTGTTGCTGAAGAGGTTGTATCCTCTATCATTCATGCAGCCACCCCTACTGGCTGACCAGCTGACCACGTTGTTCTTGTTGGAGGCTGGTGTGTGCTCACTGAGATGGCAAGAAGATCAATGATCACCCCAGACATGTCTCGGTTCAGACTTTGTCAGACGGAAATCATAAGGAAGAATGCCAGACACACCTTGAATGATGTAATGACGGTTTTATACCAAGGATAATATGATGAAACATGATATTGAAGAAAAGAAAAAGCATACTTAGGATGTGCAGGAGATGTGAACTAAAGGACAAAAAATGTGCCGGTAAACACTAAATCATGAATAATCGTGAAAAAGGTCTGCATTATTGTTACTTTGAGCAATGGACGTCTCATGCTGCTTGGGTGTACTATTAACCTAGGGCATACCACAAGGATGAATGGCCGACTTGGGACAAAGCAACGCAGCATCACACAGGAAGATGCAAGGACTGATGCTCCAGCTGTGAGGAGAAGTTCTGCGAGATCCCATGACAGGTGACCATAGAATATGGTAGAAATTTGACTTATGAACTTCGAACTCAGATTTAGATGAGGTTCTTTTTTTGCGTACCAGTATTTTTTGTGTTTCACATTTTTTCAATTGGTAGTGATGTATATTTCTGTATCAAAGATGCCCATATCAAGCAAGGGATAATGTAACATTGTGTTTTGAACGTGATAAAGCTAGAAGTGATAAAGCCGTTTCATAAAGAATGTTTTGAGAATTTTGGTCTCTGGGGTATAGTCTTCATCATATTTGGGCATAGGTTCCCTAGTGAAGCTCCATGGTAGCTCTATGCTTGACCACTTTCCAGAGAAAGCCATCACACTTTTTGCAGACTTTCACTGGAATAGTCACGGTAATTTTTACCACACAAAAGCAACATTTTATAGATGGGAAATATCATCAAAGCATGAGGGGATTCTTGTGATTCACACATACTTAGCAGGTAGTCTCATGAAAGTAAATTTCAAGGGAATATAAATGTGTAGCTCAAATGTAGAAGTCGCAGTTTCAAATAAGTGAAATATTCACACAACAATGTATTGTGGAGATAATGTAAGAACTGAAGAGAGTACAATAGGATGATTTTTGTACATTTATTCTTCATCTCTGACCTTGAAATCAAAGTGTGTGTGTGTGTTTTTTAACGATGTTTTCAAAAGCATATTACAACCCTTCCCACTAAAAGCTTCTATTTCATACCCTTCTTTATAATGCATTTGCATGTGACTGGTAATTGCTTCCAAAGACCCAGATATGTTTTGATATAATCCTCATTACCAGTGCATTGTGCACAAAAACAAATGATTGCAGAGACACCAACTAGATTTGGACTTCAATCAAACAGAAGCATAAACTTCCAATTTTGCACAATGGGATCCCCGCCCGTAACACAGACTACACATGTAGTACATGTATTGGAAACAATATTCATGTAATGAAAAGTAAAAAATGAAATATAAGGATGGAATTTTCGACAATAAAATATGTACAAATAAGTATAGAATTCTTTGCATAAATGGATATAAGCACCAGCAAGTATTTCAAATCAAAACAATACCAATTTACATTATAAGACAGGTTAAAGAATGTAACCAATAGGAATCCTACATGAGAGTCACGTGATTATGCATTAATTTTACTGATTATTCCAGCCGTGCATTTGTTGTGCAGCACTGTGCAATTTTCGTGTAGCATTTCCCTTTTGAGTACAAACTCTATGCAAGCTACTCGCTTGCTCTGGGCCGATTGATCTAGCGTGCGGTGTTTGCACGTGTCTGCGTAATCTAGCTGCATGCATAGCGCATGCGCTTGATTGATCTTTGAGTGTGTTGTTTGAGTGTGCTGCCTCCACGGACGATCCGCAATTCCGACTTTTTTCGGACGAAGATATTGAAGAAATAATCAGTGGAAGGACTCAAAAAGTTATGATGACAATGTTGACTCTACAAAAATGTGTTCACATTTAGGACTTCTAGGCCTAAGGGTTCCACCGTTCATGTTGGAGTGTCACATCATAAAAACTTTGACTTGAGTGTTCTTCTGTTGGTGCTTAAATTAGATGTCTGTGGAAGCAGCCATTTGATTTCTTTCTATGTGTAAACTCTTGTAATATGGGAGATGCACCAAAATATTCAAGTACCTAAGTGTAGTAACCTTTATATTCAGACCTGTCTTATAAAAAAATAATGCACAGTTTTAACGTTCGTGACGTTGAGGCAGTGCAGCGCACAGTAAACGCCCTCCTACCGTGTGCGCTGCAGGGCCCCAATGCACTCACAACTGTGCATTATTTGTATAATATTGCATTGGGATATTTAGCTTGTTGCTGTATTCAAGTCTCTACAATTACAGTCACACTTGTCTACAAAGACCACCTGTCTGTAAGGACTACCTGATTTTAGTTCTTTCAGGGAATTTTGCATGTACTCACACCTGCCTTTAAATACTGCATTGTAACTATTTGGGTGGTCTTTATAGACAGGTTTGAATGTACACTGATCTAGCATTCAAGATAAATAATTGGAATAAATGTTATTGCATTTACTCCCTTCAGTCTGGTAGAGTGCTCTCTTCTCTCTCTGTTGATTTCTGTGAGCCTTCTCCTTGCGGCTGCAGTGGTTGACTCTGCCTAGAGTAATGCGGGGGCGACGCAGGTTTCTCTGCATGATGCGGTTGCTGGTGGCGATGATGATGATGACGATGTTGATGTCGGTGATGATGACGAGGCTGCTGCTGCTGGGGGTGGGGAGGGGTCTGGTTGTCAGCGGCCGGTGAGGCGTGGAGGTTGATAGGGGTATGCTGGACCTGGGTGTCAGGGGTGGGTTGGGGCTGAGAAGGGGGTCGGGGTGAGGATGACGGGGTAACCCGTGCACGTGGGGAATCTTCCTCCTCGTCCAAGTCTGGTGGCACAATGTCTTCCAAAGCAGCTAATTCAAAGATAAGCAAGACAAACTAGAACTTAGTATCACATGTACATGTACATATCTTTCATGAGTGTATGCAAAGAATTTATGAAATCATATTAAATTTCTTGATTTTTGTTTATTATTAAGATTTCTTTAACACAGATGAAAGGATGATTTTTTTTTACCATACACACTTAAATATTTTAAGTATATATGGCAGTGTGGCAACAATGGCCAAAGAGAGCACCAAGTAGAAGAACAAAAATGGTTGTTATGCATCCCCACAAAATACACTAAATGGCCTTTTCATCTACACTTGGTGACTTAACTGATTGCAGTAAGTTGCTATTCTATTTCTAAAAACTAATGTGCAAAACAGATCTGTGATATCTTTTACAGTATGAGATGCATTTGTACTTAACAGACTTTCAAACATATTCTGTCAAAAAGACAGAGAAATGGAAAAGTGCCTTCACTTTACTGCAGACACTGTTGTTATTGCATCAGTGCGTTTCTAAATGATATGTTCTCTCACAACTTTAATCTGACAATGTATGTTATGTTTTCTGATCGAAGAATTACAGATGCATTTGAAAAAGACTTGTAACTTACCAACAAATGATTGAGGATAGTCTGTTGCTAACTTTCTTTTCAGAGCTCTGGAAAGAAACAATGTGGGAAGGAAACACATTTTTATAGTATTAGGAAACATGAAAATAATTAAAATGATTGCATTTCCCCCCTTTGTCTTTATGCATGAAATTCAATCCAGATTTGTGTGACTCTATAAACCCTGAATGTGGAAAAAAATCTATGTCCTTGGTATAGAAGGAACTCTTACTGACATTATTTCCTTCACAGTATGTGCTGTGTTCATATCCACCCACTATTACTCACCTAGGAAGCAACAGGAAACTGTATGTTTTGCGGAACTAATCCCTCTGTGGTGGCTACTCACCGCTCAGTAAATATATATTTCATGTTGATTTGTTTACATTTCTTTTTATCACTGGGCCTTGATTCTACATGCACTTTAAAAAAAATTTAGAACGAAAATAATAACCTTTGCTTTAATTTCAGTAATGACAAAATTTCCATTTTGCAGGGAGCCTGAATATCACTTAAAATAACCCAGCACACACACAAAAAACCCTACAGATCTGCCAGGCCATGAATCTGGGTTTAAATCTGTAAACTTGAATCCACTTTTGATCCTAATTTGTCTATTTTTTTTCCTATTACAAACAGTTGCTGGGTCTTAATAAGTCTGAGGGTAACAAATTTCTTTTCTGATCTAGATAGAAAATCACCATAATGCAGTGCAATGTCCATAGCAGACAACATTGTAAAGTAAGCTTGCAAACACTGGATAGACTTTGGTATGTATACCAAACTTTTCACTCTAAACTTTTCATTATAATGAAAATACATCACAGCCCATTTATTTGCCATCTAGTCCAAAGCTTGGTGGGAAGTTTTACCAACCGAATAACATGTTAATTTGCCGGTTCGGTACTGAAAAAGATGCAATAGCGCGATATTTTCTGATTATGCTTGCTACATGTAACTTATGTGAAATCAGTGTACTTTAGGTATTGCTCATTAATGAAGACAGCCCTAGTATTACTGCACCTTATCCTGCGGAACACCAAATCCAGGTCTTTCTTCATGGTGAGCAGGGTATCCGTGTGCTCCTTGAACTGCTCACACGTCTTCTCGTACCTCTTGGAGGAGAGCCTGTTGAAATTGGAGAGCATCTCATTGGTCTTCTCAAAGCGGTCCAGCATCTGGGACTGAGCCTTGAGGATGGCAACCATGTCCTCCTGGTTGACCATGGATAGGAGTGAGTCGAGGAAGGCATCAGAGCCCGGACTTGGAGTGGTGCTTGTGTGAGATGAGGACGACATCGTTTCCCTGTGGTGGAAGTTCATATTGATTATTTAGGTTACACTGTGTCGAGTATTTAAAATTAAAGATACGGTTGAGCAAGATAAAGACTAAAAATATTTGTTCTTTGCCTTGGCTTTACTAGTACTAGCAAGTGTGTAGTTTCAATCACAGACCGAAAAATCAGTGCATGTTATGTCGTTGGACCTACCAATGCCTACCATTTACCAACATGACCAAGATTGAATTTGACTCCTCTGACTGCCCTAACAAAGAGATGGTTTGTCAAAAAATGTAATTTTGGTTATAAAGAATCATGCCCCGAATGAGATGGTTATTCCTGTCTAGTGTTTTTGTCTGATAAATAAATCTGATGTCTGGTAAATGTTTATGATTATGATATTAATCAAACTTTTCTTTTTCATTGGATCAAGACTTTTCTGCTGGTATTAAGAATACAACAATATATCACACATCATGCAGTCATGACTCACAACAATCAACATGCCAAGAGAATGACAACAACAACACAACGCGCAATACGATGATTAGTTCACTCGAAAAATAAACCTTTTTTTTTTTTTTTGTTCAAATTAGCATGATATATATATGCATGGATGGGACTAAAGACTTGTCTTGCTAAAAAAAAAAATGGCTTGATATTTAAACGTATGCTTTACTGGCCTTTATTTATATCTGTAAAGCATAACGTCAGATCTATATGACAGTGGGACTGCCGGTGTTAAAAATAAATTACCTTAAAAAACTTGCGTAATAGGCTTTCTTTGTCTTCCTTTTGTGTGACCGTCGAAGTTCATTCAGTGTCAGCGCGCAAGTTGCGCGAGCTAGGCTGCATTGCACAGTATGTATTTTGCTGCGTGCATGAAACGATAACACTTCCGGGTTTCTCAACAACCTTTCACCTGAGTTGTGTGGCTAAGGTAGCTCAGCACACCACACTGTACTACGCACAGCGATTATGCAGAGTTAGAGCGCTTCGCCGTTGTTATCATCATCATCGCAGCGATATCGAGACACACAAAGCCATTGGTGCTAGCAATGTGAATAA
This sequence comes from Arbacia lixula, assembly GCA_963669155.1. Lineage (NCBI taxonomy): Eukaryota > Metazoa > Echinodermata > Echinoidea > Arbacioida > Arbaciidae > Arbacia > Arbacia lixula. Next base: position 17,628,442 of record OZ022578.1, on the reverse strand, counting down.
GCATCTCATTCATTTTGTACACATGTGAACGAGGCAGCCGTATTGTGATTCTTACGACACTTGTCACGAACCAGTGTCTGTTCATTCGCAGAAGGAGCATTTAACTTAGACGGAATGATTCGCTGAGAGGATAACCATGGCGAAATTATTCAACAAGATATTTACCAGTGGCAAAAAGAGCACAACGACTCGCGGCGAATATCTGGGACGGCCCTACGACAGCTATTGCTCGAATTCGCTGGGCGATCTTACGGCAGACAATTCTCCAATCCAGCCGGCTAGCAGTTTGAGCAGTTTCCACCACGCAGGGCTGTCATCCTCATCCAATAACCAACAGCAACAACAGTACAGAAATGCGGGCATGCATGAGAATCAGACATCAGAAAGGTACAGACATCACAGTACGGAGGATGATGGGGCAGGACTCACAGATGAATTTGTGTTCCGAGGGGCGGGTGCGCTCAGTCTGACTACAAATGGGAACCGGAGGATAAGTGATGGAGGCGGAGACGGGATGAGGAGAAACGAGATGGGCGAATCTAGGAGCCCAACATCCAAGAAGGTAAGCACACGATACCTGATACTTTAGTCTGGGGGGGGGGGGGGGGGGGGTATTCCGAAAATCCACAAATTTACCTCCCCTAACAAAAAGGCCTAAGAATAGATAAAATGTCCTTAAAATATTTTATCTTTGGTATTACAGAAATTATTTTAGGAAGATTTTAACCAATGTTAATGAGCACATGCCCTGTGCTCCTTTCTCTGAGGCAGCCAGTAATAAACGTCCTTTCATGTCTTTTGCATAAATTAAGTGAAGCTGATGATGGTGTGACATCCTGAAACTGTCAGTGACATTGCGCATCAAGGTTTATCTGCGCGCCTTATTACATTTGATGCGCTTACATGTATATGCAAAAAGTTAAATGCGCGAATTGCTCGTTATGCTATGGGTTTAGGCGCATGCGTCTCGAGATAAAATTGCTTGGGAGCAGTTTTATCTTTTATCCTAACCTTTTTTCCTAAGTGCGTTTTGGAATACAGATTTAGCTCATTTGCATAAAAATGTTATCTATGAGGCTCATTTACATTAAAATGTTATCTCTAGCTCATTTGAATAACAATTTTGTTTTTTATCCTAAGTTGGCTTTTCGGAATACCAAAAAATACAATTTTTCTTAAGTCCTTGAGATACAATAAAATTTGTCTTTTCGGAATACCTCCCCCCCCCCCCTTGCACTTTAATTCATTATGAAAAGGAGATTCAAAATGCCAAATTGATTAATGCCTCTGGCTTATTCAAAAGACTAAGTACAAAATGTGTATTGATTCGGCATGATGCATTTTATGGTGTTGGCGGTTGGCGTGCACATATGTGTATAATGTGTGTGTATAGGGTAGGAGGCTCCAGGTTTTCATTTGTATACTGTGTAATTTATCTATTGTTAATGTGTGTTTGTGTGTGTGTGTGTATGTGTGTGTGTGTGTGTGTGCGTGTGTGTTTTTTTTTTTTTTTTTTATAGTGAAACTTTTGCATCATGTCGTATGTTTAATCTTGCACTTGTCAACACAAGCACAAAATTCCAAACATAGCTAGAAATTTGACGCATTACACATAAACATAGTCATATGGACACGTATGTGGGTATAAACATTCATATTATGTACATGTATATATAGAGCTAGTTAATGATATTCATTAAATAGAAAAAAAAAAGTGTGTGTGTGTGTGTGTGTTTGTGTGTGTGTGTGTGTGTGTGTGTTGTGAATGGCCCATCTCCTCTGCTTATCTACAGAAACTCAAAATCATTTCAAAGCATGAAATGGGCTTGTCAGGAAAGCGATGTGATTTAAACATAAATGGTTGTTTAGTCAAGCCAGAAAGCAAAAATTTTTAAAATGGTGATTCCTGTATTGGATTTTGGGAAAATGCAGCTGTTTGTCTTTGTAATTATTGAATGGCTTTGCTTGCAACTTCATTAGTGAACACAGATTCTGTGTACACTGTACTATTCAAGTTCAAGTTTCTTTTTTTATAATGGTTAAATAAATGAAATTAAATTAAAATGAAAAAAAAAGAAAAATAAACAACAAACAACTTGCCTGCATGTTTTCCATGTACATGCTTGGTGTAGGGCAGAAATCTGATTTTAGAATACATGTTTTTGTATTGGTTTATTTTTAGTTGAGAGAGAGAGAGAAGAAGAGACATGACCAGTATATACACATGTACAGTATAGGCTTTCATCTTTCTAAAGTAAATCAAGTAGGTTGCATGTATGGTCATCTTCTGTTTAAATGTATGGCACTAAAAAAATTGCACACACTGTATTTGAAGAGTATTCGCTAACCTTTTTACCATTCTCCACTTCAGATAATACATGTAAAAGTATGTGTGTGTGTATGGACTGTACAATACTCCTACAATATTTGCAACATGTAGACTATGGTTATTCCATAACGTGCACACATTGATTACTGGGCTACCGGGCTGTCTACAGCACTTTGGTTGTTTGTGTCTGAATGATGGCCACAAAGGAACTTCCAGCAAGTCTGGGTCACTCTCTGATTCATTCCCCACATGCATTTGTCATCTGATTGTGGGCAGTGAGGCTGTACTACTGTACATGTTTTTGTCACAGTACTTTTGATCTCTCTGTGTGCCACCGCCACTGCTTTCCTCATGCAAACAAATTGTATAGACTGCTTAGTATTTTCTCAGACACATGCACGTACATATTATGTAAATGCTAAGCAGTTTCAAAAGCAAAATTTAACACATGAAGTACTGTAGTTGTGCAAGTAGATTGGGTAAGAAATTCAGAGAAACAGATTGGCGAAACTCTCAGCAGAATCGGACTTACGTGCATATGTACTTTGTATGAAGTTCTGCATGTACAAAGTTCTTTGTGTTTAAAGGTCATTAATCACAAGCCCTACTCTCTTGCTCTGGGAATAGACCATTTTACTAATGGTAATCCCAAAGCTTGGCCAAGTTTTGTCAGAGTACTGTAGCAACAACTAATACATTCAGATTGTACTCAAACAATTGAAATTGAATCACCAGATTTTGAATATGAAAACGGCCTATTGCCTTTACATAGTAAACAAGAACAATAACAAACAAATCAATACAGACCAATACAGTTGCCCATGAAGGTTGATGATGAGGATTTAACATTCATAATTTAGTAATCATGACTCTCCCAAAACCACAATTTCCTGTACTGCGTATCTAGATTGTTGTCAAACTTTTCTAAATCTATTTCTGTGAATTGTTATTCAATTCTAAAGTACAGGGTTGCAATCGTGTTAAATCACTTATGAACACATACTCCTTGACATATTTTGCAGGATACTTAACAATGCGCAACGTTGAATTACATTGAATGCACAATGTTGAATTACATATATGTCATCATAGTACAACTGACACATGTAGTAGTGATCTCACCAAGATTGGTGTTGCGCATGGTGAAGTTATGCACAGAAAAGGCACATTTGCACTCGCCATTGTATGATACTGTACATCACGAACACATGAGAGTAATCCATGTGTACACATGTACAGTGTATGACATTTTTTTACCAACAAGTTTTGTACAAGTATGGTTTTTGTAGTACTGTGCACCAAATCAACCCTGTAAAGAGCATTGTGCACTGACTTTTGTTCGTCTGGTATTGTATGCTGTTTCGGTGCCAACCCCTTCTCATAGTATACTAAGTCTGAAAGTGTTAAACTAATTTTTTGGGGGTACAGTTTCAGTTTTCAGGTAATTCATTACTATTTGTAGAACTGTTCGTGTGATTTATTAATTTTACATGTTGGCTTGGTAAAGTAATGTATGTTAGAAAAGATATAAAATGAATTAATGAAACTACATTTGTAATTTCTGTAATTATGTCCCTCGTTGATGAGAATGGTGTTTCATTGAAATCAATTCAGTGCTTTCAAAGAGATTATGTTTACAGAATGAAAAGAATGCAACTTAAAAACATGTTATAGCAGGTATAGAACTATGTGTCCATGTAAACGGTCTATTTAGATTGTCTTCAAAATATGTTGGGGTTGGGAAAATAAGTCTGCACTATGCAAGATAAACATGAATAATTACAGGTGTATTTAGAGCTTCCTGGTCATGCACCATCAAAACATAATGTACATGTAGCTGAAGTATGGTTACGATGTATACTCCCTGATAATTATACTGCACAGCTAGGGAATGTAAAGAGAGAGAAGAGGATATGAGGAGAGAGATGGAGAGAGACAGAACACGTTTACACACACACACACACACATACATACACACACACAAGGTCACCACTGTAATGGAGTTCTCTCGGATTCAAATGAGTCATCATATTCTTTGCTTTCCTGCGCTTACCACCATAACAGCCCAAAGCAAGCTAGTCCAAATCATGTCCCATTGTACTTATTTGGTAATCGTTGTGATATTATTGGTCCATAAATGGTGTAATACATGTACAGCTGTAAGTTGTGGATAAAGAACAAAAATGTGTTGCAATAGTCTGCCTTTGGCTTATATCGTGCACAGTATTTTGATATCTTACGTGTACTGTAGTTCAGTAATGTGCTGTCTATAGATACACCATTGATAACTCTGTACATACATTTACATGTATGTACATGTATGTGTACATCTGATGTTGAAAAAGTTACACAGTAGAGGAAGAATTTGCAAAAAAATCCCCCTTGCACATGAATGACTGACGTTCACTACAGCTCATAGGAATTGGCATAGGGAAAGGGAAAGGGAAGAAAGGGAAGGAGCCGCAGTTTTAATCCATGGTATATTTTGTCCAGTTCAGCATGAAACATACATGTATGATGCTTTTTAGGCTATAGCATCGTATTTCATACTGAACTGGACAAAATATACTGCGGTTTAAAACTGCGGCTCCTTCCCTTTCTTCCCTTTCCCTTTCCATATGCCAATTCCTTTGTGCTGGAGTGTTGTTCAGATGTCCAGATAGCAATTGCCTTATAATTGCCGGTAAAATTGTGTGTCCTTGTCGAACACCTTCAACAAATTTGGGAAGTAATGTGATTTAATGTCATTTTTTAATGATTCATTGTGCAGTTGTGTGGGTAGGATAGTTAAAATGTCATTGATCGTGACTGGTATAAGTTTACATGAAAACAATTCTACAGGTACATTTCTAGACGTCATATGCAGGCTTAAATGATAAGGTGGGATTCATAAATGTTTTGCATTAGATTTTCATGGCTGAACAGTGTGCTGGTACCATGGGTAAATTATATCCTATCACATGACTAAACTGTTATGTTGCTCATGGGGGAAGTAGCCTTAATCTACATTTCAAGAAAAAAATTGATCTGATTATCAATAAGGAAAAAGAAGTGTGCATGTAAAGATGATTATTACATTTTCTGAAAATGCTGGCACATTGAGCTTCATTTGTTACAGGTCTGTAAGTGATGAAAAGAACTTTCTTCTAATCTTCAAATAGGGCTTTTCATTTTAATTAAACTTCATTTAATTATTTGTTCTTTTTTATTTGAAAATAGACTTTGATATTTGAATTGGATTTTCCCCAAAAAAGTCTGTGCCAAGTTGAAAGTGAACCGGTCTCTGGGGCCTACACTAGAGACTGAGCACACACAGAAAGTGTGCGTCTGGGATATAGAGGTCATGGGGTCGTGGCAGGTCAAGCTCAAAGTAATTGAACCAAGAGTGTGTTTGTTGCAGATTTTGCTTTGCCCACTTGACAAGCTGGAGAGGAAGCAGAAGAACATTAGCTGTGCAAATTTGTCTCAGGTTTCTGACAGAAGATGAATTGCTGGTGTGCGGCTATGCAGCTCCAGTGCTCTGAGTTTCTGACAAATGACCCCATGGCCGTAATTTTTCTTTTCAGTCTTGTCAGTTTGATGTAAAGAGAGAGAGAGAGAACTCAAAGTAGAGTTCCCTCTAAAATTAAGATCCAAATGTAGACAAGTGTACTGAACAATATGCGCCTGATTATAGTGCAATACATGTAGCACACTACACATAGGCCCCATTTACACTGGCTAAGATCGCGATTTTATTCCTCACCATTTACACTTGCCCCCCAAAACCGCGATCTGAAACATCACGATTTTTTGATAGGTACTGCACATGTCCACTTGTCATCCAAAGGAGTCCGGCTTGGTGCATGGTTATTATGACGTCATAAGTGGAGCGCCTTTTGACAATGACAAAAATGCGCGCATAAATTTACATAGAAAGATCAAAGTCAACCTGCCGGGAGTGCTGCAAGTCACGTGGCAAAAAAAATCAAAATTTTTCTACCCTCACCATTTACGCTGGCAATCTTCGCGATTTTTCACGCGAAGTTTAAAAAAATCACACTCTGGGAAGTGATTTTTCTGCTGCGATGTTTTGGTTGTTTGGAGATGGCGATCTTAGAAAAATCACAATTTTTGCTGGCCAGTGTAAATGGGCCTATATTTTCTAGTATAAATGCACATTTTTGTCATTGTGATTCAGGGACTTGCTATCATAGTATTGGAAGCATGATTCATAGGATGCTACTATTTCAGGGTGATGATTTCATATTATCATTAGTGAGAGAAGATCAGATTTTCTGCTGGCAAAACTGATGCCTACATTAAGCAAAGGAAATAAAGTTTGGAAAAGAGGAGTTCATGGCTGTATCTGAACTTCTATATAAAGCATGTTCATACACAGCTATATTACTGATGGGGCGTCAGTGAGGAAGTTTCAAACAAGCGTCTAAAAACGTTGTTCATATACACCAAAATATCTGTAATATAACAGTGTTTTGGACAGAGTGGGCCCTCCCCAAACCTCTGCCTAGAGCGGACACGTGATGGTGACATGTTCCACTAAGTGATATGAGCGCTGCGATTAGCGATTTTCAAGCACATGCAAGAGTGCCACATGTATGCAAAGCCGCAAGATTTACGGCTATTACTCTGACGCAGTATATTAGATTTGCTTAAACCGAAACATCACCATGTATTTCCTTTGTCTCAATCTACCAAAGAGCCGCAATATAGCCAGTGAGAGACAGAGAGAGGCAGTTATAAAAAATAGAGCAGAAAAAAGACAAAGGGTAGGAAATGGAAACAAAAGAAAGAGAGAGAGGGCAATATGCAAACAGATAGAGTGAGAAATAGACAGATAGAGAGGCAGAGAGACTGGACTAACAAACAGTCATATAATGTTTTCCATGTAGTGGGAGTATTTTGAACGCATTGTTAGGTTCAGATGAGTAACAAATCAAACTTTTTTGTCGGGCAGGTGTGCCGTCTTTCCGTTTTAAGATTGTTCAGTGTTACAGTCAATGCCCATCAAATGGTATTTCAACCTATCCTCATGACACGTTTTTGTATGAAGGTCATCGAAGGCATGTACACAATTGAAGTGTTTGCACGTGAGTAGTGAACTACATGTACCTCTCAACGACCACGACAAGTTCATACAGTTTTATGTATGCGGGGTGATCCCAATCATGATCAGTTCAGTGCTACAGTAGTGAAGTGGGCATGAAACCTGCTGGTACAGGTTTACATGTAGGTATGCCAATACAAAGTTCAAGTTCAAGTTCATTTGTCTTGTGAAAGTCAGCTACCCCATGGCAAAGTCATAAAAATGTACATAGAATATATGCTTGCATACTTTTCTCATGGTATAGGTATCCAGTGTGCATTTACACTGACTCAATACTAACCTTTAAGGGAACAAAACCCTCATACCAAGTTCATTTGTGTGAAATCATAACTTGTAGAGGAGCACAAGTTGTATTAATTAGCCATATTCATTATGTACAGGTACAGTATTGCCAACTTTCCACCTACATGTACATGAAGCTATATTAAAGATTGTCCATCACTTTTGCAAGCTTAAAATTTGAAATCGTCTATCACGATTGTAAATTGAAGAAAGTGTGATTCAAGACCATTTCTAAGAATATAGCATGTTGAAGCTTTCTGTATATGTAAAAAATTTCAGCCGTTAAATTTCAAACCGACTTTTTTTGTACAACGAAAAAAGTATTAGTCTTTGTTACAGTATCTATGTGGTTATTATGCGTGTGTGAAATCCTAATTTTATGAGTAATTACCAAACTTTGGAGATGATTCATTCTATAGAACCATTTTTTTCATAATGCGTTTTATAATTTAATAAACAGATTAATCAATAAAGCAGATATGTCAACACAAACTGCTAAGAGCCTGAGGTAAAGACTATTAATCAGACGTTGTTTACATTGTACGTGCATTATTTGAATTTTACACTACGTATCAGTTTCAAATTATGAATATAGCTTGCTAACACTTCTCTATATGTTTTGCTAATGTTTCGATGGTTTTGTGGTGATCTGAAAAAGAGACGGGCTGTCTTTAACATGCTAAAAATCCACTCGTCTGTATCTTGTGATTCAGTTTCAATGGGGAGTGCACTCTGAATTAAGCCTGAGTCATATCGATTTTTTCAGAAACCGGTGTTCGATGGCTACATATTATTTGAAAATCATGCATAACAATAATGGTCTAATTAGCAGAATTAGGAACAGAAGAGAGCAGATAGATAATGACACTGCAAGCCAGCTATTAGTTTATATTTTTTAACATACAGGTAGAGGCCTTTTTCTCAAGATAATAATGTATTATTTCATTTCTACGATATCGTCTAACATTATTTGTAACTCTTCTCAATGTAGAATATGAGTCCAATAATGTTACAATATTGTACACCAGAGCAAATGTTCAACTCCAATGTGCGGAGCTCGGAGAAGCAAATTGATACAAATGCACCGAATGCAATGAGGCGTACTGATGGACATGATGCGCATTGTCATTGTCAGTGACAGTGTCATGATGTCACACCATCAAGATCATCTTGGAATACCACACCAGATCAATTGCATTCAGTTTATTAGCATAATATTTGATTTATTTTGAGGTATACAAGATTGATAATGTACCAGGTACTGCATTCAGCTATCTTCCAATCATGCTAGCAGAATAAATATCTGATATAATACTCAAGATAATGCAATATTATACATGGGTAAGTTTCCTCTTAGCTTGCTGTGTAAAAGAAGAGTTGAAAGATGGAGAGAAAGTAAGGAAGATATGGCGACAAGCTACCTAATGATAAGGATTTAAAGGATCATTTTTAAATGGGTAATTTTCGTAAAAGGGTAAGTGGGTAAAAGGGTAAGTGGCATATGAGGCCATTTTGAAAGGGCACATACAGTATGTAGCAAGTAGTTTTCCTCTGATGCACATATAGAAAATTGCACCAAGGCCACAAGAAAAAAATGCATCAATTGATATTGCCAAATGTTGAATATATTGTTCTATTTACCCTCAAAGATGTATGGCACTTTTGATCCAAACATTTCTCAGAAGTTTCATTTCAGATCATGCTGACATTTACGCATCTTAAAGTTGGGAATGTCTAATTTGTGGATTACAAATCTTGTGACAATTCATTTATTCATGTTCTTGAAATAAACCTTCAATTTTTTGTTTCTTTTTAAAAGGATGTTTGTATCAAGACTAAGTGGTGGTAACATTACTGAGACTTACATGTCCATGTGTCCATGCACACAATGTGTTAACACACCTCTCAGCTTCATTTTATGGACCCTAGAGGCTATTATGAGTCATTTGTGCTTGTCTGACATGTTTTTTTTATTTGCAATGTTGAGGGAGGTTGAACTAACCCTTTGATAACACTAGCATAGCGGTTCTAAGGGTTTGTACCTGTGCAATTTTTGCAAAGCCAGTGGCACACACCTTATGCTACTTATGCATTTGGCATTGGTTTCATGTTCAGCTGTAATCACCTGCTCCTGTTGCTTTGCAACCTCAAAGCTGTAATTACGCTTTATGCTTGTCAATGTCATCCCTCCTAGCCGAAATAGGCTTGGCACATTAGGAGCAGTTTGCCATAGCTGGCGCTGTGCACTGGCAAGGAAGTGAGTGGTTATTTCACTGATTCTGCCTACATGTACATGTACATTGTACATGTAGCTACTGTACATGTATGCACTATATGAGAGTAAGAATGCGTACTAAATATTGCCAGAGCAAATTTCATTCAAGTGATACAGCACTATGGTTTAGAGTTAGCCCAAATAAATGCATACAATTGCACAGTCAATTTATACTGTACATGTACACTCCAGCTCAAAGGCATTGGATAAAGAACAAAAATGTGTTGCAATGGTCTGCCTTTGGCTTATATCGTGCACAGTATTTTTATAACTTACATACCTGTACATAGTACTATACATGTAGTTCAGTAATGTGCTGTCCATAGATACGCCATTGATAACTTCGTACATTTACATGTATGTGTGTACATGTACATGTGTACATCTACTGGATATTGAAAAAAAATTACATAATAGGGGAAAAATTTGCAAAAAAAACCCTATTGCACATGAATGAGTGACGTTCACTACAGCTCACAGGAATTGGCACGGGGAAAGGGAAAGGGAAGAAAGGGAAGGAGACGCAGTTTTAAACCACGGTATATTTTGTCCAATTCAGCATGAAACATGATGCTTTTTGGGCTATAGCACCTTGTTTCATGCTGAGCTTTCTTCCCTTTCCCTTTCCCTATGCCAATTCCTTTGAGCTGTAGTGTAGATGTAGCTCTGTGTGCGAAGAAATGTGTACAAACATTAGATTGTAATTTGAATAACACACAACCACTGTAACAAATTACAATCAGTCAATACAATTTTAGAGTATGTGATTGTGAACCACATACTCTAAAATTGTATTGACTCATTGTAATTTATATTGCTTGATACTTTAGAACAATGCTACGGTGAAACGTGTCTGTTTAACTACTATAAGCAGTGTAAATGAAACAAATAATGTATTTTTAAATTGGTTTATGTCAACGTACATTGTGAATACGGAACATGATCAACTTTACTCACGGGAACAAATAGTGCGGCCTTTATATAAGACATGTAGTCTCTCAGGTAGGTTTAAAGAAACTTTCAATCATTTGTACAAGAATTAACATAATGTACAGTTTTGTTTCTCAACTCCTAGTGGAATCATCGCACAACATGTACATTATTAAATGCTGCATTTATACTGTTCAATTCATGTTAGAAAATATGAAACAATAATTCATGATATGATGTGTGCATGTAATATAGATTTTGGCCTGTAGCGTTTTCGTGCACATGTTTGTAACAACATCAGATTGAAGAGTGGTAATATGGAATGATACGTTCTGTGCAGCAATAACAGATGCACGCCCAAGGCCAAATACGAGTAAGAACTAATAATGTGTGAAAAATCAGCCACCAGATATTCAGCTCCTTGCTATGTAACTGAGTCATGTTCAAGGTGAGCTGTAGTCTTCACCACAGACTAGATAGTGACAAAGTAAGTGAGTAAGTAAACAAAAAAACGGCATGTCATATTTGAATTGTGAAGAATAAGAAAGAGATGATTTTTGGTGCCTAGATACATGTATATCTGAGCTGTGAATCTTGTCACATCTCTAAGTCATGAACAAAATCAAATTACATTATCATTTAAAAATGTTTAATTCAAATAAACAATTTCAGTTTTATGTTTAGGTCAAAGTGATGACTACAAGCGGAGACTACTATGCATTGCAATTCTTTTGTGTGTTTGACCAGTATGAGAAGTTAGGCACCAGTGTGTAATTTGAGACAAAGTGGAGATTGCGGTGAGATGACTTGAGTTAGCAGAAACACTGTACTCTTTCCTCACCCACAGATGTACCAAATTTTCAGGGTTTAGCTTTATAATCCATGTATTTTGCCACCATATGGTAGATAATAATGATGATATTTTTAAAAGCTATTTGATTTCCTCTGTTAAGCTGTGATAATTCACTCTTTTTTTTTTTTTTTACATTAATGCATATTCCTAGACAGTATACATGTGTGTGTAATTTATGTTGTAATTTATATTGGGCTGTGCATTGACATACATGCACTACATACAGTATGTCAAGTGTTACAATGAAATAGAAAGATGATTTTGTCCAGCTATTTTTACATGCCATTTTGTGCAGTTCATCTCTGCAGAGAGAGAGAGAGAGAGAGAGAGAGAGAGAGAGAGAGAGAGAGAGGAGAGAGAGAGAGAGAGAGAGAGAGAGAGAGAGAGAGAGAGAGGGGGGGGAGAGAGAGAGGGGGGGGGGGGGAGAGAGAGAGAGAGAAAGAGAGGGGGAGAGAGAGAGAGAGAGAGAGGGAGCAAGAGAGAGAGAGATAATGTCCATGATTGTAAGATCCATGATAACAAATACACTGTAAGTGACGTGCACAGGTACTATGCCTGTGTACATATACCCAACTCATCAAATTTGGTGTGAATTTTGTAAGTGATAAATGTGTCTTAATGCAATCAGACTCGAAACAGAATCCTTACTTTGCCCTTCAAATAATCACATGTTGCTGACGTTGTTGCCATGGTTCTTTACTCGCCCTAGTACAAGATGGCAAGGAGATTTGACTTGCGTATTGAGCAGCCCTTTATATAGATTTTAGTTACCATGGATACAAAATGTCTCTTAGTGATAGATAGTGATATTTATATTGTTTTATTCTCACTGATATTCCTGAGTATATAAAGCATATTTTGCACATGTACAACACAATGTACATACATGTAGGAGACTGTAGTACATGTAGTAGACTGAAAGTGAAACTGTTAATGCATTAGAAGGAAACCTGCTCAATTCACATCTGGATGAAAATGCTGAGTGAAGACTTTTATGTCAACAACCCTTGCCCGTGAATGAGTGTGACTGTTTTTTTTTTCTTCATGTGGGAAAGTACTTAACATTGAAGTTAGCAACAATTTTTTGTTCACCATAGAGAAATGCTTCGCTTACTCATCAAATGTTACAGAGTAGGTTTGTTTAAACATTGTTATCCTTCATGAATTTTGAAAATACTTCATCTTCTCCAAAAAAGAAATATATGTAAAAATGACTAGTTCCTTTCGATCAATTGCCCTAACAGTTGTTTTTGTTTCTGATCTTCACAATGATTATTTCTCAGGTTCCCTCAAACTTTCAGACCTGCAAATGTATGCTCTAGATTATATAAAAAATGAACTTTCTGCCCTGCTTTGGTACCCCTTTTAAGTTTAGTATGATAACAGTTTGTGTGTTACTGTTGTGGATAGATTATACAGAAAGAAACCAAGTTACAAACTCTCCTACAAGAGATAGCAAACATTATGATGAAGTGCTCGAGCTTATTGTTTTGATCCCTCCCAAGCCCCCGTTCCCAGCCCCTACTCTCCTGCTAAACTCCCCCGAGATGGTTGCAGCCGATGAATCATTCAGAGAGTACAATTTAAGCTTTCTTCACGAGAGACTATATCGCAGCACTGGCGTGAGCTCCGGAGGCAAGATTGGAAGCGTCCAGCATCTAATGCCGTGTCGCGACAAGCATCCAACTCCAAATTAATTTTCTCCCACGTCAGACCACAATGCAACAGCACATCAGCTCTCCTCCTCAGGGTCTGACCGGGGACATGCTGCATGTGTGTAGTCTCCTATGCAGACCCTACTGTGTGAAAGAACAAATCATATGGAGAAATGCTAATACCCCCATTCCACAGAGAATTGGGCTCATCGGTCACTCATCGGAAGCAAAGTTTTTTTCTTCCGGTAACCCACCGAAGAGTATCGTATCACACTCCGATGAATCCGATTTGTGTTTGTCGACTATCAGGTCTGTGTCCGACGTGTCGGGCGAAATCCGATGAGGCGAAATCGTCCGATGAAGGAACTAAGCTCAGAGCTTAGTTCGCCATCGGACGCCATTTCCGGTCGCAAATCGAGTCAGCGTCGGATGAATGTCGAGTCAGTCCGATGTGTGTCAGAATCGTGTTGTGCAACTATCGGACTTGTCTAGCCGACGTCCGACGGCAATCTGATGAGTCTCCGATGATTTACTGTCATCTGACGCTCATCTGATTGCAATCGGCGGTCTGCCCGACGCGCCTGATAGCCGCCCATCACCAATTCGATTCTCATCGGTGGTTAACGTGATAATTAGTACCGTCCGATTGCTGTCCGTTGTGACATCGGAGGGTAATCGCTCATTAACCGAACTGCCATCCGACACATATCGCATAGCAAGCGGCGACATCTGAAGGCCAACGGACTATGAAAGGAGGGCCAGCCGACGCTGACTTCACATATTTTCTCGGACACTACACAGCACCAAGATCTTAAATATGGCTCCAAGAAAAAACAGAAATGTTCGAGGACAGAAGGCTAAGAAGAGACCTCCCGACACTCCACAACAATCTCAAGTGGCAGAAGAATCCTCTGTGCCTTCTCCTGAGGATGCAGAGACGGAGGATAGGCCTATTCAGGCCCCAATCACTGCTCAGCCACACGACTTTCCTTGTGTTATAGGTAAGTACAGCTGAGTTAGGAATATCAAAGTGAGAAAAGCAAGTCAATGTGTTTTTATAATGAATTGAATTGTAATTTTGAAATATTTGTAATCAATTCTTATCTAAATATTTGAAGAATTTTTGAGATGGAATGGAGTTTTATGTAGGCCTAAGTCATGTAAAGCAGTTTTTTCCATTATAAATTATCAGGCACCGTGAGGTCAGGCAGCACTGCTGCTACCACCATCATCACCACCGTCACCACCGCCACAAACTTTACTGCAGGTTCCACATCCACTGCCTCCACAGCTGCTACTCCTGCTACTGCAGATGAAGATGACGATGAAGATGAGACAGAAAAAGGCAGGGACACTGACGGAGAAAATGCCCAGCCCCCTGCAAAGAGAAGGCGTAAGGCCCCGAGGCCTCCTGTCGTCCTTTCCGAAGAAGAAATGGTGGAGGTAGCTGAATTCCTCAAGGAGAACGATAGCCTGTATAACAAATCAAGAGACCTCTGGAGGGACACCCAGGCCAGAGCACGTCTGTGGGATCAGCAAGGACAGGCCATGGACAAGACGGGGTTGGAGCTGCAACAGTGGTACGAGAGTCTGAGGACAAAGCTTGGACGGCTAAAGAAGAAAGCACAAAAGAGTGAATCTGGAGCTGAGGTCCTTACTGATGCCAACAAGCGCCTGCTGCAGCTTTTTGACTTCCTAACCCCTCACATGTACGTTGTGCAAAGGAGGAACATAGTTAGTGTAAGTATATTTGACAACAACAACAAAAAAAATTGTGAAATACATCATATCACGAAAAATGGAATAAAATTTAACAAAGAATTATTTTGAATTATTTTACATTAACTTTGATTTATATCTTAACATTTCCTCATCTCAAAACATTCTTTGCTTTGTATCTTTTCAGCTACAGGAACGTATTGAGGCCAGAGGACCAGCACCTCGGGAGGAGGAGGAAGAAGAAGAGGACCAGGAGCGAGGGGTGGAAAGACAGGTAGAGCCAGCCCAGCCAGAAAACCAGGAGGAAGCTACCACTAATCAGCAGTCTTTAGATGGAGCAAGGAAGGAAAGCACTCCATTCCCCAGGGGCAGCAGGTACAACAAGGGTAAGGCACCACAAAGGTCCCCGAGACAGCAGGAGACGGATGTTCTGGATCATCTTATCAAGAACCAGCAAAACAGCGAGCAGCTGATGGCCCTTTCTGCCCAGGTGTTGCGTACACTTGACAGGCCCCAGTCACAGCATCCAGACCGTGAGCAGTTCACTAACTACGTCGGTTCGGTGCTGCAGCAACTCCCTGATGACTTGTATAGGAAGGCAAACAGACTGCTGAGCAACTTCCTCCTTGACATACAAGATGAAGCCAGCACCAGACGCCAAGACTCTCTGTTCATGCAGCATCGACACACATCACTGCAACCTCCCTCGGATCCTCCAATAGCAAGACCTGGTACAAGTTCAGGGGTCAGTCAACCCCCCTGCGGAGATGAATGGCAGCCCCCACCACACCTTTGGCCTACCAACCCAGTTTCCACCAGCGTTTGGCACTCCATGAAGCAGTCCTACATGGCGAACGTGATACCTGGGATGAACGACCATTCGCACACCACCATGCAGCCACGCTCCGCCAGCGCCCCTTCTCTCTCAGCAGGCAGAAGTTCTAGGGAGTCAAGTGACTTTAGTATGACAAGCTTCTTGGCAAGCCTGAATGATTCATCTCAGACGCCCCAGCAGCAGCAGACCCAGCAATGTTCACAGGAAGATTAGGGTAACCAAATGCAGAGCAAGGATGGAAAAAAAATGAAACGAATAAAAGCAATTGTGTTTTAGTTTTCCGGCTTTGGACTTTTTTGTTTATCAGACTTGTCATTAATGAGGAATGAGCCAGGAAGACGATGTAGATTTTTTTTTATTAAACATGAGAGCAATACTGAGAAGGAAACGAACATAAATCGGTCTTTGTTTTCATTGATTTAGTTTTTAGGAGTTAGACACTTTATCATGTATAAGTTTTTTATCATTGACTTGTGTTTTGCTATGTTTGTTAAGATTGTTTTTGTTGAATAAAGTACGCACAGGTTGCATATTAATGTTTAGAATTATCTTGCGTATGATTTGTCATTCTTGAGTGAAACAAATCATTATTTCCCATCAATCTGTCTCTCTCTCTCTTAATGCTTTGGTTAAGAAATGAATACTTGTATTCGACTCCATTGATAAATTCAAATTTGAAGATTTGGAACGTAGAATGAATCAAGAAATAAAAATTCAGAAAATTTACATTGTTCACTTTATTGAACACTATGCAACTCCCTTTTTAGATACATTGCCTTGGCTACAAGCTTCTTTGGCAATTCAAAAACACATCATATCCAAGTACAATAACTGATAATAATACTTGATGCAACTCTAATGTAGTACAAAATATTTTGGCAACTCAGTTACTCAGAAACACATCACTTTCATGATGTGTTTTTTTTATTGATTGATTTTTTAAAATCAATAAGGTTTTTTGCAAATGCAACCTCACGGCATTTTGATTGAATGTTTTTTTACACACAAACATATTAGTCGCCGTTCAGACGACAAATCATGAACATTGCTTAATAATTATGACAATTAGTAATTTCAAGGCTCAACATCCATTGCAGTATTCTAACAAATGCTGGCAACAAAATAGTTAATCATAGTAAGTGTCATCTTTATCTATGTCCACTTCAGGTAACAAAAGTTTATACTCCGTTTTCTCAAATCATCCTCTCCTGCCAAGGAACTGCTCCTCCAAGAGGGTTGTTGAAGTACAGTCTTAGGGTTTCACGCTGTGCTTTGGCCTCTGCTGTGTCGCGGAAGGGTCCTCTTGGAGTTGGTACTTCATGCATGGGAGCCATGTTCCTCCATTCTCCTGGTATGATGTTATGGTCGGCATCCTCTGTATCCAGCTGACCATGGTACATGGCTGGGTGCCGTATTCCAATCAGGTTGTGGAGACAGACACATGTTTCTATGATGTTACGCACAACATCAGGTTGTTGCTGTAGTGTTCCTAGAAGACACTGGAATCTGGCTGCTAGTATTCCGAAGGCATTTTCCACGACTCTTCGGGCTCTACTTATGCGATAGTTGTATATCCGCTCTGTACGATTCAGGTTCTTTCTCGAGTAGGGCTTCATCATGTGGGTTCGCAAAGCAAAGGCGTCATCCCCGATCATGAAATATGGCATGTTCTGGTTGTCATTGGTCATTGGCTCAGGTGGGGGGAATCCTATTTGACCACTCTCCACTGTCTCTTTGAGCTCAGATGCATTGTATATCTGCGCGTCAGACATGTGTCCTTGAGCACCGGTGTCTATCCACAAGAACCGGTAGTTAGCATCAACAAGTGCCATGAGGACTACTGAGAAGAAATGTTTATAATTATGGTAGAGACTGCCGGAGTTCTCTGGTTTCCTGAGTGCCACGTGCTTGCCATCAAGTGCCCCCATTACATGTGGAACGTTCCAACGCCTCTCGTATTCTTCAGCAATTGCACGCCATTCTTGTTCAGTGGTGGGACACTGGATCACTTCATTAGCATACTCATCCACTATGGCTTGACAGACTTCGGGGATAAACTTGCAAATGGTTTCTCGAGCAACCCTGAAACTGTATGACAGTGACGGATACCGATCGCCAGATGCAAGGTGCCTTATGGTACAGGCTAACTTGAGACCAGGTTCAAGGGCTCTCCTGGCATTGGTATCGTCCTTCGTGAGTCTTGGTGCGAGTCTCTGGAGTAGTTCATCAAAAAATTTTGGCGTAACTCTCAAGAAATTGAAAAATGCCGTTGTATCCTCCATTCTTAGTTCATTCAAGAGTCTGGTGTAGTGCCCATACAACAGCCTTCTCTCAGCTTGCAGCCATGGTCGAACCCAATAACGACGTGGTCTTCTTCGCCTTTTTCTCAGCCTCTTTCTCAGGACCTGAAGGGCTATTGCGTCTTGTTGCATAGTTTGTTGCTGGAGCATAAAAACCCAGCCCAGGGCTGCAGCGTTGCGAAGAAGTTGATCCATGTCTAGTATTGTCAGGAGGTGCAGCCTGCTTTTATACTCGACTGCCCATTTTGGCGAAAATCCGACCATTAATGGGTCAGTGTCCGATTACCCTCCGAACAGCAACCGATTTGTCGGGTTGATGTCGGCAGAGTGTTGGAAGTGTCAGATTAGTGTCAGGCCACCCTCGAATTACAATCCGACCACATTCGAATCAATCGGACGCTGCCGATGAAAATGGCGGACAGACATCGGGCCGCTACTAGTCCTTCATCCGATTACCCCGATCAATGTTGGATCTTGATAGGATTTTGCGGAAAACAGGGACCAAAAAAAGTGGATGTCGGGTGAATTTTCATCGGAACTCATCGGAGCGCTGACATTTTTGCAAAATTGGGATCAGATTGGCGTCAGATCAGGTTCCGATGGTCAGTGGAATGGGGGTATAACACAATTCTCTCCACATGTAAAACTATATATTTGTATGGGTACAAGTTTGATTCGATTAAAGCCCATTAGTTAAAAAATGTGACTCATTAACTTTTAGGCCTGAGTCGAATCGATTATTAAGCCGGTGTTCGATCGAAGAAGTCGAACTCCGATTTCATTTTGATGAATTCGATGCATCGACGAAATTACCAAATTGACTAGAAAACACAAAATCTTTTATTTGATAGTCCTGTTATTCACAATTTATCTTCATATTTTCACAATTTTAATTTGCTTACTTGGTTCCTACTCTCTTTTGTGAGTTTTGCAGGTAACGCATCAAGAGAATGAACAGGTCGCTCGATGATCAAGCAGCTACTACATACTACTTGGATTTGATTCGTTCACTACTATATACAGCGCAACGCCACAACAAACAATTGTCCATAGACTTTGTACAACGGATAGCATCGTGTGTTGTGAAAACCTGGCAATACAGTGGCAATCGTGCGTAAGGCTCATTTGCATACACGCTGCCGACGTACAGACTAATAGAGCGTCTCCGTACAGCGATTCGGAGACCACTGATTGGTGCATCGCGTAGATCACGTCATAACCATGTGGTCGCCAAAACAGTGATACAATATCCAGTCACGTTGTCCGAAACCCGGAAGCGATTTTTCGATGCATTAGGGTTACGGAAAAAAAAATCGCAACCCGGAAGCTGATTGACTTTCTGCCCGTTGCAATAGACTCTACAGATTCCAACCTACATACATGTATACGATGCCATATTGACGCTAATTTGTAAGATTTTGACGGAAAAACAAGAAGTAATCGAAATTCGCTTACATGTGCAGTATCGGTGAGAAAATAGATTCTCCGAGGTTACCTATCATAATTCATATAAAATATAGGAAAGTGAAATTCTAGGTTGATTTTGGTACGAGGTGATAGAGAATTGCACGCTTGTTTTGGTGGAATACTATGTGGGGAAATGGAAGGATTGCACTGCGTATGCTTACTATATTTTCATTCATAAATTGGCTCTTGGCAGTGGCTGGGTGACGTCATGTATCGATGCAGCGATGTTTGATCGGCGCAAAGCCATCGAACACCGGTTTCTGAAAAAATCGATATGACTCAGGCTTATTAACTTTGGTAATCATAATATAGAAGGTAATCAAAACATAGAATTAAGCCTTTAGTTAGAACTGCTTCTTTGTTAAAATCCAACAAGGAAATATTGCATTTGCATTGTGACTGATATATAAGCCATCAGTAGTTGCTGCTTTGTAAATGCAGCGCCATGTCAGTTGCACACTGTTGTTGTGCAGAGTGAGTTTGCACGCAATTGGTCCCGCATTTGTACCTTCTTGCATTTGCAGTGAGAAAAAGCATGGCCTCTTTTGGCCTCGTATTTGGCCTTTGAGTGTTTACAGTGCGCGGCTGGGCCGCTGGGCCCCGGTCCCGCTTTTTAGGCACTATAACAGGGGTCTATGACTGCTAATCCCTGTTAATCACTCCTATTGCTCCCCCAAGGAAGCCCCTGTGGGATTAAAAGCTTGATATGACTTAGTACTGTGGAAGACCCCAGATTATCTCCTTTTCATTTTGGGAGTCTTTTCACTCTTTTGTGCTGTTTGGAGGGCTTAGGAAGAAAATAAATGAAGTGTAAAGAAATTGTTAGCGACTTGTGGTGTACCCTTACAGTTATAATTTGAGTGCATTTGCAAGCAAGGAGAAGCGCAGGGAATCGAGCAATGTATTACAGGTACGTTGAAACTTATATCTGAGATACAGGATGTATTATTGCTGGAAATTCAAGAGTTGATTAGCAAAAATGCAGATTTAAGCTGGATGTC
The DNA here is from genome assembly GCA_963669155.1 of Arbacia lixula. Lineage (NCBI taxonomy): Eukaryota > Metazoa > Echinodermata > Echinoidea > Arbacioida > Arbaciidae > Arbacia > Arbacia lixula. Next base: position 17,607,689 of record OZ022578.1, on the reverse strand, counting down.
ATGAAAACACTCTGAACCAAACTGAGCAATGTATACAAGAAAAATGAAGTTTCCCCAGGAGTGCTTTTCTTGTATTTCAGGGGCTCAATGTCCTGAGCCCTAGGGTAATTGTTAAGACTGTTACAAGTATATTATTGTCTGTAATGTGAAACTGAATGAGGAGAAAGTATCGATGGGAGTATTTCTGCACTTGAGCAGTCTAATACATGTAGTAGGAATTACTAAGTCACTATTCTCACAGAACTCTTCCTTGTTTTACACAAAACACTCTAGATCGTTTCCAATCTACATGTACATACATTGTAGAGTGTAGACGTCTACAGCTTGCAGTACAATGCCCTATTTGTTAGCATTCTGTCTGAACTCTAGGCATAGTTTGGTGAAGCTGAAATCTACCACACTGGTATTTGTCCAGTATACTCTGTAATTGGGTAATGAACTTGGCACCTGTATCAGGTCATTGACATGACTCTAGGAGGAACACCAGGCAGGGGAGAGAGAACCTGATTATTGAATGGTATTCAAACATAATGGAGAAATAACTCTCCAAGTTGAGAGGAGCCAGAGCTCCACACTAGCAGGCCCCTGTACACTTACATATATGGGCTTGAGGACAGTGAGTCCCATATGCAAAAGTTATGAAACTCAGCAGTAATAAGCAGTATACCCTAGTGATAACATGTATGAAATTTCACAGTCATAGCTTCACAAACACTTTCAGGAAAGTGAAAAGCTATCCTTGTTTACATTTGAAATGCACCGTCCATACACTACAGCTCAAAGGAATTGGCATAGGGAAAGGGAAAGGGAAGAAAGGGAAGGAGCCGCAGTTTTGAACCGTGGTATATTTTGTCAAGTTCAGCATAAAACATGATGCTTTAGCCTAAACGGGACAAAATATACCATGGTTTAAAACTGCGGCTCCTTCCCTTTCTTTCCTTTCCCTTTCTCTATGCCAATGCCTTTGAGCTGGAGTGTAGTTTCAATTCATAATCATATTGTCCCTATCAAGGCACGTTGTGGGCATTGCTCCCATTGAGTGCATGCACTTTGGAGTGGACCGGCGCCGACCATAGTGCAGAACAGTCTCTGGTCTCTAGGCTATATGTTTCGCTTAAAGTCAGTTTCCAGTTCATTTATTTGGAGGGAATTTCAGTATCTTCTTCCATTTTCCATAGGTCTTCAAAAAAACAACAGCATACCCTGTCTTTAAATTAGAACTCGGCACAACTCACACCCCTAAAATCTAGAAGATGGAATGGGCCCGAGTACATGTACACAAGCCCTTAAAAATGACGCTGGACCCTATTTGAAAAAAAAGTAAGTGTGGTGCCATGCCTCAGCCCCAACTTAAAGTTTGCAAATACAACCCCTTGTCATTCTGTCAGTAGCAATGAGCGTGTATAATTGTAAATATCCAGTTTCTGAGCTAGAACCCACGCTTTTATGATTAACTTGAGATTTTTGTGAATATGAATGCAGCAACACTCTTTAAAAAAGTGCAAAGAAATAATGTATTTCACTCCCACACCCTTGAGGAATAAGGGCAATTGGATAACTTTTTTAACAATCATAATCTGCTTTGTAAACATTTGCATGGACATGACAGCGTATGTTGGAAAAGTAACAAAACTGGGGTGAACACTGTCTAGAATACAGGAGTGAACCTGGACACTGCCGAACAATGTGTATGCAGGCTGCTAAATAATTGCATCAGTGGACCTGCACAATGAAAAGTTGCTAATGGCAACACACAAATACGCAGTGATGTCATACATTTGTCAGATTATCAATCATGCTCATATAGGGAAAATCCCCAGTTCCCCAAGGGAGTGATGCAGGGCAGTGAGTTCCCTTGTACATGTATGATAGAAATACCGGCACTTGGCAACATTAGAATATATTGCTTATCGTTCATCGGATCCGCATCAATATGAATGTCTTCCTGATGCCGCTATATAGGGCAACCGGCACGCTGTCCATTCTCAATACAATCCCTTCCATCACCACCCATCCTCCTCTCCCCTTCTTTCTTTTCCTCATTATCTGTCGGTCGAATATGCACATTTTCTATTTTCCAACACATGTATAATTGATTATTTCTCCTTTTATGCCAAATGCTCTCGTAATTTTGATTACCAGAGTGGTTAGAAGGCTTAGAGGAGCGACATTACTCTTCGCTCCTGTGTATTTTTTTCGCTGCTATCTACCAATATATCGGTCTATCTAAAAAGATCTTTATCTAACCATCTATCTATCTATCTATCTATCTATCTATCTATCTATCTATCTATCTATCTATCTATCTATCTATCTATCTATTTATTTATATATATATATATATCTATCTATCTTTCTACCTATCTATCTACTTATCTATCTATCAGTATATCTCTCTGCGATTTGAATGCATACGCTATCTTTCCTCAGCTGCGCTTCAGAGAGATGGCTACATCCAGATCGCCTCGGAAGTGATAGTTAATCCCATCACCCTCACCAACGTTGATAATCTGCTTAATATCTACCAATACATCTATCTATCTATCTATCTATTTAAAATTATTTATCTTTCAACTGATCAAATTTATATATTTCTCTCTCTCCCCTCTCTCTCTTTCTTTCTCTCTCTTCCCTCTCTTTCTTTCTTTCTCTCAATCTGTGTATGTGTATAATGAACCATATGTGCAGTTTATTCATGTAGCATTACTCACTTCCATGATGCTGAGGTGAAAAAGTGTGGTGGTCTTGTGGTACTGTCATGCTTGCCTTGTGTGTACATGTAGGCGTAATCATGGGGTTGGGGGTTAAGTTACAGCATTGAGTACATCAAGTACATCAGAGCATGTGGTCTATTCCTCAGGTTGACCAGGGAGGTGTTAGAACTGGAGTTAGCACGAAGAATAATTTATTCCTGCACCAGTCGCGTTCATTGATAGCACAATAGAATATTTGACGAATTTGGTTCTTTGATCCAGTGACGACCGCCGCCAAATATGCAAAACGAATTTTGGATGCATTTCGAGGAATATATGTTCTGTATGCGCAGAAGATTTCAGAACCACTTCATGAACTGAAATGCATGTGCAGTAGTAGTACATCTCATAAAGATACGATTCTGTGAATTTCAGATTATACTTTTGCTTCGTTTTAGTAATAGAAGAAGAATACTGTAGAAAACATGCCAGAGAAATGCCTCCGTATCCCACATTAAGCAATCATATTTACTTAAAAATATCTAGTAAATCGTCTGTTGAGTGTTTGATCTTCCATGGACACAAGCTCAATTTCGTGTCCGGAGGTGTCCGAAAAAGTTATGGACCGAATTCTTTCTACAATTTTTTCAAAATTTCCCTTCGCTCATCCCAAAACTAATTCACAGTGTGTGTAAAAATATCAGCTTCGAGCTCCCAGCGAAGGCCGAACGGTTGACATATTTCTCAAAATAGATTGTCTTTTGTCATTCAGAGGAAGGCACTACCTGATTAGAAATACAGCTAATTGTTTAAAACAGCTGAATGTATTGAATTTTTATGAGGCGGCGGTCATCATAGATCAAAGGAAGGCTATCCGAGCACAGTCCATCCATGATAGGTCCATGGGTTGACACTATCAATGCAGACCAATTAACATTCATGCATTTATATACTTGATGTCATGATAACAGTGTTTGACTACATGTGCATGTAGTTTGTGACCATGGTAGAAAAAGACAAGAGAAAATCATCAAAATTGGAGTAGAAGACAATATCAAGTAGCAGTATTTTTGTGGCCTGTTACAGCTTTATGATGAATACCAGTATAGATTTCCCTCTTTTTCTAATGTTTTGAAAAACCCACAGATCAAAGTACAAAATCCTATTCAACTGAAATGACTCAAAATTTTCCTTAGTTCCATCAAGAAGTAATTGCGTCAACTCATTAGGAAGCTGAAATTCAGTCTCCACCAGAGCCGAAATAGAAAGAGACTTTGCTGTTCAAGTGCGGGATTAGTAAGTATTCACGTTAAGTCCACAGTAATCATAGAGCCTACTCATTGTTGAGCCATGACTATCATCTCTCCCCAAATATGGACTAGAATTATAAGGATTCTGGGTAAAACCTGTTCGCGTGGTTAGGTAATCGTGCACCAATCGTTGCGTATCCATGTAATTCTGGCTCTGCGATGGATGGTTCGTAAGAGTACTAAGTGTGGGAGTTAGGAGGGAGGGATAACAGCGTTTGATGCTAGATTTCCTGTTTCCTTCGACGCTGATCCCCCGTGCCCGCCAAAAATAGGAGTGCTGACATGCCATGTTTTGGAGGGGGTTCATTGGCTCGATGCATTTTGTGTTCGGAATTGGGTCAGATGAGGCCAGTAATGAGGAGGTAGAGATGCATGGACCATCAGGTATAATGGCCAATCTGGTTTAGCTGTTTTCATAGGGAGATTGTTGGTGCATTGTCCTGGATATGATAGGACATGTAGTAAGCAGATCACGGATGAACAAAACCGTCATTTTGGGGTGCAAGCATGCTGTTGTTATGCCAGATGTGGAAGTTTATTTACATTACTTAGCAGCTCCCCTGAAAAACAAAAACAAAAAATTGGTGTGAACGTAATGTTATCTCGATGGCATTTAAAAATGTGAATGATTGAGAAATTCTAACTTCTGTTGAGTCACGACATGTTGAAGACTTTCCTGAATTTCCTGGTACTCATCACGGTTGCAGACCTAAGCGAGTCTCAGAGAGTCACGTGCTTATATTACTTCTACATGTTGTTTGTGAGATTTACAATACAATAGACACGTAGCAGGGGGAATTCGTCTGCGATTATATGTTAACGCAGGAAGTTTTCGAGCACGTCTCAAGTCGATTGTCATATTAATTAGGGGGTGGTTGTCGCTAGCTAAATCCAACAGCCCAGTCTTGCCTTGTGAGAATACTATGAGTAATCCTGCCCAAGTTTGTAGCTACACTGTTCAGCCTTGGGGCTCCCACTTCCTCCCCGTTTGTGTTGAGGGCTCCACGTTCAGTGAAGTACACGCGGGAGTCGGGACTGTGCTATTACGCACGTGACTTTTATAAACAGTGGGCCAACAAATTTTGTATTGTGGCAGTTTCCTGGCTCCGATATAAACCGCAATCAGATACATGCCAAAGCCTGTATTGGGCAGTACCCGTCAATCCAAGTGTCTGACACATGCATGCATTTGTTGTTTACTTCTACTCACAGAAATAGAGAAAACAGTTTGTGACTTGTTTGTGACTTGTTGTTCTCCCCCCATTTTGGTGAGGCTGAAGTGAGCTGGGGAATGCGTGAATGGACAAGATAGGAGGGTCATGTGATCAGAAGTACGGAGGAGAGTCTAAAACGGAGGACATTAATCGCCTCGAGCCAGGAGTGGCGCTCCCAACTTTCGTTGACTGACAGCTTCCCTCTATGGTTAGTTTTGGATAGAGCGGCTTGCTCCCAAAAAAGTACTGTAAGTGCTTGTAAGATGACATTCAGCATGTACCTTGGCTTTGACTAACATGTACCTACATGCGGAAGAACATAATCTAGTGTGTGACAGTCTAAAATCCTGACCAAGAGAATCTGGAACGTTTAATCTGCTTGCTGTCGGACAAGTTTTACGTGGACAAAGTTATGTTCACCCATTTGGTGCTGTACTGTTGTGTTTGAAGCTTCTTTTCCGTACCTGAGAAGAGAATGGAGGATATTTCAAATATTTAACAATGGTACCTACAGCTGTGGTACAACACTTTTGGTCGATAAAGGCTGGACAGGCGCTCTCAGTACCTGTGGAAATCTTCTGAGGTGAAGCCGCAAAAGGGAGTTAGTCTTAATTTGTTGAGCATCTTCAAGCGAGGAATTATTTCTTTGATATCAGTGACTTTAAAACGGTGGAGGAGGAGGCAAGATGCAGAGGCAATATAGATTAGCCGCTGTGCGTTACCGCAACCCCTATCATGCTGCATGGAAGTTTGGACTGGTGAGTGCACTATTCAAAGAAAGCGTTGTCTCTTTTGTTGGTCAAAAAGTAAAGTTGTGTAAATTTAAGTACCATGGTACATGGAAGAACCCCCTCCCCCCCCCCCCCCCCATATTAGATCTAGAACATTAAGTGGAATCATTCACTCTTAAATTTTGAAATGTTTTTTAGGATGGGTCATCCAAAAATCCACAGTTGCGGTTGTCTAGAGATATGAGACCGCAGTAGCACCACCGCTGAGCGGTGCATTAAGGTGGTAATTAAAGAAGGCATTGATACAATGAACACGCGCTTGCTCTGGTCCGAATTACAGTCACATCGCCCGGGCTTCCACAGAAACCAGGAGGGCAGTTACAGGTGTGATATTCATTGGGGTGACAAGACCAGAAAATATAGCTAGCCTCTTTCTAAGGTGTACATACTATATTTACACGTAGTACATCAGTTCTAAGATCAGAAGAGAATAGGAGTTATATAGGGCAACCATGCTGTCCTATCCTCAATACAATCCCTGCAATCACCACCCATCCTCCTCCCTTTCTTTCTTTTCCTCATTATCTGTCCGTCAAATATGCACATTTTCTATTTTCCAACACATGTATAATCGATTATTTCTCCTTTTATGCCAAATTTTAGCTCTCGTAATTTTGATTACAAGAGCGGTTAAAAGGCGTCCAGGAGCGACATTACTCTTCTTAACCCACTTAACCCACATTGAACAAGAAGGTACAAAATATAGATGTGAATAATTGCTGTGACACGATTACCCTTTTTACATTGGGTTCTCTGAGCCCAGTACTATCCTAAAGCCATATAATCCCTTACCACAAGTTGGGCTAGCCCACTTTGGTAAAAAGCAGTCTGAACAGAAAGTGGTCCGAGCTTAGCCTTATACTATAGAGGGGCGTCTTCATTCGTCCTATGTGGGCGAAATAGCGAGCTTGTTCTGATCGGGTTAGCTAGCCAGATCACGAAATAGCTAGCTATTTGCGTCTTCATTAGCCAGATCAGGCAAAATAGCGAGCTATTTGGTCAAGAAAATTTCCCAAGAAATTTTGGGCTAGATGGAGCTAGCTCGAGCTAGTTCGCAAAATAGCTCGAGCTAGCTCGGAGCGTCTTCATTAGCCTGAAAATTTCTCGATCCCGGCATGCATCAGCGCCCACGAGGCATTGTTTACGTAATAGCTTTTTACACATGCGTGAATGCGAGCTCACAAACGAAGCTATGCGGCCGTGGCCTAATCCCGTCGTACACTTCTGGTATGTGCGAAACTCGGGATAATTTATGCAACCCGAGCTCGAGCTTACGTATCCCGAGTTTGAGCTAATGAAGACGCGATTGCAACTTCAGGCTAGTTCCATGGATCAGCAAAATAGCTCGCTATTTCGTCTGATCAGGCTAATGAAGACGCACCTCAGGTGTGGCTTAGGCCATGCTAGCTCTTTGCCCCACCAGTTTGCCAGTCTAAAGTGGGTAGATGTACTCATCTAGGGACTCTATCAAGCCTTGAGTACCTGGTTCCAGAATCAATGTGAAGGGGCTATAAAACTTGGACCAAATCTGGTTGTTCCGACTGGTGTTTACTAAAGTGGGCTAGCCCTGCCGATAGTTTGGGACTGCGAAAGATAGCGTACCTTGTAATTATCAAGTAATAAGTGAACACTGATTGGAACCTAGTACTGCGAAAGCACTACATCCATATAAGATATATTGATGTGATTATATGATAATCATTCATCATTACTATTGCATGATTACATGATACAAACCCTCGCCATACATGTAACGGTAATGTTATTTTGGAAATACTAAACCTTTGATATTTCTAACCCTGACCACAAACAACGCAGAGAAAAAAAGCAAGGCTAAATATCTTTGTGGTGAGAAAATCATTCCTGTTCTGAAGGTCACTGCACAGTGTCCAGTAAAGCAATGGAAACTGAAATTGTACAGAGGTGGTTTGATAGTCAAATGTGTATAACAGCTGCTTTCATCTGGCCATTGCACTATTTTTGCACTTGCAAGGGGGAGATGATATACAGCAAATTCAATGTATTGTTCAGGGCATCAAAAGTAGCTGTAAATCAGATGGCACACACACCTACACACACGCAAAAATCACAGGCTGTATATTGACGGGGTGTTGAAATTCTGTTTGCTTATTATCTGCGATATGTTTACATGTAAAGGTACACCCTTGGTATGAAATATACCTCGGGAAGCCAATTTTGCACAATCATTCAACTCTGTGCATGGACAATTTTTCAGTTTCCGACCCATATCATGGTTCTTAGTGTAGAATGATCGCACTCACATTACGTTTTAATTCTTGTAGCGTATTTTAACAACATTGCCATAAGAATAGTAATTTGATAAATAATTATCTGTCTACCTATTTATCTGTTGATCTTTGTACAGGTTGTAACTATCTTTCTATTTTATATCTCCCTTTTTTGTTTATCTACCAGAGTATTTGTCTTACTTTCAAATCAGTCTATCTATAGGCCTGTTTTAGTAGCGTGAAGTTCATAATATAATGTGATGATTTCTGTTTCAAGTTTGAGCCTGATTGGAAAAAATAAAACTCAACCGATGTAGGTACATGTAGAGTTAGTAGGGGTTATACAGACTTTGAAGAACAACAAAGCCATCTGAAAATAAATTTGAAGTCTTAGTTTAACCTATTGTGTATATGAAGATGCAAACAGTGCTCTCTTTTGTGAAAGGGTTAGCTAACACTTGATAATTGGATCAGAAATTACTAGTAGTGTGCTATTTTAATACATGACTCTCATGTAGGTACATGTAGAGTTAGTAGGGGTTATACAGACTTTGAAGAACAACAAAGCCATCTGAAAATAAATTTGAAGTCTTAGTTTAACCTATTGTGTATATGAAGATGCAAACAGTGCTCTCTTTTGTGAAAGGGTTAGCTAACACTTGATAATTGGATCAGAAATAACTAGTAGCGTGCTATTTTAATACATGACTCTCATGATAGCCCTTTATTAAAGTAGTTGCATGAAATCTCAAAAGCATTTTTATAGTATCTCCTTCAAACTTTCTCTGCATTGATCTGACAATATTTGTTACTTTAAGCTAATTACTGAAACAAAGGCTTCCTGTACACAGATATTTTGGTAGTGTCCCTATTTAAGTGTGACGAAGCGTCCATCTATGTAAGCTGTGTACGTAGCACAATAGGTACGGATATACACTATTTGGAAACCCATTGTTTCCTGAATAAAAGCAAAAGGCATTGTCCAGATTGATGAATCAGACCCTATTTTTAAATGTGTGTGAAAAATGATGTTCAGTATTGTCACACTGATTTAGTAAAGGAATGCTTCCTTGTAACATTGATAACTCCTTGGTATAGCATCTTTATTGAAGTAATAATCTAAGTGCTTTGAATTTTACTATGTATTTGGAGAGAGCTATGACAAAGAATTATTATTCTCATTTGCATTATGATGGACATATTGAGGGAAACATCTGCAAAAGTAGTACCTTAGAAGCAGAATATTAAATGAGTTGAATAGACCAGTTTTGTTATGTATTCAAATGTTATGCACATCATTCAAACAAGATGTCACTAATGGTAACCCCAAAGCTTGTCTGAGGTTTGTCTGAATAGCAACAATGACAAGATTCAGTGATCATTCCACCAATTGAAACTGAATCATGAAATACAGGACACATTTTTGGCAGGTAGGGGGAAAGTTGTGAAAACATTAGGATGATGGGTCTATTGAGGGAGGGCTGATATGTTCCCTGATTTGGTTTGGAAATACGATGCTTTTTAGGCTAATGCATTATGTTTCATGCTGAACTGGACAAAATATACCATGGTTTAAAGCTGTGGCTCCTTCCCTTTCCCTTTCTCTATGCCAATTCCTTTGAGCTGTTGTGTAGGTACTAGCCTACTGCAGCCAGACATGGTTATTGTACATTTTGGATTAAAAATGTCACTCAGCGTGGGATCCAGGCTATCTATTATGGAGTGATATGTTACTAATTTGCCTGAATATTAAGGTCAAATACAGCATGTTTTGTGTATCTTTGAATTACTGCTGTGCAGGTCAATTTACGGCCCTTCAATTTGTAGACATAGTATCTTTGTTAATCTCACAAGTTTACATCAAATTCCCATGGAAAAAGGTACCTCTTATTTGTCACGATTTAGGTACACAGCACATCTCTGTCAGCTTGCCAAGTCTTATTTTTATATCGATGAGGAACTAAGGAAATGTTTTCTCTGAGGCTATGGCAGAAGAAACTGTGAGTCACACAGGATTTTTTTTATTATTTGTATGAACTGATAACCTTTCTAAAGCAGTTTGAAGGTCATTGGAAGGCAAGATTTAGTTGTGAATATTCTTTTCTGGCCTTGGCCCAGCATACACGTATACACCCATATTCGTAACAACATGATAATCTGAAGAAAAATGCTAATAATACTGTGTGTCTCCATAAGTAATGCAATGTATGAAGATAGAAGAAGTGCCAATGATAATTTTGTGTTCAAAATGGAATGGTCAATGTGACCTGCCTGAGTCAATCATACACACCATTTTATGATGAGAGTTGTAAAAATGAGACCCAATCCAGCTTTGTGTAACATTTTGTACATGGTATTTAAAGATACTGTAGCTTTTTTGCAGGCCCCTAAAAACTATTTTGATTATAAAAAAATGCAGAAATTGAAAGAAGTTACCATTTAAAGTACACACTCAAAGGGAATATAATCAAGTTAACATAGTTTATTACGTAGTGGAATGAGTTATTAAAGCAATTTTTGCAGTAAGAATGCCATAAAAGTGTTCAGTTTTATGTGTTCTTGTACGTGATGTAGGGGCCGGGATTGTGCTCAGGATCGTGCACACAAACTATGCTGTACACGCAAGTGTTCATCCATAATTTCCGTCATGAACTCATCTGTAACTAGCAAACAACTCTATCACAAAAAAAGTATGAATGTCAAGCGCAGCAAGATGGATTATGATGCTGCAACCTTATAAACCTAACATAGAAAATTTTTACTATTGCGCGCAGGAAATGTCAATCCTCCAGCGCAATCAGCCGTATATTATGTAATGCGGCTAGCTCAGCTCAGAATATCCAGGGATGAATCGTAACAACACTAGGAGAACGATCGAATCCACTTGATTTTACAAGCTAAATAAGTAGCCATGATACATTCAACTAAAGTCAATATTCTATCAAGGTTTTTTTTATTTAATTGTATTCATGATAATAATCATATTGATATCAACTGTTTGGTTTCATAATGCAAGAGGCGAAATCTCAGTCTGGTATGTCAAAGAGTAGATGTTGGTGACAAGCATACTGCATTGTGTATGTTTTACCTTTATTCACCTTTTGTTGTTACAAAAGATACATTTTCTGGAATATTATAAGCTTATAAGCTTCTTGTAGGTATGAAAATCTTCATATTTAGGATTTTTCTTTCATTTTCTCCTGTAAGAACTTTCATCCCAATGATAGAGCTGGAATCTGACTTAAAGCAGAATTGATAGATGATAGATTTCAATTTTTTGCATTTAAAGCCTGCTGATTTGTTAACCCTAGTCTCTACTCAGGTATTTGAATAAATGTAAACCAGCCTTTGAGTAGACCGGGCATAGATACTTTCAGTTTGTATTGTGAAGTCATTTCCTGGTGTGGCCATTTGTGAAAGACAGTGCACTGAGTTTAGGCAGGGAAAAACATCCCTACCAGGTACCGTCACACCATTCATTTATCTATCAAAAGTGGAGGAAATGTTTTCTTCTATCAGAACTTTCACTTTGCCAGTGAGTATAACTTCATCAATGAATTCTCAAAGGATTTGATGTGATTTTTTCCTTTCTATATGAGTGAGGGTGCATAGAGCAGAGGATGTTGATTGATTTCAGTCATCTTTCCGTTCTGTTTTGCTTCCTTGTTGAGCGTACTGATGAGGCCTGCTTCTACATGTACATGTACATGTACACTACAGCTCAAAGGAATTGGCATATATAGGGAAGGGAAAGGGAAGAAGGGTAAGGAGCTGCAGTTTTGAACTGCAGTATATTTTGTCCAGTTCAGCATGAAACATGATGCTTTAGCCTAAAAAGCATCATGTTTCATGCTGAACTGGATAAAATATACCTTGGTTTAAAACTGCGGCTCCTTCTCTTTCTATTTACCCAAAGCCAATTCCTTTGAGCTGGAGTGTATGTATTTGAGCCTTGTTGCTAATCAATGTAATTTCACACATTTACAGTGTATGTGTGTGACCCATTTAAGGAACTATTACACCTCAAGAGCAAGGGACTGAAATACAGGATTCTGAAACCTAGGATACTGACACCCAACAGCACAGGATGTCAAAGGTGTGGAGAGTCAGGGGAGATATATCCTCACATTTATTGATTTGACCACTGCCGCCCTAAAATAGCTCGTGGGGGAAATGGCTCGAGTCATTAATTAGCCACAGCATCAATCAAATAATGTTGCCTCCTTTTTCGATATTCTTGGTTAGGTGAGAGTGAACATCACATGCATTTTACAAAGCATCAATCAGAACACAGATCCATACTCACTATGTTCTGTGCAGCTTGTTTATTATTTGATAGAGTATACCTCTAATTTATGTAAAGTACTTACTACATGGGTTTACACATAGTGTAATACATACTATGTTCTGGTTTATGGTGTGCGGTGTAAGAACATTGATTATTTGCAGATTTGTATTGTTTTGAAAATGCCATTTGAAGTTACAATAGCATGAGATTTTTGAAAGTCATCAGTGTTTAACAAATTTTGCACATTGTGGATTCACTAGATTTTTTTTTTTAAACCAGGGCCCTGTCATTATAGAGGATTGCGATTGATCTCAACTTGACTTGCGACACAACAGATAGAGAATTGGACTTGTGGTTGATTCAGATCAGTCGCAACTCTTTGTCATGAGACAAACACAGTAAACATGCCGTGTCTGGTGGGAAAAATTCAACTCTTCTTGTGTTATCCACAAGGGCTCTTTTTCAGAATGTGGGGGGATAAATGAGCTCCCTTGCCATGTTGTCACTCGTATGCCAGTAAGACTAGAAGCTCTACAAACCTGCCATTGTAAATAAAAACATGTAATAGGCCCTACTCATGAGCATCATCAAACAGATGCATTCTGAAAGTGGAGGACAATTTCCGTTTGTAGATTGAGGAGTTTCCTGCCGTCATTTCCTTTTTAGACTTGTTATTTTAATACCTTGCTGTACACCCAAAGGTAATTTAGTCTGACTGCAAAAGTACATGTAAATGAAGGGAATTGGCCAATTTCCAGGTGGAGTGGAGTGGTATTTTCAGCTAGAGCGATTAGCCAGCTCCATATTGATTGAGTTCGATTGATTGAGTGGTAACGGCCATTGGACCATTTCAACTTACCATTCTGCCATAACCATGCTTCCCATTTTTGCTTGATATTAGGAAAGAATCATTTAAACATAAATCTTTGAAATTAAACAAAATTAAACCCAGTGATCATGGCAGAATGCCTTTGCCATGCACACCACAGCTCAAAGCAATTAGCATAAGGAAAGGGTAAGGGAAGGAACCGCAGTTTTAAACCGTGGTATATTTTGTCCATTTCAGCATGATGCTTTTTAGGCTAAAGCAATTGTGTTTCATGCTGAACTGGACAAAATATACCGTGGATTAAAACTGCAGTTCCGTGCCTTTCTTCCCTTTCCCTTTCCCTTTCCCTATGCTAATTCATTTGAGCTGTAGTGTACATGTCCTTAATCCTTACCTCTACTTCCCTATGCCCTGTGCATTTAATGTTACTTGTAGGTACCTACTTTGACTCTATACTGGAATTAAGCATTTGTTTTGAGTGTGTGGACATACAAAATACTGCATTTAAATGTACTGTATCCCTTTCGTATACATGTCTACAAACAGGTATCTTGGGTAAATGCCATATTCTTCATGAACTTCCACTAGAATGTACTGAAAATGGATTTTGAATGGAATTATATTGGTCATTACTATACTTATATTTTTAACATTGCAATCAAAGCACTTCATCCTTGATCACATTCATGTACAGTAAATGCAGTTAAAGGCATTTGATGTTGGCTTTTTGATAGGACAGTATACAAAATGGAAGGCTCCAACTTGACTTAGCATTTTAAATGGAAGGTGAGCCTGAAAGCCAGACTACAAGTGTGGTAGTTCATTTGACTTAAATACCTCACTATTAGGTTTCATATTTCACAAACTAGTGCCTCACACAATATAGACTTTAGCGCTGTATGCGAGAGGGGATGTGTATATAGGCTGTCATTAAGGCAAATGGCTGCAGTCCTCTTCGTTGCCCAAAATGTCATGCCCATGGAGGAGATGGAACGTGGGCTGGATTGGGCCTGATTGCTGCAATTGGGCTGCAGGAAAACAATTGTTGGGACTGGATTGGAAGGAAAGGAAATGAAAGATTTGGAAGGAGCGTTCACGCCAACTCCTTCACCATCATCGAGGCAGAGGAGAGTTGAGGCGCGTTCTCACGGCTGCGGATTCCCACTGCTGCCCCTTGCTGCCTGAAGCTTGTTTGCTGGTGATCTCCATCACCACAGGGCAAGGGAACATCCATATGTACTGATTAACAAATGGTACCGTATTGTCAAAGTGATCTAACGGTGTGAACATCCCATTACATGTATGTCAACTGGCAGTGACAAATTATCTCCTCAGTGTGAATGCTCCTGAGCTTGGGTGAGGGGACCAGACAGGGGAAACAAGATGGAAATATATATACCACAAAATGACTGCAAAACATGCAAATATTAAATTCAATTAACATGAGGCAGCTTGGCTGGGGTAAGGGGGGGGGGGCATTTATCAGTATAGCATGTTTACAGGTAGAATATGAAGTCAATGAGGAATCCGTTCACAAAATCATGTCCATCACTTATGAGTTATTGTCAGTTGAATAAACCTTTGACAAGTGTAGGGATTGAGCGATATGCATAACATTTGCATACATAATGAAAGTAGTGTATTGGGTAATCATCACTGTCCATAGAAGATTGCAATCTGTGCTGGTGATGGCTATTCTTACAGGGACGTACATGTAACATGTGATGTGCACGTGTACTGTACTGTATATCTGTGGTCTAACAGTGCTAGAGCTCTTGACTCTTGCAGAGAGATCCTGGTTTCAAGCCCGGCCTGGTACATAAAATGTACACCCCTGGACAAGGTGTGTGCTTAACTCTTTGCATGCTACATGTGACTTTATGTGTGTAATTCCTATAGATGAGCAGTTTATCTGTCTCAACCCAGGTGTAGTATAGTAGGTACCTGGCAGCATAAATTCCTAATCTCATTGGATCAAGTAGATTCTAGTACCAGTGGCAGCTTGACGAAAGCTAGACCAATGATTGTACCCTTTGAATGGTACTTCTACTAGTAGAGCTCTACCTATCACTATAATCTATTACCGCTTACATGTATTTTGTATTTTGGTGGAAGAAGAGATATATGGGCTCCATTCATCTAGATATTCATCTTTCTCTCTCATTGGCCCGGAGAAATTCAGAAAGTGATGAATAATTGCCCCAGAAACGCTAGCGCATGGCTAAAAAATAATGTATAGTATTCTTGTTCTGTACCCAACACTTTATTTTGCATCGTAGTTTTTGTAGCATGGATGAGGAATGCATGGCGCATGCATTATTGTTACATGTGCAAACTGATGCTGGATGAATATCCTGTACTCCTGTACTCATTACTAATGACATAAACAGGTGTAAGTCAGTGAAGCGTTCAAGGCTTAGTACTGAGAGGGTTCAAATTGAAGGCCTTGTGTTCATGCTTTGGTGAATGATCAGTTGAGATGAACAGTGATTTCCTGTTTTACCACGTATGTAGGTGCGTCTTCATTAGCCCGATCAGACGAAATAGCGAGCTATTTTGCTGATCCGGGGAACTAGCCTGAAGGTGCAATCACGTCTTCATTAGCTCGAAACTCGGTATAAGTAAACTAACTCGGGATGCATAAATTATCCTGATGTTCGCACATGCGTAGTGTGCGACGGGAATAGGCCACGACCGCGTGGCTTTGGTTGTGAGCTCGCATTCACGCACGTATAAAAACCTAACGTTAACAATGCTTCGTGCGCGCTAATGCGTGCCGGGGCCAGAAAATTTTCGGGCTAATGAAGATGCTCTGTGCTAGCTCGAGCTATTTCGCGAACTAGCTTGAGCTAGCTCCATCTAGCCCAAGATTTCTTTGGATATTTCTTGACCAAATAGCTCACTATTTTGCCTCTTTTTATAAAGAGTCATTGTATCGCGAACAGGATCCACACACAAACAAATATTTCCCTTAACTCAATAAAGAATCATTGTATAGCAAACAGGATGTCCACACAGAAAAACCTATACCAAAGCTCTATACAAAACTGTCTGTAGGTGCGTAGATTGCTGGGTATGTTTTTTTTTTCTTTTCATTCAAAGGTTGCTAAAGCTATGACTGTAAGATTTAATGTCCTGTATTATAAGAATATATTGCTGATACGTGCCAAATTTCATGTTTTTTGCAAGAGGGTTTCACAGCCTTTAAATAAGCCAAGGTCTCCCCTGTTATATTAATTACCATCTCTCTGTGACATGTAGCATGTTACACACTTGAGATGTGGAGATGTAAACAGTCTGCCTGTGTTTTTATCAGGGCTGGCTGGCTGGCTGGCTGGTGTGGGTCTGCCAGGGTCAAATGATGTCACCATTGTGGAGGAATCCCTCTGCCATCTGTTTCCATGAACTTGGCAGGAAATGGTTGGGAGATCTCAGTCATCATGGGTGTGGGGGTGGGGGGCGGGATGGGGGTGGTAGTGATTGTTGGGAAATGGTAAAGGAAGGTGAGGGGATCTATGGATATGGACACCATACATCATATTTCATTTGATTCCATGAACTTGGCAGGAAATGGTGGGGAGATCTCAGTCATCATGGGGAGGAGAAGGGGGGGGGGGAGGGGTTGGAGATGGGAGTGTGATGATAGGGAAAGGGTAGAGGAAGGTGGGGGTGGGGGAAGGCTGAGGAAGTCCATGCATGTGTAAAAGATAAGACATCTTGGCAATAATAACTAAGGGTAAGAAAAAGGGAGCTTGATTAAAGCAATTAATGAAGGGACTAAACACATAAAAAATGGACAAAATGGGAAATCTGGGCTTAGAGAGTAATGATAGATTTACTTTGGGGCAGGGTTGGGGTAGGGAAGGGTGCAGTGAGTAGAAGATCTGAGGCTAGAAAGATAAGTGGCTAAGTAGCAAATGGTTGATTAGTCTTTGCCATGTACCTGAATGAACAAATCATTCAAAATGTAATCTCCAATATAGAGGGTGAGGGGAATGAGATGACATGAGGTGCGTCTTCATCGTATCGATTCAACATGAGCTTGAAGAGTGCAGATGGAGTAGGTCATACGTAATATGTATCTCATATATGCTGTGTGGGGAAAGTGATCATTAATGTAGCGTAGAAACCATTATTATGCCTATTATACATGTTGTATTCAAATAAAAAAGGAATCAAAGGGTTAAGGACTAGTGATAAGGAGTGAGAGAGAGATAGAAAGAAGGAGAGAGAGAGAGAGAGGAGAGAAAGAGAGATAGAGAGAGGGAAGAAAGAGAGATAGAGAGAGGGAGAGAGAGAAGAGAGAGACATTCAACAAATACAGGTGGGGGAGACACCCATCCTTTCTTCTTTTTAATCCAGGGTGTACTACATTTCATTGCTGTCATGTATAATGCAGTCAGTGTTAATTGCCACACCTCAAGAACATACTGGCTGTGTATTCATGTAGCAAAGGCACCTGTGTTAGCACACACGTACACGGGTAGTACGTTAGTGTTACATTCGTTGCATGAATAAGCGCTAGCAGTAGCAACAGAGTAGTGGTGAGAGACAGATGCTAAATGACTGCAATTTCAGACTCCTTTCTCTCTCTCTCTCTCTCTTTCTCTCTCCTTCTCTTTCATTCTCTCTTTCTCTTTCTCTTTCTCCCTCTCTTTCTCTCTCTATTTCTCCCTGTTTTATGCCCTTTCTCTATCCTCTTCTCTCACTTTTTCTGTCTTGCTGTCTGTCTTTACGTATATATCTCTCTCCCTCTCTCTGTCTATCTTTCTACCCCATCTCTTGATCTATCTCCATCCTATTTTGCTTTCCTCTCTCTCTCTCTCTCTCTCTCTCTCTCTCTCTCTCTATCTCTCTCTCTCTCCCTCTCTCTGTCTCTCTCCCTCTCTCTCTATCTCTCTCTCCCTCTCTCTGTCTCTCTCCCTCTCCTACCCCTTCTCTGATTTATCTCTGCCTGCTTCTCACTCTCTCTGTCTCCTTTTCCCTCTCTTTCTCTCTCTTCCCTGTTGCAGGGTTCTAGGCTTCATGACGATTGATTTGCATATATCAGCCATGAATAGGGGGACAGCGGGGTATCAAATGTGCATGAGTGAGCGAGAGTGAGTGTGTTGATGCACTAATGTTAGAAGAGCGCTGTTTATCTTGGATCTTTCCCTTCCTTATCTCCCACTCTGTGTCTCTAATCTCTCTACCTGCACTTAAAAATCACATCACTACAATATGTTATGCCATCTTTAGCTGTGTATGAATGTTCATTTTTGTAATGTGATATGAAATCTTAAAAGCTATTTAGAACATTTTCTCCAATCTAACATACCAATGATCTATGAGTACAATAATTTTCCATTACTTCAATACGTTATGTCATATTTAGTTGTACATATGTAATGTGATATCAATACTGAAGAGCTAATTAGAATATATTCTCATATATAAAACATACCAATGATTTCTGAGTATATGAATTTGTCCATGTACATTTATGATTAGTATGAAGGTTATGTTACTCAAAGTAGCATTATTTGATGCAAAATACATGTAGTTATGTTATGTTGTTATGTTGGTGTTTTCAGGTGTTCCAGATCAATCCAAGCCAAACATAAATGCATATCTACACATTTTGTGCTGATTGTAAAGAGATTTTGTATTTGTAATGAGTAAATACACTACAGCATGCATGGTACATGTACATGTACAGTACAAGGACAATGTGTACTAATATGTATAAGTTTGCATTTTGCTTCTATCTTTAGTATCATAAAGTACAAGAAACATCATTTATTTATTTTTGCAGTTGTCATTTTTCTATTAATAATGATGCTTGCCAAAAAAATAGGGCATGGACGTCAATTCTTTGAAAATTCTGATCACGTTCGTAAGACGAGACCTTCGCCTAAGCATGATTTATATTTCCAGAAAATAAAATTTCAGATATGATACAGTAGTCCTCTGCCAGTTGTGCTGAGATCATTGAGAATTAATCTAGAAAGTGTAATTTTCTCTATATGCTACAATTCAGTTGAGGTAAATACCTGATGATGTACATTGTGCATGGAACAATATGCATCACCTACTCTGCAAGCTGAATGTAATCCAGCATAAACGTACCAGGATGTTTCTGTTCGTAATTGTATGCCTCGCCATGATCCCTTTAAATGTTTAACAGGCATTTGAATAAGCTGTTAAAGAAAAGGGGTCTACAGGTTTAAGGAGACTTGGCATAATTAATTGACTGATTAGGCTGACCTTCTCTGTTGAAGGTAGTGTTTGTTTTGGTCCAAGCAATTGACCATAACTTGTGCACAGTTGCTGGTTAATGAGATTGATGGAGGAATTGACAGGTGTTTTTTTCAGTCTGTGGTGCTTTTCTTTTCCAGGAGCTTCCATTGAAAGCAGAACTTACAATGAAGTGAACAATGGTTGAACAAGTGACAGGGACAGTTTTGTAAATCCAATACAATATATAGACACTCTATGCACATAATTCAAATACACATTTCTTGAACTGGTATATATTGTGAAATTGTATTATATCAAAGGGGAAAATGTTTAAATGTGAATAATTGTTTCTGACAAAGTGTAAATGTATATGTAGGATGATGATGATGATAATGTTGATGAATTTGAATTCAAATTCAAGAGGAGTACACATACTCATATATCAATAAATACAAAGTTTCAATAATTTCTTATCTCTCTCTCTCTCTCTCTCTCTCTCTCTCTCTCCGTCTCTCTTCTCTTTCTGTGCAGCCCATTGTGATGGATGATTACAGTGATCCCAAAGATGTCCTGAAAGCAGTACAAGAGGGGGGCATGGTCATACCCCCGGAGAAACCAGAGGCGGTGCAGTCCTACCCCGAAGACGACTACTCTGTCCCTTACGAGGCTCAAAAAATGATCAGAAGTAAGTGTTTATCTTCAGGTGTGTGTGTGTGTGTGTGTTTGTGTGTGTGTGTGGGGGGGGGGAGGGGGGTGTTACTGTGCCAAGTGTGTCTGTTTGTATACTCTTTGTCTCCTTGTAGATCTGTGTGGCTCAGTATGTATGTTGTGCCACAACATAATCTACAGACCGATGTCTTGGGTAGATGTGAAAGTGGTGTACCATATTGAGTATATTTTGGGATCTACCAGCGGGACTTAGTTACCTAAATTATGATCATGTACGGTGTATGTGAAGCTAGAATGTGTGAGGAATGAATCGTTCATAGTCGTAATTATTTCCAAAAAATGTATTCAAGGGAAGAGAGGATATGTCTCTTTACTACCAAATGTAATGTATGGTTTGGTTTTTTTGTGAAATTTGCCTGCAAAGTGAAATTTGCAGAGACAGTCAGTGCTGAAAATTTAGAAAAGGTACACATGTACAGTAATATGCTATAAATCTGTGTGACTGCAATATGAGATGTTATGGAATTGTTACGGAGCTCAGAGTTACTGTAGCTAAGCAATTAATCAAATCATTGTATACTTGGTGATTCAGGAAGGGTTTTATTCATAAATACATGCATGTACTAGGTTTGCGTTCAGCTTACCAGCACCTCAGAGTTAAGCATATCCATAATTCATGAGAGACTGATCCCTCATGTTTCTGACTTTGGAGAAAAGCGGAAGAAATGAATGCCCAGTAGAAACTGAGATGAATTCTTAGCAATCACCATAAAACATTCTGACATCTCGGGAGAAGATTTGTGGGTTCCCTCCGCCTGACGTCAGAGAGACAGCAGTGTGCCCTGGGGTTTTCTATTCCCCCCCCCCCCCTGAAATGCTTGGAAAGTTTGAGACACTTGCATTCGTACTCACTCTCACGCATGTACCCCCAGTCCCCCCCCCCCCCCCCAAAAAAAAAAAAAAGGACCATACCTGACTTGATTAATGCCCTTCGACTATCATGTAACATGAACCTTCACCTGATCTGGCATAATTTGTGGTATTCTTGTGAATGATATGGGAGGAAAGGTGTTGCAAGCCTTGGTCAAAGGCAATCAATCATGATGAAATATGGCTGTAGAGCATCATGAGAGGACAGCTACCACTTGATATCATATGATATGTTTCAGACTGCTAAGTATCGTGTGCAATAAGCAACAGGTTGATTGATTGATTGCATGTTATATTTCACGCAGCAAATGCTGTCTTACCAATACCCACAAGGTTTATCCATTGTGTATACATAATACTAGACATTATTTGAATTAAAGGGATAGTTCATCTTGAAATTAAGCTTGTTTCAATAAAAGCTCACGTAATCTACATTCACAGTGGTATATTGCCCCTGTCAGTGCGGGCATGCTCCGATTGACCGCTTGCACCTTGGAGCGGCCCATAAGCGCACAGCGGTCTCCAGTCGAGGCTACAGATTTCGGAGGACCCGCCCCAAACCTTCTCAAAAGCCGCTTTGCTTAAAGTTAGTTTCCAGTTGTATAATTGGGAGAGAAGGCCTGATACAGTATCATCTTCCATTATCCATCGGGTTTAGCCATTTTTTGTTTACATTCAAACGGGACACCCTGTCCTTAAGTATAAATCGAGTATATCGAGTATCATTATCATTACCATCAGGATTGTCACTTACAAATTATTAATTTAGTGAACAAATGAAAGTGAAACAAACATGTCATTTCAGGAGAGAGTCCTTTTCTCTAAGTTGCTTTCTATAATGCTAATGTTATCATCTTTATAATTAGGAAAACATGGTAACCGAGCTGCTAATAAAATTACTAAGATGATTGATGAGACATGATTAGTATGCTCTTGTAGCTGGCAGGTACAGCAAGTTGGAGTAGTTGCACCTGGATTTGAAGGTTTCCGACTTTGTTACCATACATGCATAATGATGTTGTGTGTACAGTCAAGGCTAACATACATGAACATGTACTGTGCATCTGTACTGAGATACATGTACATGTGAGAATCGCAGCAAAAAATTGAGAGGGGAATTGAATTTAAACAATCCTAATACCGGTAGCAATGTGAACTGAATCAAATGAAAACAATTATGAGAGATTGATTGAAAAATGCATAAGGAAATCATACATATCATAAGGAAGTTGTGCATTTTTCAAAATCATATTTACTAGCACCGACTCCTGATCATTATCCTTTATGGGTAACTCCAATGGTCCGTAATGATGCACTGTACATGCATGTCCATTTTATTCTTTAATTTGGCAATGGATAAACCAGAAACTAACATTTTCTTTGAACTAAGCATACCTGATTTTTAAACACATACCTTGTCTGATTTGTCTATTTTTATCCAATTCAAATTAAGGGCTTTGTTTTGTTTTAAGAAATATAGGTTGTTTTTAACTCAGTACCAAGACATAAAAAGGCGATGTAATGAGAAGATTGAAACCGTAGACATCCCCTACTTCATATAAGTGTTGCACCAAAATAATGGCTTGCCTTGAAAGATGTTATCAAAGCAAAATCTCCAAAAACATTCTTTGTAAAAAAAAAAAGGTATTCTTTCAAAGCATGAGCGCAAACTGTGTGCCAACTTCCTCATTGCACACATGACAAAGAAAACGGAAATAGGATGCCAACAAATGCTATGCAATCAATCAGGGCAAGTCAGAACAGTCTCAACCCAAATGGGACACCTTCCCCGATAGATTGGTGGTAGCATTTCATGCCAGGCATCACAAGCAGGAGACAGAGAAAGAGAGGGCCGAGATGCATTTATCCTCCCATCATAAAACTTGATGATTTGAAATGTCAGTGTCCATGTAACTAGGAAGACAGCCTGCGTCCCGGGTTGAGTGGTAAGGGGGGTGGAAAGAGAGTACAAGGAATGGATTAAAAGCGAGAGGACATGCCTGATGATAGGAGAGACACGGTGTCAGACTTCCTGACCTGATTTCCCCGTCACATAAACCACCCTCCTCCGAGCACAAATTAATCCAGATATTGAGGTTGAATGGAGACGGATGGACGCCTGCCTTATGTCATGAAATATTCGCCGCCTCTAAACGCCAATGTTTAGTTATTACGCCGCGTTTAATAGCGAGGATTGGTCTGTGTGTGTGGCGGCGTACAGGTGGCTGTCTGAGTTACATGCACATGCCACTGGTTGGTGCCGCATGTCTGCTGTTTTAACCTTTTACGGAGGGTTATTTTTAGGGGTACTTGATGCGAATGTGACGCTTAGTGCATGTCAAACAAGAGGCATGTGATGTTGAAATGGTGATAATTGGAGTGAGAACAAATACATGTATGATGCTCATGTGAACGACATCACGGGGGCTGAAAACGTCTTTAATAAAGAATTCACGAATAGAGCAAGGTATATACAGTTGGCATCAGTTGGCTAGTTAAACTGGTGTTCCATGTTCGGCACTCGGTGAACAAAAATGTGTGCTAGTTTGTTTGACAAATATGGAGTGATATGATAATGACATGATGGCATGCTACAGTGATTAATGTTTACACACCATATAAATGATTATGTATTTAAGATTTCTACATCCACCATGTTTAAAGTACTTGTTCTATCCAGAATTCTTGAACCTGTAAGAGAGATTTATCAGTTTCAATCCATTTTATGTATTTCAAAATTTAAAAAGCTTTTCCTACAGATAAGGATAAATATTTAGGACAATTTAACATTCAGCATGCTTTAATTTCTGCAAGCAAAACTGATTCTTCCTTCTAGTTCCACAATTCAGAGAAAAAACAGGGCTGTGTTTTATAAAGAGTTGCGATTGATCTGAATTGATCGTAAATCCAATCCCTTATATGTAATGTAAGTAAGTTGCAATCAATAAGAAAGTTCCCTGGACTGCAAGTACATTACAGCTCAAAGGAATTGGTGTAGGGAAAGGGAAAGGGAAGAAAGGGAAGGAGCCACAGTTTTAAACTGCGGTATATTTTGTCCAGGTGGGCTTGAAACATGATGCTTTTTAGGCTAAAGCATCGTGTTTCATGCTGAACTGGACAAAATATACCGCGGTTTAAAACTGCGGGTCCTTCCCTTTCTTCCCTTTCCCTTTCCCTATGCCAATGTCTTTGAGCTCTAGTGTAGGCTACTTCAGTCTGCCTGTTTGCAATTCTCCCTATCGCATATAGCCGATATCAAGCGATATCACCTCGCGATACCGATGTCTAATCGATTGCTCTTGGGACATATACTTCCGGTAAGAGTTTGTCGTCGGCAGAAAGTGAGCTAGAAATCACTTTTTTTGATGAATTAAGCAGCGAACATTTTGTATAAGGTTATGGTTAGGGTCAGGGTTAAATTTAGAATTAAGTTTAGGGTTAGTGTTAAGGTCAGGGTTAGGTTTAGGGTTAAAATTCATAAAATTAGTTATTAGTTACCCTGGTCCGTTATTGTACGGGATTGCCGAATGTTCGTGGACCGGAAGTTCATATCCCAAGAATTAAAGGTAAAAATATTAGAGCGCCACACACGTTCAGATTCGGAGAGCTATATGCGATAGGGAGAATTGAAACCTTTCCTGTGAGTGTAGACTTTGGATTAAGAATGTCCAACAGCTTGATAGCTGGGCTGTTCAACAATTCATAACAATATCTGCACAATATCTGCAAATCTGCCTAGTTTCTAGCCTGTGAAATGTGTTTCATTCCTATTCTCTTGGTGCGTCTTCATGAGCCCGATCAGACCAAGTATAGCCAGATAGTTTGCTGATGTGGGGCCTGAAGTTGTAATCGCGTCTTTATTAGCTCAAAACTCGGGATACGTAAGCTCGAAACTCGGGATGCCAAAATTATCCCGATGTTCGCAAATGCGCAGTGTGCGACGGAAATAGGCCACGACCGCATGGCTTCGGTTGTGAGCTCGCATTTACGCCCGTATAAAAATCTAACGTAAACAATGCCTCAGATTCTAGCCTGTGAAGTGTGTTTCATTCCTATTCACTGAGCACTGCAAGCATGACTGCCAGTCAGACTGGCCGCTAACACTAAAAGTAGTACTTTCTCTTTGCCTTCTCTCACATATGATGTCAGCAAGGAGGAACATAGGCTAGTCCCATGAGATCGCTTTGTTTGAAATTGAAGATATCAGTCTTTATTAATTTTCTCACGAACCTACAATGTGCAATTTATTCCCATGGATTTCTTTTTTTTTTCGGCTTTCTGGTACCAATGACAACAACCCCTATGTCTGAAGCAGCCCTAGCTGACTGGTTACCCTTTAGCCCACATTCCCATCCATTAGTGCTCACAGTGGGGCATCACAGAGACAGTGCCACAGTCTGCCCATGTTTGGTGCTAGGTAGACATAGATGGCTATCCCACATACTGTTGGTATTACAGCAATATGCATGTCAGATTAACATGAACAAAGGCCAAAGTGTAGCCTATAGGTTCCAGAATGTGGATTTGGTCTTGTTTTGATGCACTGCTACAACCACATCAATGTCTGGACACATAGGCCTAAGGAGCTTCTTCATGAGCACGTATTGGCGAAATAACCAGCTAGTTCGTGAGCGGGATAGCTAGCCAGATCACAAAATAGCTAGCTATTTACCTCTTCATTCGCCAGATCAGGCAAAATGAGCTAGCTATTTGGTCGAGAAAATTTTCCCCCCAAATTCGGGCTAGATGGCTAAATAGCGAGCTACTTCACGAACTAGCTCGCTATTTTGCGTAGCGTCTTTACTAGCCTTAAACATTCTCGATACCGGCATTCATCAGCGCGCACTGATGCATAGTTTATGTGAGGTTTTTACAAATGCGTGAATGCGAGCTCACAACCGAAACCATGTGGTCGTGGTCTATTTCCGTCGCACACTGCGCATGTGCGAACATCGGGCTGATTTATGCATCCCGAGATTCGAGCTTAAGTATCCAGAGTTTCGAGCTAATGAAGACGCGATCGCAACTTCAGGCCAGTTCCTAGATCAGCAAACTGGCTCGCTTTTGTCTGATCGGGCTAATGAAGGCGCACCTATCGACTATTCCCACATCCCTCAGCAATCTCTCCTCATGTCAACTTCTTACTATGAAGAATTAGGAATAGTCTTTGTTTTCAGAGCGAGTCTTGGTTGCAGACTCACATTAATACATCAGAAAAAATGACTTCACTGTCTAGAAGCTAGGCTTATGCAAACCTTGCTGCTGTAATTCAAGCTCATGAATTTCCGTGGTGACAGTTTATTGCATTATTTCTTTTTTAAGGAAGGAGCGAAATAACAAATTCAAGCACCAGCCATGCTCTGTTTTGGCGACCAGTGATTTTTAAAAATCTTTTATGCATGCCAGGATTTCATGGTTTGCATGCTAACCTGAAGAGTTTGCTGGCAGGTCAGCTGATATTTGTACATGTATTTCATTGCACAGTTTGATAAAATGTTAATGCCATATTGATTTAATATTTCTTGCACATGGTTTATCAGCAGATACTATGGGTACTAAATGTAGACAAGGAAGGTTTTTGAAGCTATGACTGAGATTTAATGCCCGTTATTATCGTTAGGGTATGCTGCTGATTCTTGCTGACTTTCATGACTTTTAAAAATAGGACACCCTGTCTTTAGCTTCTTTTCCTTTGACTTTCCAGGTGCACTTTGGTCAATTTATTGAGTACCCAGATTCAAATGTTAATTTTTTAGGAAAATCTTAACATAACAAAAGTCATTAAAGAGAGTATGCTGTACTGGGAAGACAAAGAACCTTCAAAAGGCTGATCGTGAGCCATCTTCTCACCAATTATTTGTAGGGGTACTTGATGTGAATGTGATGCTTAACCCTCAAAATGTTTGGGCTGAACATTTTGAGGATTTGTGATATAATCACTAATAATTTCAAATGTAGATCATTTGAGGGTAAATCACTTTCAGCAAGTTTCTAAAATGGACTACAGGGGATGTATATGAATTTAAGACAGTTGGCAAGAAGATTGCTCATTATCACCCTTTTGAAGGCTTTTATGTCTTTCCAGTACAGTATATTCCCTTTAAGCCTGGACAGTGCAACAGGGATGTAGCCTTGATTGCAAACTTTGCAGAACCATGGGAGTCTGTGAGTCTGAAACCTGAGAGACTAGCTCTCATACAGGTATATGCCTCCTGCTCATTGAAACAAAACTGGCCAGTCAGCTGCTAGTCTTAATCTGCAGACCCAGGTGTTGAGTCACTTTCACAGTTGGGTCTGTGCTTGCAGACTAGATGAAGCGGTGGAGCCTGGCAGTACAATTGTTTTTGCTCCAACTAATTGGCTTTCTGCCCCAGGCTGTAATTGCCAGGTCAAATCTGGAGAAGGCATTCACTGTTGGCTTTCTTTTTGAATATCTTAAGCCAGGTTCCCATTGGAATTAAGTCAGTTTTTTCTTGAATCATTTATGTCCTATGGCAGTTTACTGTGTACAGTACCATTAAGATCAATTCACAGTTTATTCTGTAATTGACATGAACTGTGTTATTTCTTCACATAAGTGGATTATGTATTGCAAGTCTTTTGAGCAGCAAAATACTAGATGTGAATGATCTTGAGAGGTTAACTTTGAAAGGCCTATACAACTGAGCTCTTATGGCGTGATTTAATTTATAGATGGCGCTCCGTACGGGGGCGGTCCTATGTGCCCCACCTTTAGGATTTGTAAAGCTTTGACAGTCAGGATCTCACGAGCTTGCGATATCAACATCAATCTGCTATTGCGCATGTACACACAATGTACAAGTGTGCTTGTGTGTGTGCATGAGCATTGCAACATAGCTATCCGACCAAACCTTCGTGTAGGTTCGGTCTACTTCATGGAGTTAAATCTGTTATGTTGCTATTCCGACGAGCACATAATGCGCGCGAGCAATGTGTACAGGTCAACAGGCCTTTTGCAAAGCCTGTACACACTGCCCATCGATACTGACGATCGTGCACTTTTAAGCGTTTTATCTCAGCCAGTCCTGAGCACGATCGAGCTTGTCAAAGCTTTCAAAACTTATGAGAGGAAGAGAGGGAGAGGGGGAGTAGGGTGGTGTGGGTGGTTGGGGGGGGGGGGGGAGAACAGAGGGAGGGGAGACTAATGGGAAAAAAACAGCAAAAAAAGAAAGATTGATGGAAACGAAAATTAAACTGTGAAAGACAAAAAAAGAGAAAGAGAGAGAGAGAGGGAGGATACTAGTCGAGGTGAAAGGCTGTGGATGGGGGTGGGGTGCCCTTAGATTGATGGATAAACTGTATGGTCTGCAACCAGCTTATCCTTTTCACTGCCAGTTATCATTAGGCTTTCATTCCATATTCCGTTACCGACAGAGAGGAGGAAAACTGGATGATTTATCGGGGAAATCATATCTACTTTCCATATTCTTCGGAATGCAGACACTGACCATGTCTGAGCATGCACACAGCAGTCTGGTCATTGAGATGTGTTCAATATAGCCAGAGGCACGTTTTCTGTTTCATGCATAGGATTGTTATTGTCCTGTTAATTCATTCGGGACGAAGACCAAGACCAAACTGATCAGCTATTTGTTTTTCAAAATTGGCAATAATACATATTTTAAATCAGATTTTTGTCTCGCTTGTCAGCAGAGACCTAGTAATCACTTTTCCTGTTAGTCTGTCTCAGCACATTGCCAGTCTGGAGATTTAGTGATTATTTGACCAATATTTAGCTTTGAAAAATAATTGTGAAGGTAATATATCACTAAACGACAGAAATGGATTCAACTTGCAGAAATTTATGCTCTCCTGTGTGATGCATTTATAAAGTATTTTTAATACTTGTTATCAAATGTTATGGCCTGCAACCACATTCATGGTACCTGGTCCTGTTCATGTGTAACTTCAAGCATAAAGTGTTCTTGTTACATGTATTAATCATGCCAGAACATGACTGCTAAGAATGATCATTAAAATGCACCCTTTTCAGCTTTCAGCTTGTATGTATTTATGGTCTAAATGATATTCAGCCTGACTTTCATTTGAAATTCTGTTAGCCATCAGGTCATGTATTTGATTGATTCATGTTACTTTTAAAGTTTTATGGAATCATGTCATTTTATTATATCAGGATACAAATGTAGGCAATTTTTTATTATGATTGATCATGGGGGCTGAGGAATTTATGGAGGCTGATCCATGTATAAAATGATTGAAAATAGTATTGATTTATTTAGTTTCATAGTAGTTATTTTAGACCTTTGTTTTAGTGAGAGGAGAGTAACATTTAAAGAACATTGCCAGATCAACGATTGTCTCAATGACAAGATCAATCTGATGTCTTTGTTCAGACAGAAAAAGCTGACGGATTGGTATCTTAATTGTGCTGGCCATACATATTATCCCCTGATTTCAATCTTCTTCCATAAATGTTACTTCTAATCTGGGACTGGATGTTTTCTCCGCGTGTCTCAACCAGCCGACTAGCCCTAACAACCCGCGACTAATGTCACAAAGCCCTCCCCCATCAGATCACAGTGTTGGGATATGGCTAATTGCGTCAATTAGCATTGACGTCACAGGGCGGGCAGAAAAGGATCACACTGCAGTTATTGCCGACGATGCATCTTATTTTGCTTGCTTATCTGGTGTCTTTTTTGGCTTAAATTAGAAAGAAGAAGTCGTATCAATCACGCCAGAGGAAAAGTAGATGCAAGACTGATGTCACAATGCGAGGGTATTAGCGCTGGACCTGCCATCCATACATTCATTTATAGCAGCCATCTGCCCTAATCTGATCAGATATGATTATGTCGGGCCATCCTACGTAAGCACTTAAATAATCACGCTATTGTGACAGGAGTGATGTAAAACAAACTTGTCAGTTATGTTGATTTCTATCTCAGCAAATTTGATGACATTAGAATTTATAGATGCTACTGATACTGAAATGCCATCAGTTCATATACTAAATACTCACATGACTGCACAGTTATTGTTGTGAAGCTATGATGCCTTAACCTGTAATACATGTGAAGTATGTGAGGTTTATCTGTCAATCCATTCAATTTAGGAGTTGCTTAATGTATGTTGTATGAAATTGACAACAAAGGGAAGTATCCAAGCCATGAAACTTATACTCTTTTGTCTCGCCTGAGCAAAGTTCGGATGAGGCCATGTGGGTCATTTTTCTTAGAGTTTTGGTTTAACTTGCTCTCATTTTTTTAAAAATTTCTGCATCAATTGTGTTCATACCTGGTACAAAGGATCCTTGGGTAATACCATATGTGTGTTGATGAGGATGATGGGGTCAAAGGTCATCTAGGCGCCATTTTAATATTTGAAAAACAACTTGACAATGTTTATTGACTGCGAAATCAGGGGAGACTCTGGCTCGATCACAAACCACCTTGTTTTCCTGTCTGATAATTTTTGTTGCATTTCTAGCTTAATGTTGTTGTATTTGTCATGCTGTTTTGCATTAATAAACATATTAATATAAATAAAGCTTGTGATATCTGAACAATGTATCTGCTTGTTTCTCTGGAATGTAACACTTGCAATCCAGCACCCAAGGTGTAACTTTCTCTGACTCCCTTCCTTATTTAGAATCTATTAAAGAAACTATATATTCTCATTCATGTTGACCATTTTATGCTCAAATTACATTTTTTTTGGTACGGGATTTGTTAATGTACATAAGTTTATGTTTGCATTTGACAAATAACAGGTAAGTTACTCCTAAATTATCCCTGAAAAGGATTAAAGTCTAAATTTCCATGAAGATACATCTGGAGATCTGGAGAGAGGGGTTACCGTATGGTTGGGGTTGGATGGAATGGGGTGGATAAGGTGTTGATATTTGAAGAGGGAATTAGAAGAAGAAACGTGTTCTCATTTTTAGCAATATTTGTATGAAAATTAATCACATTTTGACCTGTGCAAATAAGCCCTTTATGTGCCAAATAAGCCTGCAGCACTCCACATTGTACAGGTCAGTGTGATAGATTGGGAAGTCGCGCGCTATACTGTGATTCCCATCTTCATAATGTGTCTATGTGTAGTTAATCAGGGGGAACCTTTTGGAGCATCCTCGTCACATCTGAATGGTCATGTATGTCAGACCTTCAGGAAGGTGTGGTTTGTTGTCTGGGATTGCGTATTTCTTGCAGGGACAGGGTTGCAGTTGTTAACCCCATAATGCTGTACACATGTCACAGGTCTAACCTGACTTTTTAGCCTTTTGTTTTTTTTCTTCTCCAGATTGTACAATCACATATGTTGTATGGATTACAGGGGGGGGGGGGGGGGGGGAAGGTGGGATGAGAAGAAAAATATTTGTGGTGGCTAGTTTTCAAGCCAGATGTTATGAAAGGGAAACCCTGAACCAGGATTTGAACTGAATCATACATCATTTTCAAGGGCTCCTTTGGTTTATTTTGGGGCATCTCTGTTTTCACTTCGAGGGCATCATCATCCTCCTGATCAAGTAGTTATTGGGTCTGGGTAAAGTAGACTAAGTGATTGCATGCTTGCTTCCAGTTCAAAAAGAGAATGGATCCTGCATTATTCTTGTTAGTTCCAGACATGAATGTACCTGTGATGCGAAAGCTCGAATTAGAAATGTCCAGCAGGCTGAGTGCTAGGCTATTCCAAGGCTTGAGCAGGGATGAGTCATCGTTGTCATGGCGTAGTGGATGATGATGATGATGTGTATGATGGAGACAGTTGCTGTTGGATCATGCATCTGGGAGCAGGATGTGTGTCTGTGTAAAGGATGGTAATTGGGAATGGGGGAAGGTGAGATTGAGACAGGATGGGGAGAGAGAGAGATGGGAGGGGGTAGGGGGATGGGGTAGGATTGAGATAGGATAGGTTGGGGGACATATAATGTAGATAGGGATGGGGGTAGAGCAAGTAGGGGTAATGATAGTGTGAGATTAGGGGAGATAGGGAGAAAGAGGCAGGATGGGATCGGGTAGAAGGAGGGGGGTGGGAGAAAGGAAGATGAGGTGCGTAGATGAATGGGGATAGGGATGGTAGGAGAGGGATGGGTGTTGGAGAGATAGAGAGGGGGATAGGGGTGAAATGGTATTTGTTGGGGGACATGGATAGGGATTGGGTAGGGAGAGGGTTGGGGGTAACTGTGGCATAGGGATGGGGTGAGATTGGGATGGGATAGGAAGATATAGATGGGGTGTGATGGCGAATAGAGAGGGTGAGGGTAAAGGAGTAAATCAGAGATAGAAAAAGGATGGGGTCAGATAGAGGTATCATAAGGATGGGATAACCAGAAAGGAAGAGGAGAGAGAGAGAGAGAGAGAGAGAGAGAGAGAGAGAGAGAGAGAGAGAGAAAGAGAGACTGTACATGTGTGTCAGAATTCACACACCAAATACAAGTTCACAGAGTGTACAAGGCTGTTCAATTTCACAGAGAGACTGGTAATTAACCTTCATCCCACTGCCACTTGTATCAACACTTCACACCACATAATGCCCTAAGCTCTCCCACTACAAATTGAATAGGTACATCTACCACTCTCCATTTTGCTCCAGTTGAAACTGCTCTCCATTCAGGCAATGTTAATGAGATGATGTGTGGTCACAGGAGAAGTGAAATGGGTCACACAGCCATGAAGTGATGAACCGATGTACAATTATGTATGAAGAAACCATGTGTGACTCCCCTGTCAAGGAAAGCGTATTGAACTCTAGCGAACTCTGTTGTGGATGGCCGGTTGCTCATCCTCATCTTTAAGATTTCACTTGTTTCTTTTACTGTCCATCCCCTTTTTCACATGTAAAAATGTGACAATTTAGTACAGGCACATGTGCAGTTGAGGCCAAAAATTTACATACACCCATGGATTCAGTGAAATTTGTTCGCTTACCAAACATCATCAAGTTTACTATATTTTCAGAAATATAAATGCTATGACAAATGAAAGAGTGTATTTAAAGCTCTTTCACATGATTAGGATGCCATTGGGTATAATATTTTTAGGTGGAATTTTCTTTGAAGAAAAAAAGAGGAATAATCGTGCCAAATGTATTCTATTGTTTGGTATTATATTTTCAAACATCATTTCATATTTAAATAAAATATAAATGTAAAATCTGTGATTTATATTACATTTTCTATCATAAGCACCACTGAACAAAAAAAAAATAATTTTAAATGTTTGTGTTGAGATGTAACTAGCACGAATGTGAAATGTTTTTTTCAAGTCTTTATTTTTTATTTGTCTAAAATATGAAGATTTTTTACTGAAAAAATGATTCCTAAATATTTTTCAGCTTCTGATGACAAAGCAATGTGATGAAGAGGCATGACATACTCATTTGTTTGATATCAAATTTGTCATGATGGCACAAATATTTTATACAATACAGTCAATTTTTTGACGTTTGGCAAGTGTCAACTTTTCTTTGAATTATCTGGGTGTACATGTATGTAAACTTCTGGCCTCAATGTCATTATGTATTGTACCCTTATATTTCTTTTTCTATTATGATGTTTATCTAGACTGAGATATATTTGTTGGACAATACACATGCTGTATGAATATACTCTTCCTTCTGCAGTTTTGCTGGTTTGTTTTCGACACAAACCCCTATGCTTTGGTGTCATTGTGTACTTTTGTAAAATTTTGTGAAAGTACTGTAATGCAGTGAACAAAGAGGAGCAGTGTTATGGCATATTTGAGACAGGAGGTACATGTAGCATAGCAGTCGACTAGATACATGTAGTGAGGACATATGAGGTAAGATGAGAAGACAAAAGAAATGTGTAGTATGAAAATGAAGATGAAGCAGAGAAACAGAGAGAAAGGGAGAGAGAGAGAGAGAGAGAGAGAGAGAGAGAGAGAGAGAGAGAGAGAGAGAGAGAGAAAAGACATGGGGGGGGGGGGGCAAATAGAGGCAAATAAACAATGAGAGGGTACAGATAGGGGGTTAGGGTGGAGGAAATAGAGATAGAAAGATGGAGGACGGGCAATATAGAGGCACATACATTTCAGGGCACAAAATGAAGTCATCTTATGTAAAATGTTTTTTGACTTTTATAAGTTTTTTAAAGAAATGAATGAGAAGAAAGAGAAGATGTTCAGACATCTTGATGAAAAGTATATTTCCTCCTGAGGCTCAGGAGAGGGGTGGTGAGGGGAAAGGAGAGAGAGTGTGGAGGGCCAGAAAGAGACTGTGGCGTAAGAAATCTGATCAAGCAGCTGGAAGTGGAAGCTAGTGTATCATGGGATTGATGCCACTCAGCCATTGAGGGCAGGCTTGCATCTGGTGTGTCGAGGGTCACCTGACACCATTAGTTGTGGTCACATCATTTGGAAACTCCAAGGATTTTCTTCATCCATCAATAGGATCATGTAAAATGTCATTGAAGCCCTATGAATTGTGCCAAACTCTTGAAATCTCTGTAAAATGGTGATTAATTGAAGTACATGTATCACTGTAAATGAAATATAAAACACTCACAGGGCATATTATCCTCGCATTATATTCCACATGTGCTGTCAGCTTTTACAAAAACAACTCTATTTTCTATGACTTTTTTGTGTGAGGGACAAGATCAGAACTACATTCTATTATTGGTATACTTTGTAGGTATCTAGTGGAAGAGCAAAACACAAAACATGTACAATACAACTGATTTGAAGTAACCCAATGCTGCCAACTCTTCCAGCAATCCAGTAGCCTCAGTCATAGGCCTACTATTTCAGTCTCGAATGAGCCTAGCCAGCAATGCATCCATCTCAAGTTAGCCACTTGATGAGGTTTCCCAGAAGATGCCATTCAGAGAGAGGTTTACATGGAATATATTTCACTCGTGAGAGAGAAAATATTAGACTTTTACTGGAAAGAGAGAGAGAGAGAGAGAGAGAGAGAGAGAGAGAAAGAAAGAATATCCATGGTTCACATTGGTTACTTTATTTAATCTTATTACATGTAACTTTCATGAAAGTTCTTAAAGTCCTGAAAAGATCACTACATTTCAAGCATGCTAATATAGTTTTTGGGAAAAAAAAGAATGCTCATGATCATAGGGCAGGGTATTATGAAACAAGAATATTCATTGTTCACATGGATTACTTCATTTCATCTAATTATGTGTAACTCAAAGCTGTTTAAGTTATAAATGAACGAATACATTTCAAGTATGGTAATATAGTTTTGAGATACATACAAAGAAGAATGCTCATATATAATGTGGCACTGTATAGTGGTATTATTATGAAACACAATCAGATATGCCTGACTTTGGATGGGATAAAGATACAAGCAGCATCCCCAGACAGAAGCTACATGTAATTAGATTTCCATATACCTGCTGCTATGTGAAAGAGCTATAATCAGCGATAGAGGGGTAAGCTGAATTCTAGGAAAGACAGCTCGGCGTGATTCTAGGCAGAATTAACGATCCAGCTGTGCGTGTTCCATTGTGCAGTTTCTTTTGTCACGCACAGTGGGTCATTGGCCGGTAGCATTCTTGGAAGATGTTATGTGATGCAGACCTAAGTGGAATAACCAATGCCTTAGCCTATGACTCATCAATAGATTTATATTGTGTATGTTTATATGCTTACTAACTTCAGATTGTATGTATATTGTTCAAGTGATGTATGGTCATTAAATCTGAAGACATTAATATTCTTTCTCTCACTTCCTCCCTCTCTCTTTCTCAATATCCCAGTTCATATACCATGACCATGATAATACAGCTATATTACCAATACATGTCGGTAAGCAAGTTTCCAGTGAGCCGCCAAATGCACCGTTAATGTACAACCAAAAAGCCGTAATATCGCGATGTTTTAGACAGCTGGACTCTTTCCAAAATGATGGTGACATGTTCCACTCAGCCATAGGAGCAGCGTGATTAACGACCCACATGCCAGAGCGAAATGTTTTACAAGGCGCAACATTAACGGTTATTTTACAGACGCAGTTTATAAGACTCGCTTACCGCAATATTATTGTACTATACTAGGTCTCGATCCGCAAAATAGCCACAAAATAAATGGTAAAAGGGAGGAAGCAAATACCGCATTATTTGAGTGATTCCTGTTCATGTATACACAGCCATCGGTAATGCATGGGCAAACTTGCCGCAAATGTTGTGCCTTTTTTTGCGGACGGGCGGTGTATATGAACGGGATTTAATTAGCTCCCTATACAGAGAAAGATAAGGTTCATTATTTTACTTGATAAAATGAGAGGGAATTAAAGAGAGAAATGTTCCACGTATATAGGCAGACTTCTGGTAGCCGTATCTTACAGTTTTTTGTGCAAAACGCAGCATATTTGATGTTAGAGGTCATGAAAGGACAAAAGTGGCAGTATGCATTATCTTAGCTGCTCTAAACATACATTAATGCTAGTTTTTGACTGGAGGTCATCCTTGCAAAGGTCACGCACAGTACAGCGAGATCACCATCTGCATGGGCACAGAGCAAAAACTGATGACATTGCTCAAGCACATGTGAAACTCCCCCCCCAAAATAGCTAGGTCTGGTTTTTATTTTTGTAAAAGCGGGTGTTGGCAATGGAGATTTATCACTAGAGTAGAGTTAATAGAGTGTCAGACAGTTTTGTATTGACCGATCGATTGAAGAGAGGCCTAAGGCAATCGGGAACCTCTTGGGTAGGGCATGGGGCTAATTGTGTAGTGTTTCAGGTTGTTGGAATACCCAGACTTAATTAGCCAGAGTACCGTCATGTCTCCTTGTGCATAGCATTACGTAAAGGTGGACAGACGAGCGCTGCGCTTCAGAGGTGGTGGGGGTAGGGAGTACATTTCTTGATTTCCCCTGTGGCGTTCACCTTCAATCCTCTCTTCCCCCCCCCCCCCCCCCCCCCCAGTATAAGCCCTTGCATGGTTCACAAGTTTCACCCCTGGGTTTAGGCTGGTCGGTCGACTTCCCCCAGGTTTCACCGAACCGAAGCGAACTGAATCTACAATGTACATGTAGCCGTGCTTCTAAGAGGCTGGTTGCTTCTTCTTTCCTCTAATGTGCATTCACATCTAAATCTGCATACACAGAGCAGTCTGTGACACAGACTATCCTTTCTTCTCTCCCTCTCTCAGCCACACAGAAGGAAAAGAGCAGGGAGGTGCTTAGTCTGTGTATCGAGACTAAGTTATGATTGCAGCAGTGTATATTATGCTTTTCACACTGGCAAAAATTAGCCCCGTACTATCCTTAGCCCCGTACTATCCCTAGCCCCGTACTATTTTTTGAAGCTTTTCACACTGGCATTTCTTAGCCCCGTACTATTTCTTAAACCCGACTAGCTTTTCACACTGTTCTCACTCGAAATCGTTAGCCCCGGACTTTCTCGACAGCTTATGAATATTTATGAGTGTCCGTCTTGCACATCGGCTCTTTACCACTCTGCATCAAGGTCACTCGCCCGCCGGGCCTTATCTGATTGGTCTTGGCGTTTCGGCCTTGAGAGCTGACAACGCATTTCCTTAGCCCCGTACTATTTTTCGTTTCTGTTCACACTGGCGCTCTTAGCCCCGGACTTTTCGGCTTGGCCCTGCAATTGCGGTGTTAGCCCTGCTTTTTTGCAGGGCCAAATAATCCCGGATTATTGGTGGGGCTAGCCTACTTTGGTAAAAACCAATGTGAACAGAAAGTGGTCAAAGCTTAGCCCCGTACTATAGGTGGGGCTAAGGCCCCCCCCCCCCCCCCCCCCCTTAGCCCCACCTATAGTACGGGGCTAAGGAAATTTTTGCCAGTGTGAAAAGCATATATGAGATACAGACCACACTCTCCCAGGCTGGAACAGATGCTCAAACCATGGACCCTACCACGTAGGGTCCATGCTCAAACTGAGCAAAGAAACCTCCCAGAAGGTTATTCTAGATATTAACCTCCGCTGTGTTGAACAGTAATTTTATTCACGCCCTCCTTTAATAATTGTTGCTTTTTTTTTACATGAGATTAGTGTTGAGGTGGTATTCTCTTAGTGCGAGCAATTAGAGATGATTTCGATACCAGCTGCTATTAAGATAAAAAAAAAATTGTGCTCAATTGTTTGTGATGGGAAAGTACCTCTTATGAGCAGTAAGGAAACAATGGTTTACTCTCGATAATAAATGAAAACCATCAATTGCATTTTGTTATAATGTCATAACGTGAAGAAGGTTTTTAAAAAAAATCATAATAAGTCATTATGATGACAAAACTACTAACCACAATTGCTAAACATATTATTTAATGGACTGTTTTTGCAGTCCTGAAGTATAATGAAGAAATTAAAGGTCTATATTTTCCATATACATGTAATTGAAAAATAGTGAGCATGCTTTTATACGCATGCTCTTAACAGCGACATACTGTATGTACATTTGTTATCTGCTTGACTGTCCATGTAGATGGTATTCCTTTAGCAGCTAAGTGTACCGTAGGTAATGTGATATGTTATGT
This sequence comes from Arbacia lixula, assembly GCA_963669155.1. Taxonomy (NCBI): domain Eukaryota; kingdom Metazoa; phylum Echinodermata; class Echinoidea; order Arbacioida; family Arbaciidae; genus Arbacia; species Arbacia lixula. Next base: position 17,569,026 of record OZ022578.1, on the reverse strand, counting down.
GTGTGTCTTCGGGCAATGTACAAGCTTTCTCCCACTTTCAGGAGTCTGTGGTCCATTTATCTACCATTAATGTAATTGGAAACCAGAGGAAGAGGTTCTAAAGACAGTATAGAGACATCAGGATGTAACAAGCAAGTTGCCATGTTCTTAACTCAATACAGGCATGTTGTCGATGGTACATTGTACGTGTAGAGAATTGGGAGAGAGGTTTAAGGAAAAAACAGCAAAGGAGAGAACAAAGAAAGAAAAGAGAGGTGAGGGGTAGATGCAAAGAGGGAAAGAAGGGAGTGGCAAAGAGAAATATTTAAGTGTATGGGATAGAATTGGGAAGGACATGGCAAAGACATTAGGAAGGGGAAAAGAAGGATGAGAGAGAGAGAGAGAGAGATAGAGAGAGAGAGAGAGAGAGAGAGAGAGAGAGAGAGGGGGGGGGGGGAGGGAGAGAGGGAGGGAGAGAGAGGGAGGGAGAGAGGGGGAGGGAGAGAGAGAAGGATTAAAAGAGAGCTAGAGAAAGATAAGGAGAGGGTAAGAGGCTAGCAAAATGGGGTGGGGTAGTTTTTTCTGATTGGGACAGCAGCAAATGGCAATGACCAATAAGTGTAGAAAGAGGAATATAAGGATGAGAAAGATGGGCAGAGAGAGAGAGAAGAATGAAAGAGAGATGGAGTGATAGAAATAAGGGAAAGAAAGAGCAAGGGAATGGAGAGAGAGGGAGAGAGGGAGAGAGAGAGAGAAAGAGAAAGAGAAAGAGAAAGAGGGAAATAGGGATTAAAAGATCATCTGCCTGGCTTGAGAGTTCATCGCTAGGTCATGGTCTGAGCAATGAATGGGCAGGATACCATTATCACTCATCACTTCTTGTACTGCTGCTAGCCACAACGTACAATTGCCTGCATGTGGTGTAGCCTGTTCCATAGTGATTATACACTGTTGATCTCAAGTAAAGTACATTGTACATATACAAAAGTCCCAACCACTTTTTTTTAAAGTACACTGGTCTGTTCAGGTTGGTAATACATATACTTATGAAAGAGAGGTGCAATAGCTACTGCAACAACTCGCACCATGATCAGAATCATGCCGTCTGTTGTGGATTTGGTTTAATACATTCTGGAATCAGTTTGCAGACTGTAAGCATGATACAGAGAAACCCAATTCCAGGAAAAAAGGGGAAAAGAATACTTAAATTTGCAACTGAAATTCATATATATCCACACATGCATACAGTTTCATTTTAGCAAACAGAATAACTTTGCATGAGTAGGTATTGCTTGTGTGCACAATCTAATGCACCCACACCAGCACCTACATATTGTGCAGATTGGACGAGGTTGAAACTGCACAAGTGAAAAAGTGATTTGCCATAAAACCATAATAACATTAAGTTGACACCATTCCAATCCACTTCTCACACGTTTTGCACAGTAAGATATAAATTGGTAATGAGAAGATTTGACATCAATGAATGGCCTATGAGTCATCATGTACAGAGCATTGAGGGCATGGCCCCCAATAACTTCATATCTTCAGAAGCAAACAGCTTGTGTGAAATGTGTATTATATCAGGTTGCACCTGGCAATGTGTGTATAGGGTTATTGATTGTGAGGAAATTGGTTCAGTTTTGGAATTCATCACACCACTCATCTATCCAAAATGCAGCAATGTGTTTTCAGTCCAAACAGCAGTAAGATGGAACTCAGCACACAATACATGTACATCTAGGGCTCTCACTATGAGTGGTTTGTACAAAATGACTCATTGGCCCAGAAAGCCCTCATTTGCATGCAATGTGGTGTGATGCAATGTCAACACACACACAGGGTATGTTGCTGGGACAATTCTGCACTTTGTTCTTTTCCCTATAAAGGTTAACCATCATGTATGACATTCAAAACCATGTGAACTCAGCTCTGGCCAATCGCTTAGGAAAGTTGTGTACATTCTGTATTTTATCGCTGGCACTTTATTACTAGCACATGTGCATGAAATGAAATATATGTAGATGGGGTTTCAATATACATATATATGTGCAGCGAATACATTCATTTGTTTAAAATGAAGATAAAGGTTTTGTTGCTTTATCATGTTTGAGGAACCACAGGGAAAGCTAGCACCACTACATGCAATATAAATGAGATGTTAAACTCAGCATAGTATTAAGGCATTTGAGTTGGCGGTTGGGGGTGGGGTTTGAGGAGGAGAGGGGGGGGGGGGGGAGGTACTTTACATGCATGGTAAAAAGTGGCTCCTTTCAACATTGTCCATGTTTATATTTAAAAACAGGAGCCACATGAATCAAATCAAATCAAATATTAAAACCATGTAGCAGGTGAGACCAGCTGGAGGGTTATGATATACACAAGGGGCAGCACAAGCACACTGAGTACATGTGTGTCTCGATTGACTTGTTTCTTCCAACCGCGATAGTGTGTATGTGGGACCGAGGAGAGGTGAAGGTCTGGTTTCTTCTTATCTGCCCTGCTTTCCCCCTGGTTGGAGTGCTCTTTTTGCTATGGGCAGAGCACTTATCAAGTCGTGTGGAAGCCCTAGGATTGTGGGAAGTGTGTCTCTGTTGTTTACAGACACGTGCGACAGCATCGTCTGCAAACCAGTCATAGGGAATGAAAAATGTCAATAATATTTATTTTTTACAAATTTTTCTAAGTGATTAATATGTGTTTTCTATTCTACTTAATGCTGATAATCAGTTATAGCTTAATGTATTCATGTACTTATGTAATTTTGAATTGGCAAGTGATACAAAGGCTTGATGATTATGGACATTAATATGAAATGTCCTTACATGTGCTTTTAGTGCAAAGAAATAAAAACAGTTATACATTAAAATTATTTAAAGGTAGTAATAATATTGTGCATTGTAGAAGTTCTATTTTTTTTAGCATTGTGGCGATGTATACTGAATTTCTAATGATTCATATTTTCAGCATCAACAAAGAAATTATAAGCATGAAAAGCACAAAGAAAGACAAGAAAGAACAAAATAATGAAGAGCAGAGTAAGGAGGAAATGTTGGAAGGATGGCAGGTAGCAATAAAAGAAGAATGACAGAAGAATGAAAAGAAAAAGGAGACGGGGGGAATGAGAGAAGTCGAAAGAGGATTGGATTAGTAATCTAGTGTGAAGCGGTCCATGGTCTTCACCCCCTGTCATGGTTGGGTGGAGATGTTATGGCACAGGGGCGCTCAGTGGTGCCTGGAGGATTGGCAGCCGACACCCACACAGCCGCTTGTTTGGATACAAAGAAAATGACAAACGTTACAAGTCTCCAGTTTTGTCACTTGGAAATGATCTATGACTTTAATTAAAGAGGTATGCACACATGCATGGCAATTACAACAGATGTGTATTTGTGTGAGCGTGTTGTGACGTTTAAATGCATGGTACAGTGCCGTTTTCTGTTTTCGGTTGAGGGGTGAGTGGATTGTCATTGTCACAGGACATTAATGTGTTGAAAATTTATGATAACTACAAATGGTACTGTCCCTGTGCACAGTTACAGTGTACATTGGTTATGTGTGCTCTCTACTGCTTTAAATGTACAGGATGCATGTATTAGTATGCATTTTCATTTGTGCTATATATATGTACCATACAATACATCTGAGAGGATTAATTTATTCTGCTCCAGATTGCAATGTTTTTTCCTATGTTTACAACTAAGCTCTAAGGTCATGTTGCATAAGGTCCAATGAGATCTGAACGTTGCAGCTACAGCTACATGTACTGTATGATTGATACAGTACCTTTTAAGTTACTTCAGTGACAGCTTTTGCTCACAATTGAAGAGCAAATCCAGTTGTCATTCTTAATTGAAAAATAATGCGTATAATATATGCAAGCTTTTAAATTTGTTATTGCGTATACATCTACTATTAAATGCTGATTCTGGGTACCAACAATTATAGAAACATCCATTTTTGTCATTTTAAAACAGCAAAGGGTGATATTTTGTGTTAATATCCACCAAAATCTCAAATATCACATGTTCAAATACAAATTTAGCTTAGAAACCTGGATAACATGCTAATACATGTGTTAATATAGGTGTGGATACCTCTAGTTACATGTATGTGAAGTCATGTAATTAGGCAATGATGGGCAACTGTACTGTATTTAATAAATACTATTTAGAAAATAGTAAAACTTTCGGTAACACCATGTGGTTGTATTCTTTCAGATAATTGACCCACTTATGGGCTGAAGAAAGGAAAGGAAAGTGAAAAAGAGGAGAGGTGCTTTTTTTTATAAACACGTACAAGACTATTTTTAGTTTTAGTTTTTAGTGTTAGAGCTATTGCATTACAATCTAATACACTCATTAGCGAGTATTTCAGATATTGTGTGTAGATATCCTTTTTCTTCAAAATGCTGTTAAAATCTTAGTGGTTTTTAAGTGTGGGTTTTCCCCACTAAGAGTAATCTTTTGTTTCAGATGAAACTGATATGTATGCAGTTAACTTGTATGAGGCAGGACAGTTTGCATGATGAAAACCATTAGGATATGTTATCATCAACATAGTGTGTTTTAGCGATTGGTGGGTACTCATAAGAAGAGCAACATGGAGGAGAACTGTTTTGAAAATACTGGCAAAATCAAGAAGTTCCGTTTTCAAACACAACAGATGGAGAGTATATTGTGTGAGTATATACATACAGCATACTGTATTAGTGTGTTTGTTGGGTTGATTTTTGTTTGCATGGTATGAGTGAATGTGATCAGCTACGTGCACACTGCCCTTCCCCAGCCGGGACTGGTTAAGTGAAGGCAGAGAGAATGTATGATTCATTGCTCGACAATGCTGTGATGCCCCCTGCATCTTTTCCTGATTATCATCACTCCTCTGCCTTATCTCTCTGACTGTTTTGATACCAGTAATATTTATTTGATATACTGAGCATAGCTAGCTTCTTATCTGTGGTTGAAGCTGTGAAGTGCTTACATACATGTGACTCTTCTTTGTATTTTCAATGTAGCAATGTGCACTCTACCTTGTATGAAAAACATGGCTTCATATTGACATTACTGGATTGTCGGGCTTGTCTATTTTAGAGACTATTCTTTGGTTTCTCTTTCTCTGTCTTTCTCCATCATGTTCTCTCTCATTTTTTTCTCTTTCCCTCTCTCCCTATCACTCTCCCTTTCTCTCCCTCTCTCTCTGTCTCTCTCCATCTTTCCCCATTTCACCCTCTCTCTCCCTTTCTTTCTCTCTCCCTCAGCCTCTCTCTCTCTGCCTCTCTGCCTCACCCTCTCACAATTTCATTCCCTCTTCTCTCCATATAATCTCTCTCTTCTCTTCTCTCCCTCTGTCCTTTCTGTATTCTCTCTCTCTCCCTTTCTCTCTCTCTGTCTCTCTCTCTGTCTCTCTCTCTCTGTCTCTCTCTCTGTGTCTCTCTCTCTGTGTCTCTCTCTCTGTGTCTCTCTCTCTGTCTCTGTCTGTCTGCCTGTCTCTCTCTCTCCCATACCCTCTACTGCTTTCCTATAATTTCATCACTATTACACTTCCCATCTTCCCACTTTCCTTTTTGCTTTCCGTTCTCATTCCCTTTCCCCTTTTCTTATCCCCCTTTCTCTGGTCAGAAATATTACTATGCTAGAGAATAAAGCTTGTTTATGCCAGGGTCCATGCTTATGCTATTCCTCCCCTGCAGCTTTCACCTGCTTTACTCCTTCTATGCTGTCACAGACGCCATTACCAAAAGTGTGTTCACACTCTAGTACCACTCTAAATAGCGGTTAATATCACGTCCAGCAGTTTGCCTCTCTGAGAACTACGCCACGCATTTATATACGGTGTTTTACTTTTACCATTGGTCTGGCTTGTGTTAAGACATTTTCAAAGCCTGACTAGGATTGCTGGTCAACAAAGTGTATGAAAAATAGATATGATACTTACATGCAGTCTGTTAACTATATTGCAAACGTCTGTATTCAGACTCGGTTCACGCGGTAAATCAACTTAGTCAAGTAAAACTCATGGGGGGGGGGGGGAGAACACAAAGAAAGTAATCATTCTCTTTATGTGTTCGCACATTCTTTTAACATCGTTTCATAAGTTGTAAGCATTTTAAGTCTAGTATGCATGATTCAACAGAAATATCTTCACTGTACCAAGGTACAATTTGCAACCATTTTTTCTCTGAAAAGCAAATCGTGTTATTGAGAAAAAAAAAATGTACATGTATGTTGGACAGTATAACAGGAATGCATGAATGGCTGAGTGGTGGATATCCAACTGCAAGGGATTTAAAATTGATGAGAAATGTTTGGGGGACAGGTGCCCTGAGTGCTGGAGGGGTGTGTGTGTATTTAAAAATGAATGCTTAGATTAGGCTTACAATTGACATACAGCCTTGGTATTCATGTGTACCGGATGCATCGTGGGTATACAGGTGCATCGGTTTGCCTCGTTCATCCTTCAAACTAGATCTCGTTTGGTCAGCCTTCAACACTTGAAAGCATACTCTGTTTGTCTGGTGGGTATGTGAATTTGTTTATGCTAGGTTCCCACTGTCATGCGATCCATTACGAACGCCACGATTTGCAATTCGCTGATTGTGGAATGTCAGGCTTGGATACGAGGTGATGCGATTCGATATGTTCTGGTACAATTGGTCACTATTGGTCAATTTCAGGTGACATGATCTGGTCTCCCGTTTAGATACGATCATAAACATTCAGATAGGATTGTCCCTATTGAGTACACGATTGGGTCTCGATGTGACACGATCAATCACAATCGGATCTGAATTTGTATGTTATTATATTCAAAGTCACATTCTCTTTGAAAAACAGCCTTATTGCTGATCGAGGGCTCCTGAAGTGAAATAATACCACTCAAATCAAATCAAATACAGCCTACTTGATAGTGAATCATATTGTGGCCGTGTCCTTCTGAATAATGATATTAATACAATACAACAAACAGCTTGATTGCTGTACATAAGACATGGAAAGATACATTGTTTGATAGCCGTGCTGTACCATCAGCTTGCCATCAACTCATTGGAGATAGACAAGACAGTAAGTAACTGATTGTGTGGGTGTTTGGAACACTGCTGTCTTATTAAGATGTGAATATCTTCAAGAAAATGTCTTTGTGTATATATTTGTGAAGGGGAGGGGAGTGGGGGGGGGGGGGGGGGAGTGAAGTTCATTAACGATAGACATGTGGCATTGATTGCTTTGACGTACCATGTGTAGTCGGAGGTGCATGTGTGTATGCAACTATAGCACACTAGGCTTATTCATTTCTTCTTAGATTCTTCTTTTTTTTTAATGAAATTATTTTAAAAGGCTATCAGATTGTTTGTCATACCATTCTGTGAACCTCGCATGTATCTGTGTTGGGAGGGTGGGGGGGTGTTGTTAAGGTGAGTAGTATGAACCACTGAAAGTCTGCTGTCTTAATGGATTACATCTTCAGGAAAATGCAGGGGGGACAGATGGAAAACTACAGGGGACAATACACAGGGAGCATCGCACAATTCTAGAAACATGAATGTGATTGGTTAAAGACAGAGAGGGAAAAGTGTTTGTACATACATATCAGCATTATCAAATGGCAATGGTCTGAAAATGCTCGCTTTGTCTAATTTTGGACAAAATCACTCTTGATAATAACAGGAAATGATATAGAAATGCTGTTCCTGTAAGTCATACAGAATAACTGAATTTGGTAATCCATTGAGCATTTGCAGGTGAGTTTTGGTTCTGTATTCACTATGTAGTACATGTATATGGTTGGGATAAATGTACACTGTAGCTATTGGGGAAGTGAGAGAGGATTAGTTGAATCTCTGTCTTGCAAATTATTGACATGTATATTTGATATCCCTTGTTAGTAGTGCATTACAAGGCCAGGGGTATATATACGCACAGCTACTCTAATGCCTATAATTGCAGCAAACAATTTGTTGACTTAATTGTCTATCTGACATATTAGTTTGAGGCTGCATGAGTACCATGCCTAGCCCACTCTGAAGTTTGGCTTATCAAATTGACTTCCTGGCTTTCATCCAAAGAGCATGCTATTGATTTCTTCCCAGGCCTGTTTGTGATGATGCTAGCCATTCCGAGATGAAAGTTATGGGTATTAATGGACCCATGACAACTTAGCCCATATTGTGCATCCAACAAAGAGACAGTAATGACCCCTATGCACTGAGTCACTCATATTAACCTTTGCAGGGGAGGGACCTCTTCACATGTAAAAAATCATCTTAGCAATACATCAACTATATGGTCACACTATTGGTATTAGTCTTAGATGTCAAATGTTGGAAGTTACCATGCCAAAAAAGGGGTCGTCGTCCCCTTAACTACATTGATGTGATTGCTCGAGACATCCAGCAGGAACCATCTGACATCCCCAACTTAATGACAAACAGGGACATTTGGCGCTACATGGTGAACAGCATCTCGGCTGCGGCCGTTAGATAGATTGGTATTACAGGCCATGTATTTAAATTGTTGATTACTTTAAAACAATGAAACTTCCTGGGCACTATCATATGAACCAATGCTTTTTGCATCTAACATTCAGATCAGTTCTATTTGGTTTATTAATACCCTTTGTGTGCCACAAGCGCCATTTTTCACAAGAAATACAAATAAATTCCATAGAGCAAGAGACTGTGTATTTAGCACTCAAAAGCTCTTTGTAAGGACAAATATTGTATCCATATAAAAAGATCTGGTTATGGGGTGACCATTTCAGGCCACAATATGATGTGCCTCTGGTGGTCCAGTGCACATTGGTCTGATTGTATCATGTAACACGTGTCATTCTATAGGGTATAGAAGCATTACACATGCCCACATCCATACAAAGTATTGCAAACCATTCTCTCCAAACGGAAAACTCTTTAACACTTAAAATGAGGAAAATATTAATTCCCATGAAGAACTGCATGTATGCTTTTTCCATTATTTGCCCCAGCTTGTCACACAGAGTTCTGTCAGTTCTATGCGGCAATGCTCACATAGTCTGTCTCCCATGGGAGACCGCCACGCTAGGTGCAATGATCGCGGTACATGAATTGCTTATCGCGAGGTTCTGAGGTCCAGCAAGGTAGCGGCTGAATTCGATCTGGACCCAGGTGCTTAGCATCCCAGCACAGAGGGGGTAATTACTGCGGTGTGAGATTGCGCCCGCATGATTAATTTCATGGAAACTAAGCCCCGAAATCTGGCTCAATGTGCCAGATGTGCTCGCGCGAGATGCAAGATGCGAAGATGCGAGGCAGATGTATGTGTGCATCTCGAAGAAGAAATCTTGGAAGGAGAAAGCTCGTGGTTTTTTAGATGAGGAGATTTCAGCTTACCAGCTTTTGGATCTGAGCAATATTTTCCCCAGGGCTATCCATCTCTCTGCCTCTTGTGTCTCTGTCTCTCTGTCTAATTGATACTCTTGCTGTTTTTCTCTGTCTCTTTCTGTCCTCTCCCTGTATTACTTTGTACCTACACTGTAGCTCTGTATCTCACTGTGTATAGGCCTATCTGTCTCTTTCTCCCTTTTTGACCTGCAACAGGGCTACCCTGTCTTTCATTTTGATCAGTTTTGGTTAAATATAAAAAAATGTTTGCTCAGAGAGTTAATGCTCTCAGTCATTCCTGTCTTGAGATTGGACAAGATGTTGTAGTCACAGTTGAAAGTACATGCCGCAAATATTTAGAAAAAAAATGTGTTTCACATGTCATACAATAATACATACACAAATTGAATTGTAATGATTTATGATATATATGTGAGGTATCAACATTTTAAGGTCTATAAAATTATTTGTAAAAACATGAAAATGCAAGAGATACATGAGATATCGTCTGATGGTCATCAGTCTCCCTTATATGAAACTTCATATTCAGTATCACCTCAAGTTGACCCTCGTGAAAGTACATGTACACTAGAGGGGAAGGGGTTGTTATAATGCTCAAATTTGATGAATAACCCCAATCAGTCCAGCTTCGAGGGAAATAGTCCCTAAAGTTGTGGGATTCCGTCTTCATCATGCCTCAAGGCAAGGGGGATTCACTTCGCTCCAAAATTATCCGTTTTGTTCATGTCTTTTGTCTGGTTGTAACAGGATTTGTATGTGAATGGGAGAACTGCAAATTTTACTGAGCCATGCAAGTCTCGATTAGAAGTCGGTTAACTCTGTGTGTGCCAGATACAATGTGCTGCTGTACGGGATTTGTGTGTATTACTAGGCCCCAAATGCAAATGCGGCAGAATCAAATATTGCCTTAATGGTTAATGGGTGAGTCGCAGAAGTTTGACACAGAAATGTATAGCAAGAAATAAATGATTTGAGTACTCTTTGAAATGTATATTAAATCGTGTGTAGGGCTACTGACCATTACATGGGGATAAAAACTATGTGTAGTATACAGGTAGTATTGAACCTGTACTTGAAATTCTTGAATTTATCAATAACAACAATTTGTACTAGATTCAAAAGAACAAATAGATGTATTTTGACTTCTGAAAGGGACATATTGCAGAAAGCTAGATGTCACAATATGTTTAGAGAGATTTGCCTGCAAACTGCAAACAACCCTAACTCCCATTTGGGTATATCTGCGTCTTTGTTATCAAAACACAACTACTGTGGTACTTGAGCTATTAGATGGGAACTGATTTCTCATACAAGGAATCCCCAGGGGATTGTATACCCTCATAATGGGGCTGACCCCGTCTGTTCTCCATGCATGCTGTTTAGCTGGCAGAAGAAAAGCAATCAGGTAATGTGACAACTTTCTCCAAACAGCGCTTGGCCCAATAATTGTGACTTAGGAATCAATTATTCTGCATCTACTGCAGATGAATTGATAGTTTTGATGGGAGAGGGTGTTGTGCTGGGCTGGTAAAGGGATAAACGCGCCCCGAGCATCACTAACCCACTCTTCCTGCTGAACACTTTAGAAAATTGCGCAGATCAATTTTTATGATGGGTCGTGCGCTTGAAGAAATTGCCGGAAAATGGCTGGCAGGGGTGGTGAGCCGTCGTCGTCGTTAGAGGGGCTGCTTTATCTGCCTCCTGGTGATAGGCTTTGCAGATGGTGGTGATTGGTTAAGTTGGCATGGGCACTCATGGTCGTTTGGGAGGTTATCGTCATTAAGGGTATAACAGCCCTACAGATACAAATATGAATATTATTATGCCCCATGTTTGTTGCTTATCTTGTATGTTCTTTAGTGCAACATAAACTTTTCAACTTAAAGGGCCCATGTAATCAAAATGTATGTTGACTTCTGTTGGTGCAACTTCATATGTATATAACAAAATCACTGACTGTTCAATGGAACTATGTGTCCTATATTTTGAAATAATTTTTTCTATATTTTTCTCAGCACTGATAAGCCCCGCCGACAAAAATATCCTCCAACTCAAGATTCTTGTTGTGATGTCATCAAAGGTAAAAATTAGCAGGATAATAGACAGAATTATGCACAAATTACACATTGCAATGACTACCCCCACCTGCCCACAAGTGCATCACGTCTTCACACAATACAACCTAACAACCTTTCATGTGGGAATGGTCGTTTCCTTGTGTCAGAGATGTGCTAGCTTTGCCAAGGGGGGGAAATACATTGTATGAACATGTGATGACATTACAAGCACTTGCAGGTAGTCATTGCAATGTTTAGTTTGTGCACAAATTATGTCTATTATCTTGCTAATTTATACCTTTGATGATGTCACAACAAGAATCTTGAGTTGGATGATATTTTTGGAGGCGGGGCTTATTAGTGCTGAGAAAAATATAGAAAAATTATTTTAAAATATAGGACACATATTTCCATTGAGCCGTTACTAAAGTTGTGATATACATATTAAGTTGCATCAGCATAAGTCAACATGCATTTTGATTGCAGGGACCCTTTAAAGTGCAAAACGCAATGATTTTAATACAATACAAATCTGAATAATATTGTTCATAGATGTACAATTTTGTGGTTATTATTAAGTCAGGAGTGATTAAGTAATTTAGCACACCAACAGAGCACCAGCTGGCATAATTTTGTCATCACAACAATGCTTCCCCTAATGTTTTGGGATGTAGAGCTCCATTATGAGAAAAGCAAAATGTGCAATTTAATTGTACAAATAAAATGGAAATGATGAGCAGTGACCTTGATATCCAAAGACAAACATAGCAGTATGAGTCATTGTTACTGAGAATACAGCATAATATTTTGTAAGGATTCACCAAACAACACATTTGACATTTAAAATTTTTGTTTGGTTGACTCTCATTCTTATTACCTTCATCTATAGTATAGTAAATTGTTTTCAAAATGAAAGAAGACATCTGTCTCGTGTTATCAGTGAATTCTTACATGTACCCCAAGCAGGCTGTTGTGTATCAAACTCAAAGGAAAGGTGTGGGCAATGTGGTGAGAATGCAGCTTCCTTTGATGCAAAACAAAAAGTGAAATCCCGTCATTTAACATTATAAAAAAAGGAAGCCAAACCACATCAATATGCAACATGTCTGTGTGTATTTTTCTGATTTTAAGAGTAGACCATCTTCCAAGCTTTTGGATTTTTCCAATCAAAAGTATCCCAAGTGATTGGGTATGGCACATGTTGTGACCAGACTTCTTTTTCTTGTTTCCCCATCTGTTATTCGAGAAGAGTTATTGGACTATTGCTAAACTGCATGCCGCCAGAACTGTTCGCTATCATTGTCGAGTTTGGATGAAAAATGTTGTATACTTTTGGAGCCAGGTTAATTATGTAAACATAATGTATACCGGTATATAGCGTGCAACATGCATATATGTGTGTGTGTGTGTACGTGTGTGTGTGTGTGTGTGTGTGTGTGTGTGTGTGTGTGTGTGTGTGTGTGTGTGTGTTTATGTGCTTGTTTGCTGACAGCTATCATTGTGGTCATCCACATCCCTGCATTGTATGAGAAACATGCATACATTTGTGAGTGAGCGAGAAATAGGACGACCACACACTGACTTGCTTTAATTCTGAGAACAACCTACGCATGGGCGTTTCATATTAGTTCTTGAACATACGTTTGAGCATTGCTGCCCCATCTGTATGTGAGAGAAAGAGAAAGAAGGGAAAAGGAGAGAGAGAGAGAGAGAGAGAGAGAGAGAGAGAGAGAGAGAGACGCAGAGAGGGAAGGGAAGGAGAGAGACAAAGAGACATATGTACACAACAGACAGACAGATAATCAAAAAAATATAGAGTTTGAGAAAGACAACTAAAAAAGAGGGAAAGCCACATTCAGGAGGGAATTTCAAATTGAATATGTAAAAATACATTTCAAATGCGGCATAACCTCAATGCTCCTCAGTGACTCCTCAATGCTGACTGATGTTACAGCGACAGCTAGCCGTGCTTAAATTTATGCGATTTGATTCTTCTACAAATGCGATCAGAATGTTTTGAATGTTGTTGAAATGTCATCAGAATATTTGGAATGCAGTCAGAGTGCTGTTGGACTGCACTTTGAATGCTGTTTGATATTTTTCCAGTTCGAATGCACCTCGAAAGTTTTGAGCATGAGCAAAACATTTGTGACGGACACAAGAATGGACCCAAAAATTTGGAATGCAGTCAGAATTTTTAGAATGCACTTTGAATATCCAGGAATGTGCCAAGAATTTTCATTCCGATGGCATTCCGGCTTATTCCGCCTATAGTGTGACTGCCAGGATAATAAAGAGAACATACTTATTTGGTATTGCAGCAGTTGATCAAGAAAGAACAAAATCTGAGCCATAGTTTTGGCTGCTATAATGCAAATGATAGATTTGTATTTAAAAATGTAAATAATTGGCTACTTGAGACCTCATATAGACCGAGGGCCATACATTGAATATGTGTCTCGTTTGTCATTTTCGTGACCCAACTCTTGTATCTACCTGAATTTTTGTCACATTTTAAAGAAAAAATCACTGATCATGAATTCATAACTCGTCAGTGTCAAAAGTTGCACATTAATTAATTATTCAAATGTTAAAATCTACAGCGCCCTCTTGTGTTCAAGCTGTTATACCTGTACTGCCTCTATGGGTTACTGTTAGATAAAACTTCATAAAAGACTTGCTTTAGAGGTACGTGTGTGTTTCCCGCACTGTCGTGGACGGAATGTACAGTGTACTAACAATTTAAAGGGTTAACAATCGTATTCCTAATTAAACTGTAAATATGAAAGCTATGAATTTCTTGATTTTATGATTAATCATTGACAAAAACATGTTGATAACGTATCCTGGATACATGTACCCTCTTTCTTTTCCTTTCCACATGAACTCTAACTTCAGGATGGACTTTCATTTAATTTACATCCCCCCCCCCCCGCACCCAACTAATGATATGTGAATAAAGAGAATTTGTTGTGGGTGAACCAATTTGTGCCCATTTATATGGTTTTATAAGACCTGTATCCAGGCCGTGTAACAACTTAGCATCTCAGCAATTACACCCCAGCCCCCCCCCCCCCCCCCCCGAAAAACACACACTGATACATCCACGCACACACACCCACCCACACACACACTCAGTGTTTTCTGCCAAAGGGTACAATGACTGTCTACATACCTTATGTTGCCATAGGCCTTTTCTATCATCTCATCTGTGCACTTTTGATGCATGTATCAGTTAGTGTGGAAGTCTTTGTTTTTGTCTTTTTCATTTGATGTGTTATGATGGTGTCAATTTAAGTGGCTTGGTCTTTAAAGTTTCAGGATTTCATTTCATTTTTAAGAATGACTACACACAGGAACTGAAGGCCCATCCTCCTACTCTCACTGTCACAAACATGCAACATCACACGCACAATCAGGAATGAATTATACAGTGTATAAATACAGTACAAAAGATATACAGTTCATCCAGACAATGCTTTTAATTTTCACACCAAAGTGATTGACATGGCTATCTTTCAATTGGTTGTCAGAAGACAGATTTTTATGATAAAATCACACACACCCACCCACACACACACTCAGTGTTTTCTGCCAAAGGGTACAATGACTGTCTACATACCTTATGTTGCCATAGGCCTTTTCTATCATCTCATCTGTGCACTTTTGATGCATGTATCAGTTAGTGTGGAAGTCTTTGTTTTTGTCTTTTTCATTTGATGTGTTATGATGGTGTCAATTTAAGTGGCTTGGTCTTTAAAGTTTCAGGATTTCATTTCATTTTTAAGAATGACTACACACAGGAACTGAAGGCCCATCCTCCTACTCTCACTGTCACAAACATGCAACATCACACGCACAATCAGGAATGAATTATACAGTGTATAAATACAGTACAAAAGATATACAGTTCATCCAGACAATGCTTTTAATTTTCACACCAAAGTGATTGACATGGCTATCTTTCAATTGGTTGTCAGAAGACAGAATTTTTTTTATTTCACATTCAGTTACCAGTTATTGTCTTTCATATGTCAGATACACTGCTGTACACTGGAACTTTCGGTATAAGGGAATACGAAGTAGTTGAAGTTATGCATAGTGTGAAGTAAACTCACTGTTGGGAAGAAAAGAAAATAGTCATCACTATTGCAATAATCATGAGATAAATGTGGAATATTACAAGTGCATCTCACAAAGCTTTTTAAAAGCCCCATAGAACCATACGATTCTGTATTTGTGTAGTGATATCAGTCTCCTTTGTAGAGGTAGAATTTCTGCAATGAACACACATAAAAGATAATGTAATTTCTTTACAGCACATAATACACATTTTCTCTTCATTGTACATTTGCCTTTCATAACTTACAATTAGACATACTGTAATGGCTCACGAGGAATGTGAAAATGAAAATTGAGAGTACATATTTTTTTTTTCTCCGTGAAATTGTACATACTGTAGTCAAATTGGGCAACATCTGTTCTTCCTTCATTCTACAAGAAAAGTAATTGCATTGTTAAGTGCTTACTCCGCAATCCAATCTCATGAAACTGATTCAGAGCCATTTGCTCAGATAGAATTTCCACAGTAAACATATCTACAAAACAACATACAGTTTGATAGCATGAAAATGAAATATACATGCATTTACCTGTACACATACACATTTTTGTAATTCTTCACTGTTAAGATTTAAAACTTTGCATGTTGTTACATGAAAACATAAACTATAATGGTCTGCTTCATAATGTAACACTGAATGTAGGTGTACAATATTCTATTAAACAATCATTGTTGAATTGCACAGATGTACATGTACATGTATCTCACTTTGCCAATATCTATTCTCATTTTATTAAATAAGAGACAGGGTCAAAATAACTTGCAGTAAAATATGTCGAGCCTATAACTCATTTTAACAAGAAGAAAAATCTTCAAAACAGTCAGTTTTTTTTTCTTAGTTATTACAACTTTCTGCCTCAACCTTCGCTCTTCTTCATTGTTCATGCAGAACACCGAAGAAGACCCAAACACTGCGTGAAGTGAATACTGAAGAAGACAAAGGCTTGTGGTGAAAATTTTAGTTATAAGAATGGTTGGATACATAGCAACCTACATGACTGTTATGAAGTTTTTTCTTCTTCCTTTTTATTTTATATTAAATAACAGTTTATTGCAAATCACATGTTCTAACTTGATGGATCTTTCAACTGCGCAGTCGAAATTATGCCTCTGCCGTAATGCAATTTCAAATTATATGTAATTTGTGAGAACCCATCAATCTGTTCTTGGATATATGAACTCTGTGACATTCACCTTTAAACTCATGACCTCAACATTTAATCACTTCATCGTCACCCCATGATGAGCCTCCACTGGTCGGTTCTTGAGATGCAATAAAGAGAACGAGACTTACGGACGGACGTAAAGACAACCCGAAAACATAATGCCTCCAGCCACTCTGTGGCGGAGGCATAAAAATATGTGTAATACACAATAAGCAGTAAAAAGCATAATGAGTTTGTTTGCTTTTCACCCAAAGGATAAAACATCCTCACCAGTTGACTCTTCCTGGGGTTCCTGAGCCAATGACTGGTCCTTCTCAGCATCTGAGGGAATTACAAACAGAAAAGGAAAAGGAAGAAAAAGAAGAAAAATACAGCAAAGAATAAAACTAATTTCCCAAAAGTCATTTCAGGTATAAAGCTAAACAATTGTGAGAATTCATGTGAAGAAAAAGTGGGGCGACTTGACCAAACAAGTGGGATGACTTGTCCAAAAAGTAGGGCGACTTGACCAAAATGTGGGACGACTTGACCGAATTTGGGGCGAGTTAATCGTGGTGCGAGGTGACTGGTTACCGTTTATATAACACCCTTGTTACAGTGCTGGAACAGTCTCGGGCCCATCTTTTGAAAAACTGTGTTGTTTACATTGTAGGTCACTGGCCAGTCTACATTGTAGTTCATAACATTGAAATATTTCAACATACATGCCGTGGCACTCTACAAGACTACATATAAACAAATAAATTGGAGGGGCACGCCGGGATACCATGTTTAGTAAACATTTGAAAATAGGCCGGCATCCCAAGACTATATATACCTCCTGAGCTGGTGCAAAGGTGGCCGTATATTTAGTCCACTTTGCGTTTTTAGTGCAAACTAGGCCAGCCTAGTTCGAAACGTTAACAAGGGCCTTATTTTGTATGATTACCTTTCTTCTTCTGAAATCTTGCTAATGCCCTGCTGATTGTGGTTATGTTACAGAAGTGTCGATAGCACTCCGCATGGTATCCCCCAAGAGCAGTTTGGTGCTTCCTGGTGAAAGAACATGTACAAACATATTAGAAATTCATTCAAAAATACAACAGTAGTGTAAGCCATAGAAAATTTATTAATACAGTGTCTCAAAATATTTTTGAAGCCATCTAAACAAAACAAAAACACTGGAAGCACAGTGCATACATGTACACCATGACATTCAGAGACTTTTGAAACGATGAGAAAGCACTCTACAAGAGCAATCAACAAATTCAATGCGTTTAATGTTTGACACCTCACAATAAAATTGATCAACTCATGAAAGAAAGATATTTGTTAACATCGTGTTCAGTGTACAAAAATCTGACCTGCATCAGCATGATCATAAAGTCGACATAAATGCTGTCACTGTCAGTCAGACTACATGTGCAGGAAGTAATTGAAGTAAAATTTGGAAAGTTAGGGCAATATGGGGAGCATTCTTTTTCATAACAAATCAGCTCTATCATCAGAATTCATGAAACTTACCTGCCACTTCTCGATGTAAAGTCAACTGCAGCTGCATCTTCACCACTTTCCTCCACGCCAGTACGGACACGAATACTCTGTCCGGGTCCCACACCTTCACTTCTGTGTAAGTGGTCGAGAAACTTCTCGGCAACTGTGCATTCTACACCGTCTTCCACGCTGATCCACTTAGCTGCACATTCTCTACACTTCTGATGACTTTTATCAGTAAAAGATACGACTTTGCTCTTAGTGTTGGTCACATGTATAGCACAAAAATGGATTCGGTGGGCTCGAAACTCTCCGTTGCACTGGAATCATCAGACGATGTCGCCATCATCAATCTCAGCTCATGGCGCCCGTGCAGTGTGGCTGACCGAAAATTCGTGCGTATGAAACAAAGACCCTGATTGGTTATCAGCCAGTCAGTCCGCAAATCACGCTATGAGTGCGGTAATGTGATTGGTTTTTTCCACAGATGAAACCAGAAAATCTTGGCAGGTTTTGTGTGATTTTTTCATTTTTTTCAATTAATGTGCAGGTTTTGTCTCTGACAAGTTTCACAGATGATTTTAAAATTATTTTTTACATAAATTGTGTAAGTTGTGGCTAGATACATGATTTGAGGCACGAAACGAAAGAAAAAGGCACCTCGGCCCGCGGTCTAATAGAATGTGTCCTCATTCAGGAGAAAATTTATTGTAGGCGCTACATTTTGCCCTTATTAGTGTATTACAGTACCTTTTCAATGGATCAATCTAAATATCAGTCCATGTGTCTGAACACATACAATTTCCATTACTCTAGATGTTCTTGTACAGTGTTTATTAATCTAGATTTTCATAAACATAGTGGCTATTGTAATAAATAGGCATAGAGACTGTTAGGTGTGATGCATCCTAATGTTATTGTCTTCATTTCACAAAAAAAAAGGATTTACATGAGCTAGACAAATAAACTGAAAACACGGCTGAAGCCAGCAGACTACCAATGGCAACAGAGATTTAAGCTCACAAGTGACATTACATAGGCAACATGGCTGCCATGTGAAATGTATGGTGGCCTCTCGGCCTCTCAAGATATTTGAATAGTCAACACTCGAGTGTTTTTTTACCGATGATCTTGAAATGAGAATGAGGGAAGGAGGTGTTGGTTGGAGACTTGTCAAGACGCTCGCTGATCGTCAGATTACGCAGTTCTTGCCACGGGAAGGTACTTGTAAAGTGCTTCAATTGCAAATGCGTTATTGGCAAAAATATGCATTTCTGCATGACTGCTGTACCAATATGTTGCTGGTTTTCTTCTCAAAGGAGGAGAATACATGTATTAGTACATTTGTAATTCTCTGTTCAGCATAGATTTCTTTATGACTAGCACTAACAAGTTGTTCTAGTCAAAGATGTGAAATAATGACTTATGATACAAATTACATTTAGAGCTCTCTGTTGCAAACAATTACAAATGGTATTCATGATTATAATATTTTGAAGGCTTCCCCCTAAAAGGAGAAGCATTGTTTTAAATTATACCTTTTTTTTCTCATCGTTGTTTATTTCTCCACTGGAAAGTACAGAACCCATTGCACCATCTGCACTGCATGTGGCACAGAAAGATATTGTCATGATATTTTAAACTCGAGACACATCTTCACAGCAGGTTACGTGAAGCTGAGTGTCAGGACTCCATTAGCACAAGGTTCAGAGAAAACGAGAGTGTTCTAATCTTGGAGATTGTCTTAAAATGAAACAAAGAGGAGAAGGGATCTTCCACTCCCTTGTATCCTCATTTCAAAAGCAATGTCTCTCTATCCATGATACGCTGTTTATGGTGTAATTCAGTACATTTGCCTCTCTGTGTTTATCAATCGACATGGGTCTTAAAATATCACAGAATTTGTCAGAAGCAAGCTGTTTATGGATTTTAAAAAGCTCTGAAAATAACTAGTCAAATATGTTTTTCAGTCCGCTGGCACGTTGTTTATTTGTGTAACATACATCCTTGGTGAAGTTGCACTTGTACCACTTCTTCAATTAGTTGGAGACGTCATTGTCCTACACTTGAATTTATCAAATTTGTCAAATTTTCCTTTTCTAGCATGTAATATTACCTCACGCTGAAGGGGCCTAGAAAAGAGTGAACTTAAATCCTGGATAGGGAACTTGCGTCCTGGTTTTCTACTGACCACCCACATTGCTTAGGATGCCAGTTTGTGGCAAATCTGTTTTATTTCAGGCAGTGGAATACATTATACAGCCCTTCTTTCATTATGTTCTTTGTGTGAACATACTGAAACTATTCATTAATTTTCAGTACTTCTCAGGTTATAGTAAAAACAGAAAAGTAAAATTGATTTCCCTGAGTACTTGTCTTCAAACATGTAGCAATAGATTGAATTAAATATAGTACTATTATTGACAAATAATCTGTTTTGAAATGTGGATTGTTTTTTGCTTTTTGTGGACTAATTAGGAAGTGCAAAAAGGGATAAACAAGGGAATGCTTGTGACTTACAAAGTATACTGCAGGTCATTGCAAAGGGCAAAATGCATAGATTTGTCTGGTTGGCGTGCTGAACAGATATTCCTACACTTGATGACGACATGTCCTGGAAGGTATTTTCTGGCGGGGAAATTGAAGCTCATTTACAAAGTTGGTCCCACATCCTGAAAGAGCACCTCTCCCTTCAAACAGGGGGGTGGAAGGCTTGTTGAAGTCTCAATTAAGCTGTAAGTGAACTATTGGGAGGGTGAGTAATGGTGCGTCTACACATACTGCTCGTCATTTGTCATGCCTAGTGGATCACTCAGGGTGCGTTCATATCCACTTTTTGTCGAGTCAGCGTTTTCAGATGCTGATTGAAAATGCTCATTCTAGCTGTTGTGAAAAAGTGTTTATAACTTAACATCCACATAGGCTGAACGCATTGTATCAGCTGACGTCAATTTGCCGCTTTAGTGTTTTTGCATTCGTATCCACCAAAATCTCACTATAATCACGCTAATCCTAGCTAACGACAAACTGGATAAAAACACTCAGATAACATTTCCACTACATTTGGGGATTAAATAATGACAATGTATTATCTCTTGCTTTGCTGTGGGGAATATTTTAAGCAACAAGTACAGATGGTGCCCAACAGTACAAACTTAATAAAAAAATTGACTGAGAATGATTAGTCTACTGCAACTAGACCTTTTATTAAATAGTTTGAATTAGCATTGCCCAACAGCCTGATAGCCAGGCTATATATAAGGGTGTCTTCATTAGCCCGATGTGGGCGAAATAGCGAGCTTGTTCAGATCGGGTTAGCTAGCCAGATCACGAACTAGCTAGCTATTTGCTTCTTCATTAGCCAGATCAGGCAAAATAGTTTGCTAGTTGGTCGAGAAAATTTCCCAAGAAATCTTGGGCTAGCTCGAGCTAGCCCGAAGCGTCTTCATTAGCCTGAAAATTTCTTGATCCCGGCATGCATCAGCGCGCACGAGGCATTGTTTACGTAATAGGTTTTTATACGTGCGTGAATGCGTGCTCACAACCGAAGCCATGAGGTCTTGGCCTATTCCCATCGCACACTGCTGGTATGTGCGAAAAATCAGGATAATTTATGCATCCCAAATTTTGAGCTTACGTATCCCGAGTTTCGAGCTAATGAAGACACGATTGCAACTTTAGGTTAGGTCCCCGGATCAGCAAACTAGCTCGCTATTTCGTCTGATCGGGCTAATGAAGACGCACCTTATGTGTTGTGTTATATGTTATGTGTAGTACTTCTGTTGTGCAGCACAGTGACTAACCACATTCCCCAGGCAGAGGGCACTTTGGCTCAGACACCATTGAAGCTCGGTTAGTCATGATCCATGCGGCAACACTCACGCGGGCATTCTCGCACCCCTAAGCGTGATTATCACAGGCACGCAGGATTAAAGGCAGTACATCATATACGTTCCCATTACAAGTACCCATCTATGCATAGAGTTTGGCCAATGGGTTTCAAAAAGGTAGCAACATGGCACATATTCTTTTGCTATCTGCTTGCCCAACAAAGCAACACGCATCATGCTGCCACTTATTGATACAGGGTTGACTCAATTCTGTGTATAGATGGCTCTGGCTTCTTCAAGATTCATTGGCAGCCTAAAGGTGATATTTCATTTTAGAATCTTCAAAAACATTAACTACACGTGATTGGAAATCTGGAATAATTTATACAAGAATGTACATGTATGTTGCTAATGAAAAGTTTGCAAGTGACATTGTCTTGGCTGAAAAATGTGTTTGCACATGGTTTTCAGACCACTTGAAATCAGAACTGGCGAGGTCTAGCTAGCCCTGTTATGGAGCATAATTATCACAAAGTTTGGACTCCTTTAAGCCGGCCCATTAGCCGCGATGAGCTGGATGGGCTGATGAGGTGACGCTGTCTTACCTACCGTTTGGCAATTCACCGCAATGTGACGAGTGCTCCCTTGGGCAAATTACCAGCAATTCTGGAAAACTTGTTGTCTGCACTCAGTCTGTAACACGGAGAGTTGTTGGGTATGCAGAAAGTACTGCAAACTCTCTCTCTTAATGTGCAAGTACTTTTATGAACCAGCACTGTGCACCCAGCCTGCTGGTTCATAAAAGTACTTGCACATTAAGAATTAGTTTCTTTTTGTAGAGATAGCAGCGGGCTCAATGGGAAAGACACACATACAAACATTGTTGACCCTTTTTATGTTAGATATCAATAAGTTTTTAGAAAACAGCTTGGATTTACACCCTGGCATATTGCACGTTGCCCATTTTTAAAGATGAACATATCATTTTTGCAGCCTTCACTAAATTCTGCATTGAAACATCTCTGATGTACAAATACGCATGTACATGTAGAATTCAATTTATGCATGAATACACTTTTTTCTAGTTTTCCTCTAAGGCTAAGTTCTAATGCTGATTATTCGCAGATTGTCATAATCTTCCGGAATTAAGAAAGAGGCATTCATAAAAACACAACACACATATGTTGGAGGGTGCAATGTCCGATACTAAGTGTATGATATGCAATGTATGCCAGTGGCGGATCTATGGGGTGTTTAGGGGTTTAACCCCCTCCTCCTACCCTTGAGCTGACAAGTGAAAATGTGATGTGCATAAAAAAACGCCACCGTGTGTCCAGACCTCAGAGTTCCCAGTGTTTGTGAACTTGTTAATCACAGCTTTACCTGTATGTCAGATAAAGCTTAGAGTCAGAGCAAGACGGATGAGGACCTTGTGTTAAGAGTTGTGATGTGAGCTCTCTTCAAGAGCTGACGTCATGGGATGAGTGATTGTGTGCATTGTGACAAATGTGCTGGTACCCTAATGGTTCATATATATGTATTGTATTTGTGTTTAAAAAACACATATTTTCCTGACCAGTATGCTTTGGGCCATTATTAGTTTTATTTTGTGTTAGTTCATAGAAAGATAATGAACCCTGATATTCTAGCAATCCCCAAACAAGGGAAGGACAAGAATGGTAAGTGCTTCTGCCTTTGCATTGCAGTTCATAAGTAAGGGAAGGTTCATTTGTCTCAGAATGTTAGAACAACGATAATGCAGACAGTAATTTGTCAGGAATGTTGCATTGCTTTGTGGGTAAATGTCCTACCATTCAGAATTGTTTGTTGATGTCACTCTCTATTGATTCTTGCTCTTGTTCTTTCAGTGATGCGACAGTCTGAGGAGCAGAAGAAAGGCGAGAGCAGATCCCGAGATGGGCGGAAAGGTTCCCGTCATTCCGACGACTCCGAGTCCTGGACGATCCCCAAGGCTCAGGAGCGCTTCAAACACCACACGTACGAGGAACCCCCTGACGTGTCACCGCCCATCAGACGCCCAGAGACCCCCGATAGTTACGTGGGCGAATCGAGTGACGAAATCAATGGACACTCTCCCGCCAGCATGTCGCCATCGCCTCATCGGCAAATCAACTATTCCAAAGACCACCACTCCTCGTCGCCGATGTCATCAGAGAGCGCAGACGACTGCTACCCGCCCATGCATCATTCCTCGGCATACCAGGACCAACATCGGCGGCAGCAGACGCCCCAGCACGACCGGCGGCCCACGGGAGAGTACGACAGTCCCTGGGAGTGGAGCGACAAGGCGCTAAAGGTGGCCAAGATGGGGCCCGGGGCCGGGGGTGCGGACGGGGTCATGGATGGGGGGCCCAGGGGGCGGAGTCGGTCAGAGCTACCAGCAACCAACAGGGTAATGAGGACCAGTCCGGAGTCGGATACGAGGCCGGGGGATGAGTACGATCAGCCATGGGAGTGGATGCCCATGAATAGGAAACTCTCACAAGCAATCACAGGTGAGCTGAATCTCAGCTTCTTTTTAAACCTTACATCACCAGGACCAGTTATTGTAACTTACCAGAACTACCATGGAAACTACCATGGTAGCAGCCAATGGGCTTTTAACTTTACTGCTGTTGCCATGGTAGTTGCCATCAATAGTAAGTTATAATAGTTTAAAACAAATGTGCGACATGACCTAGGTCTTGGAAACCCCATGCCAAGTGGAATGAGAGCAATAAGCCTTACAATATCAAGACTTAAAAACTTCCTTGCCTAGTACACATCTTCTTGCCCATGGTAATGAGAGCGATAACAACATTATATTCCTAACAATATTTGGTGGAGTTGATTTCACATCATGTGTGTGGAAAACAACAATTATGCTTACTTGGGTAATATGGTACCCAATGTTTGTTTTATGTATGTTTCTTTCCATTTGCAGAAGATGTGAATCACCTTAAGGTATAGACCTAAAGCGTAATACAATCCCAAACGTGCACCATCCTGTAAATGAATGAAAACAAATCAGAAACAAATCTTGGAACCAGAGGGATTCGAACCTGCATCTACTGCTCACTGGGCAGCGACTTAACCACCAGGCCATTTTTGGTTAATGGAAAAGGCACAGTGACATAGCACCATATATCTAAGCGTCTCATTGATTCTAACTCATTAGTATTCAGTAGTCCAATATAGGGAAAATTTGGCTAGAATCTCTGACTTGTTTTTTTATTCATTTACTAAGTATCTACAATTGTCTACATTTGGGTCATATCGTTGTTGTGTGCCACTGGGATTCAGGGCTGATAACCATTGCCTTTTCTCATTCTAGCTGCATAAATGTGATTTTAATACCTAATCATTATTTTACAACTGCTTGCAAATTAGGTGCCTGTAAAAGTTGCAGCATGAACATGCAATCTGATCTGTGAGGATTGCTAAGAAGATCTTTTGAGGCCCTTGTAGATACAATGGGGATAAGGCACACTGTCTTTTATGTGTTTATTTTTTATACAAACAAATCCTTGAAAATATCCTTTAACATTAATTAAACCTAACCCAAACTTTATGTCTGAAATCTTTGCCCTCGTCATTAACGCTAACCCTTACCCATATCCATAAATATCAGCTGGTGCTTGTAGATAAGAGGGGGAGTAAACCGAATAGTAAGAAAAACATTTGATTTTAACAATAAAGGATCGAATGAACATTGTTCTTTTTGTGCAGAGAAAGAGAAGCACCACGCTGGCCGTGTGTCACCTCTCCCCGAGACCCCAACCAAGAGCAACAAGAAGGGCAACATGAAGCTGGACATCAAGGCCAGACCACTGGACATGCATGGCGAGCCTGTTGACCCAAATATCCCCCTCAAACAACAAGTGTAAGTCCAGTGGCCACTCGGCCTTTTCTCTCTATTTCTTAGTAATAGTGTAGAGTCTGAGATGGATTGTACAATACATGTACGTCAATGTTTTTACAAACCATCAATCCGTATAGGGCACCGCACATAGATTTGCTGGTTTGTTAAAAAAAAAAAAATGATGATTTTATAGGCTTGTGGCCATATTCATGAAACTTTTCTGAGCCTAGTTAGTTGTAAATGCAATTTAAATAAATGCATTTTTAGTAACTTACTAGGCTAGTAAGTTTTCATGAATATGGCTCCTCCTGTTTTGTGGATACAAGAATGTATCATGCACATATGTGCACCATCTCCACTCCCTGGGGAGTGCGCCTTGCTCGCTGGGTCAAGATCATTCACATGTTTGCCCACCTCCTACCAGGCACCCATTCATACTCCTTGCAGGAGAACTGGCAGCAAATGTGGACAAAATATCTTGCTGAAAGACACAAGTGTCCTTGGTGGGCTTCAACCTACATGTCGGATATGGCCATCTTCAGTCACGGTTCACAGCCAGTATGCCACCACACCTCTACAATTGTTCAGTGATTCCCCAAATTGCACACATCAAGAACTGTAAAGCAGTGCAGAAAGCCATACATACAATTAACATCAAGGTCCGGTTTGTTAAATGAAAAATATAAGCAGTGATGTATGATACACACACAGTATGAAAAACATTTCCTACATGTAATTTACATTCTTGAATGAAAACAACCAGAGAGTGCAAGCACCTTCCATTCAGGGGACTTTTCAAACACGGAGCTGATGAACTTAAAAATACACTCTTTTGAGTGAGAAATGAAAGAGAAAAGGGTTAACCACATGTATGATTGTGTGAGACAAAAGGGTATGGCAATTTGTATAGCTGTTGTCATCTTTGTCCGCTATTTGTGCAAATTGATAAAATATAATTATAGTTTATTTATGAAATGAAGGTCAATCCTTCTGCCTAGTCATGTCCATACAAGCAAATATATGCGATACACATGACATTTTCTCCCCAATCACTGTGGTATTCATTGACATATATATGCTTTGTGGGAAGATTTTCAAATGACCCTTTCAGGGATACAAGCAAAGCAAAGAAATGAAATGTTATTTCTTTGACCAGGGGCCTGTGCATATATGATGTCACACACTTCTTTTGATGATGTCATGACTGAAACTAACGTACGTGTGTCACTCAAAACTAAACTAGAGGATTTAGGTTCGGTTAGATATGAAAAGAAGAAGAACAAGAAGTGGATAAGATAAACAAAACAAGCCTGTGGTTGTTGTCGCAATGAGGGGCCCACAGGTCAAACTTACTGTTCTGATGTCATTGGTCCAAGGCTACTCTGTGTAATGATGTCAGAGGATACATACCAGATCAAAGTCATATCAACAAACCATCAAACAAAATATAACCCAACCAGAACTGAGCAAATGTGGTTTTGGGCTGAAAAGTCAAATATTTTTTTGTGCATTGATATATGTCCTCCTCTGCTATAAATACATGCTTCTCCATTGTTTTCATTGTTGAGCATTTTCTCATGTGAAATTACTCCAATTATATATTTTTTTTGCAGTCATTTTTTTTTAGGATATGTTCTTTTATAAATATATTTGGAAATACATTACAAATGTAGGAATTAATTGTGCTATTCATTAGCATTCCATAAATGCACTTGACATTTCCTTCTCATGTTTTATTGCAATGAATGTTGCATTCCTAATTAGTTCCTTTAACCAATAAACTTTTGATGCATTTTTAAAATGCATGAAGACCTTCTACAGAAAAATTCCTTGCTTTAAACCTAGCATGCCACAAATGTCTCTCTTATCTCATCAAATTCACATCAATACATGATTTTATTTAATTTGTAAGCAATGAATTCAAAAAAGGTCTCTAATTCGTACTTCCTCAGTTTCCCCCACCCCCAACAAACAAAAAAATCTAAAATGAAGCATGATAATAAAAGTACTAGAGGAGAGGAGAAACAAAAAGCTGTTCTCAAAGTGCTTACATGCACATGATCTGACAAAATATCATAATTACAATTTGTGTTTCTGTTAACTGTATCAAATTATCATATTTCTCAAGTTATACAGTTTGTCAATAGATTCATCTGGTAACTGTACCATATTGTCTTATTTCTCAAGTTACCATTTTTTCCTGGTCATTAGATTTATCTGGTAACTGTGCCATAATATCATGTACATGTTCATACAGTGCATTATATTGCAATGAGGAAGCTCTTTGACCAAACTATGATTTGAGTCGGGGGGAAAAAGTCACTTAAAATCATTCATCCTGAGGAGTTTTCTCTCCATTTTTGGCTATAAGTCAGGAAGTTGGACACACTAATGACTCAAGGAACGTTGCCATCATACTGCCACAACATGTTGGTACAAAAATATATTTCAATTTAGAGATTGGTTCATGTGTTATATAGAATGGAATATATTTTAGGATGTTTTAACTTGGCAGGTTGTCTAAAACTTAGTGGTTCCTGTCACGTAGAGAGCATAAACAACAGCTCAAAGGAATTGGCATAGGGAAAGGGAAAGTGAAGGACCTGCAGTTTTAAACCGCTGCATATTTTGTCCAGTTCAATTTCCATTTCTATATTTTCCAATTGAATGTAAAGAAACATGTCCCTTTGGTCGTACACCACAGCTCAAAGGAATTGGCATTGGGAAAGGGAAGTTCAGCATGAAACACTATGCTTTAGCCTAAAAAGCATCATGTTTCATGCTGAACTGGACAAAATATATCGTGGTTTAAAACTGCGGGTCCTTCCCTTTCCTCCCATTCCCTTTCCCTTTCCCTTTCCCTATGCCAATTCCTTTGAGCTGTAGTGTACATCACTGTACAGCTCTCCGCTCTGCAGTGTTACGATGAGATGTAGATTATGGCTGCTATGAAATGGGGCATATTGTAGAGAAAGATGGTTGTTCACTTTTCCTGATATGTTCCATGAAGCTATGACTGTGAGATTTCATACTCATCATTGTCAGGGTATACTGGTGATTCCTGCCAAGTTTCATGACTTTTATAAATGAGTTCCCCTGTCTTTAAAAGGCATATACTGTACTGGGAAGGCAAAAAAGCCTTCAAAATGTAATTGTTAGCAATCTTCTTGTCAATGGTCTTAAATTAATGTATTGTCCATTTTAGAAGCTTGCTGAAAGTTATCTGCCCTCAAATGATCTACATATGGAGTAATGAGTGATTCAATCACAAATCCTCAAAATGTTCAGGTCCAACATTTTGAGGATTTAATCATTAATCATTAATTTCTCCAAATGTGGATCATTTGAGGACAAATCACTTTCAGCAAGCTTCTGAAATGGACAATACATTAATTTAAGACCATTGACAAGAAGATTGCTAACAATTACATACAGTGATGAATATTGTAATATCATGGGTTATTAGAGATTACATTTTGAGAGTCATGGGTAGAAAGCACATGTAAGAACAATTCTGGATGTGTTAAAAAATGGATTATAATTGATTATTTATAACGGAGATCGCTAGAGAGGAAGGGAGGGAGGGAGAAGCAAGGGTATAGAGATATTTGAACATATGAATATTTGAACACTAGAATGTCCTTATCTGTTAAAATGTATGAGTCATGAATCATATTCAGTTATCATGGAGGGTCTTGTTAAATTCCTGTAAGGATACAAATATAATGTACCTTAAAGGGAAAGATTATAAATATGTAGTTCAGGACCATTTGATCAAACACTTTCATTGTTTTTTAGTAAACATGGTGCAACTTTTTTTTTGAGTAATGAAATTAAACAGATGTGTGGTAGATTTGATGAATGCGTGGTATGTGTTAGATGCTCTCACTGATAAATCATGCAAATTTGCAATGGCTGCATCTGCCATTTATTATGCTTTCCAATATGAATTGCCTATCATTGCATCTTCATACACTGACAAAAGAGTGTTAACTGTAAATGAAATGCCATGACCGTTCAACTCTCACTCTCTACACACAATAAAGATACATTGACGCAGTTCCCTTGCTTTATGTTATTGTCCGAAGCTTGTTGAAAGGTTAGCGTGCGATGACATCATCGCGGCTGAAGTGTTTTAGCATTGCGTGCAGGAAATAATGAGCTTTCATCAGTTTCACTCTCTGAAAGGCCATATGGCTAGCTTCATTGTATTGCCCATTGTTTGTTTCAAACCCCTTTCTTTCTAGAGATTTCTTTGTAGAGCTATTATCTCTCTTTATAACTGCCTACATGTACCTACATAAACATGTTCATTTATAATATTTATGTATCTTTTTATCAATCAATCTCTTTATTATTTATGTATTTTGATGTATGTTTGTATGTATGTATGTATCTAGCTATTTATCTGCTATCTATCTATTCATCAAGTAATCTCATCCTTACATAATCTATATATTGTGTATATGAATACAAACAGTAACAAGGCTATATAAATGTGAAACAGATTGTGCAGACTCGAACATGTCTGTGTGCATAGTGTATTTATACACACACTAATGCTCAGGCTGTTCATACACATAGCTGGATTTGGCTAGGCACAAGTTCAGGGCATAATCAATCAAAAGGGATTGTCGGCCTTGAAGTTAAGTTGGCTTTAATAATTTCTGAAACATAAAAGATACAAAAAGAAAACAAAAACAGTAAAATAAATGCACCGTATTAGTGAAGGTTTATCACAAATCTGTCAAAGGATAAGAATGTTCAGACTTCTTTTAAAGTTTTAATTTTGTGACATCACTTGCAAGCTGCTCTCCCATATGTTGTACTTAACATGTGTATGTGTCCATAAACAGAGTAGCTCACAAGTGATGATTCAAAATTAAGAATTTGAAAATTTACTATGTTATCCTATAACAGATTTTTGTCAAACCTTCACAATTCATTGCTCTTATCTCTGCTATGATTAAAATCAATTTAATTTTCAGGGTAGGCTTGCCCTCTAATGCCCAAATATTCCTCTGTTTAAATATCATTCATCATTTTCTTTCAATCGGCCTTTCATTGTGTCTAATCTGAACTGACCAACCAATGGTCAGAATATTATAAAAGAGAAATATTTATTAACAAGAAATTTTAGACACACACCTAGTCATACGGATGGAAAGCTTGCTCCATCCTGTAGATGAAAGCAAGAAATGACATTTTTTTTCACTCTTTATTTCTCATGGCTAGGTGGTATCACGGGAAGCTGTCAAGAAACGATGCGGAGAAGAAGCTGAGACAGTGCAGTGAAGGCAGCTACCTGGTCAGGCAGAGCGAGAGTGCAGCAAGGGACTACTCGCTGTCACTAAAGTAAGCATCGCACTGCACCACACCACAGTCCCATGTGCTTCATCCTATGTGTGCCAGACAGACTTCTACTTTTGGGGATTTATGTGTACAAAGTCTGCAAAAATGCATCAACCCTCTCATTACCAAAAAATAATAATGCCATGTTAATCTCTGCACATATTATTTCCTCTGAGACTGCGAGGAAGGAGCCGCAGTTTTAAACCGCTGTATATTTTGTCCAGTTCAGCATGAAACACGGTGCTTTAGCCTAAAAAGCATCATGTTTCATGCTGAACTGGACAAAATATACAGCGGTTTAAAACTGCAGGTCCTTCTCTTTCTTCCCTTTCCCTTTCCCTATGCCAATTCCTTTGAGCTGTAGCGTACATGTATCCCAGGGTTTTGTCTGCCACAGGGAGGGGTAACCTATGCCATTGTGTATGATTTGCTTGCGCTTGGGCTCTTTAGGAAGCTGTCAACAATATTTCTCTCTCTGTGGAAGTATCATTACGGAATGCCACAAGGTAAATCAATATTTCCTCAAAAATGTTTGGGCTCCATCCTCTGCAATTGGTGGATGCAGGGAAAAACCTGGAAAAAAACCTGCATGGAGGAGAGAGAGAGAGGGGATGCACAAGAGACATTTTCACTCCAAACAACTTCGCCAGCTTGATTGTGGGCGGTGGGTCGAGGCAATGCACAGCTAATATTGACAGAGGGAGAGGGGGCAAGTTTCTTCAAAATGTCATGGGAGAGGCAGGGCTCTTGGCCACATCTCAATTTCCATAGCAGAGTGTTAGAGGGCTTGTGGGGAAAGTGTCTGTTGCCTACGCTCGCCAAAGTGGGTCAGGCGTTCTGATGTGCTTAGAGAACAAAGGAGGGGTAGGAGGGTGTCACAACTAAGAAGGCAAGGGGAATGGATCATTTATTGATTTCCCAGTAAGAGGTATGGTGATTGTAGTGTTTGCTGTAGGTTTATTTTTCACACAAGAAGGAAGTTACAGCACTGTTTTCTTTATATACATGAGAGAGCTAATCCTAATTGTAAGTAGGTATTGATATATAAGTGCTAATTATGGAAGAGGAACAAGCGTGCTTAAATGTAAATTGCCGGATATCTGGGGGAAATGGCCATGCTGTATGGTTTGAAATCTGATTTGAATTACGATGGAAAAGATAGCAATGAGGAAAATGGAAAAAGGGATTTGAAAAAAAATAAACCTAAGAACTTGAAGTGGAAGAAGGAAAAGAAGAAGAAGAAGAAGAGGAAGAAGAAGAAGAAGGAGGAAGAGGAGGAGGAGGAGAAGAAGAAGAAGAAGAAGAAGAAGAAGAAGAAGAAGAAGAAGGAGGAGGAGAAGGAGGAGGAGGAGGAGGAGGAGGAGGAGGAGGAGGAGGAGGAGGAGGAGGAGGAGGAGGAGGAGGAGGAGGAGGAGGAGGAGGAGGAGGAGGAGGAGGAGGAGGAGGAGGAGAAGAAGAAGAAGAAGAAGAAGAAGAAGAAGAAGAAGAAGAAGAAGAAGAAGAAGAAGAAGAAGAAGAAGAAGAAGAAGAAGAAGAAGAAGAAGAAGAAGAAGAAGAAGAAGAAGAAGAAGAAGAAGAAGAAGAAGAAGAAGAAGAAGAAGAAGAAGAAGAAGAAGAAGAAGAAGAAGAAGAAGAAGAAGAAGAAGAAGAAGAAGAAGAAGAAGAAGAAGAAGAAGAAGAATGGGAAAGGGAGAGATTTGTACTTGAAACTTTCTTATCAAGCAGAGTAAAATCCCATATTAAAAGAGCAGGGTGAAAATCTGTAGGAGTATGTAGATAGGTATGGAAAAACAGGAACTTCTTGTACCTCCCATAAGGCTCCCACAAACACATATCCCACAAACACATATCCACTTGGCTTTGAGAACATCTCAGAAAGCAAATGAACTCGTTTTATCATGAATCCCTGTGCACCTCTAATGATTGCCTTGTCTGTCTTTATGTTTGTGTCTTCCAGGAGCGCTAAGGGTTTCATGCACATGAAGATCGTCCACCACCAAGAAGGCTACATTCTGGGCGAGTTCAGCAAACCGTTCCGTGGCATCTCAGAGATGATCTTCTACTACACTCAGCACAAGCTCAACATCCGAGGGGCAGAGCACATGGCCCTACTCCACCCTGTCGTCGACCAGTTACTATAGAAACCGGTTGCCGGGCCAGTCCCACTAGCAGAATATGGTGTTAGTAGATGGAACTCTTCAAATACAGGATTCTGCAGTTTCCTGTTTACCATTAGGATATGTTACTACAGGAACCAGTCGCCAGATAGTCCCACTAGCAGACGATAATGTTTATAGATTAATTCTTCATATACATGTTTTTCAGTTTCCTGTTACCATGTGGATCAGTAGAGAAGCCAGTCATTATCAGTCAGTGACAGTAGCAGAGTATAGTATTGGTAGATCAACTCTCTCTAGCAGCAGGACGATACTGCAGTTTTCTGACCAGCACAAGACGTTTTTACTTTGACTGTAATAGCAAAGGTCAACTCTATGTGATGTTACCCTCTCACCCAAAGTGATTGCTCTTACATTGGCTCAAGGAGGTGCTTGTGGAGGGCTTGAGTCCGGGTTTCAGAAAATTCTACAGCAGTCGGCAGCATGGGACTAGATGGACATGTATAGCAGTGATCTTGCGATTGTTGTACTATAAACAAGTCAGTGTGGCAGGAGAGAATGGTGAGGAGATCTGAACTGTAATCAATGCAATCATAATCTCTCCTCCCCTCCCCCCCCCCCCCCAAAAAAAAAAAAGAACAAAAAATAAAAGAAAAATAAGGGGGGCGGGCGAAAAGAAAATAACGAAAAGAAGGTGGGGTCTAAACCATTGTCAGGATTTAAGAGTACTTCATCATTTTAGTAGGAAAAGTAATCTTACAGGTGTCGTTATTGAACAAATGCTTCACCCACCGTAGTAGGAGATGAAGGTCGTAGCCATATTCATTAATCTCTGAAAAGATGTATTTATATATAATGCTAAAAGAGCCAGAGATTTATACATAGTAGCATTTTTTATGCGATTTTTTTGTTAATAAAAAAGGTGTAGGGAGCTTAATTTCTTCCTGTACATGTGTGCAATGTATTTAGAATTGCCAGTCCAGCACAACCAGAATAGAATCTACAAGAGTTTACAGGAGAATGACACTTTCATGCTGGAGTGTATATGTCTTTGAAAGCAGATTGCTGGATGAGGACCAGAAGGGTGTTAAAGACAAGCCCGTTGAGAAACAAAAGGGGGCTAATGCTGTGCAGTGGGATATGGCATAAGCGCCCTTCTACCTCTCAGTGGGTTCATCTTAACAGCTCTTCTCCTACTCAAACTGATAAATAGATAAATCGTGAAAGGAAATTGGTGTTCAATTGAGGAAATCCAGGCAATTGTTTTTTTTCAAAAATGTAAATTGAATGTTGGAAATCTCTTGGCCCGAATCTTGCATTTTTGGTTGCCTGCATGTAACATGCAGTGTATGTGTGCATTGTCTTGATGAAGCAATGTTGACATCTACACAATGGCTTATTAGAGAATGCCATAGTCTTCACAGTACATCAATCACTCCTTGTGGTACAGGAGTGGGCCTGAAATGCTTTCAGGTTTCAAAGCGATAATGATTTTGCAGCATTTCATTTCTGATGATTTAACTGATTTTGCTCAAACGTTTGTCACTCTTCTTCTCTGATTTGACAGATTTTATTCAAAGCAATTTGTTTGCAGGGTTTTGTTCTCCGTAGCTCTTTCTGTACCAATGTTGTTTATCTGCATTTGTAATGCACACAGATTTTAAAGATCGGAATGCTCCCTGGCATACACTCCAGCTGAAAGGAATTGGCATAGGGAAAGGCAAAGGGAAGAAAGAGAAGGAGCCGCAGTTTTAAACCGTGGTATATTCTGTCCAGCATGAAACACAATGCTTTAGCCTAAAAAGTATCGCGTTTCATGCTGAACTGGACAAAATATACCGCAGTTTAAAACTGCGGCTCCTTCCATTTTCTCCCTTTCCCTTTCCCTATGCCAATTCCTTTGAGCTGTAGTGTAGGGGCTAAACCATGGTGACAACTGACAAGTATTAGGAGCAGACGGTCAAGAGTAATGACAGGCCACTGTCTTGTGTTAATCAAAGCAGTCCCTGGCATCTCAACAGAGTAACTAACAGCTTGTTGATTAGTCAGTCCCTACATGTAGAAGCATGGCAGAACTTACTCCTCTTTCACCATTGATCCAGCAGTGTGGAAGGAATATATTATTTTGTAATAGAAATGATGATCTACAAGAAACATGAGAACTCAGAAGAAACTTAAAATAAAGTGTGCTATGATAACTCAAAGAGTAAAGATAAAATTAATGATTTATGCAGTGTACATTCTACTCAAGCTTTGTGATATTGGTCTTTTGTAATTTTTTGCTCGTTTTTGTAATTGTACTTATCTTTTCTTTTTGTATATCCTCCATTTTGTGTACATTTTCTTTCAGGACCATTGTAACACCATGTTGTAGCCCTACAATTTTAATCATGTTATCCCAGAATTAAAGTACTCTATATAATTGTCGTATCTTACTTGTGCAAGTTGCTCTCTGCGGTGGACTTTCATGGAAGGCCATCTTGTGTAAGTGTCAGAAATTACAAGGTGATAAGGAGGGTAGAATTTGCCAAGAAGTGAGTGAAGAACGGAACTCCTAATAAGCCTCCCTTCGCAGTGCTTGGCTATCCAGGAGCTCATTTGAATATATCTCAGAAACATTTGTCCATATATCTTGTATGTAGCTCAGTAGTAATCACCTTTGTTCAGGCCCTAGCTTTTGATTGTTCTCATTTTGTTTTCTGCACTAAGTTCTTGCCGTTTATGTAAGAAACAGCAAGCAGCTATGAAGTGTGGTTATCTCAGCAAAATGGAAATCAATTTTTTTTTCACTGATTTTTCTCTACATGAGGGCTTTCTAATGCATTTCTTGCAATCCTTTTCTGTTAAAGTTGGGTTAAAGTCCTTTTGCTGCTTTTTATTCAAAACCCTGTGTCACGCAATCAGCCTTATTCTGTGAAGAGGGCGAAGGCACAGTCCCACAGGCTGAGAATAGTGTAC
Organism: Arbacia lixula; assembly: GCA_963669155.1. Taxonomy (NCBI): domain Eukaryota; kingdom Metazoa; phylum Echinodermata; class Echinoidea; order Arbacioida; family Arbaciidae; genus Arbacia; species Arbacia lixula. Next base: position 17,532,730 of record OZ022578.1, on the reverse strand, counting down.
TGATCTCTCAGGACTAATCGTGTGCATTGTGAATGGAGGCAGCATCCATTTTAATGAATGCCGCTCCACACACAAGAAGTGCCATCTCCGAGAAGCTGGAGTACTTAGTGCTTGTTGTGAGCGGGCATTTCCCTGGAAATCATGCAGTCCCAACTGATGCTTTTGGTGTCTGCTGCGCTTCCCCCCCAAAGCTGATTTGTAATTCTTCTTCCAACCCCGCTCGCTGCAGAGAGGGAAAAAAAGAGTCCTGCGATAGACAACCTTCTCACCTCAGGTTGGTGAGGTGTGCTTGCTTGTGGCAAGCGATCAATATCTGGCACTGGCATCTGTCAGAAAGCTGCTTAGTCCCTCCTGTGGTTTCCTGTGTCATGTTTCATGATAGAGGACGTGGGCCCTTTGTGCCATAGCGGCTGTATGTTTGTCTCTAATTACATTGAGATAAAATTCATGTGACATTCTGTGCAATGAAGATGATTTTGATGAATTCTGGAGAAAAAATGTGAACATGCTTTCTGTATTTTTTGCAAATGTTGTCCAATTGTGACACAGTTCACAAAGATCTAACCCTTTTACTATCACTTGCAAAAAGTGATATGTACGATATGTTCAAAGTTCATTGGTACATGTAGATTTAGACTCAAACTTACAACATTAATGTTGCCAATTTTTTGGTGGATAGTTAGAAGTGAACAAGAGAAAGCAAATCTCTTCATTTTGACATTTAAAGGTGCTTATGAAGTATGATGCTATTTTCACACACCAATTTCTTTCCACATTTTTAACTGGTTGTTTTTTCTAACCTGGTTTTAATTTTGATCAAATATGAAGTCTGCATGAATTGTTCATGTGGAATTGCCTGTCTTTCTATTAGACTAGAAGATTAGAAGTTTATATTATATATTTGTTTGTGCAATTTTCCGTACATTTAATATATGTTCTACTGATGCAAGTTTTGTTTTTCGCATGACTTTTCATATGTCCCTCTCTTGGTGAAACTCATGTTAAGAGACGAATTTTTTCATTAACAGTATTTTTAAATCATGAATTTGTTCAATTTGTTCTTTTGTCGCTTTGGTATTTTTGTTTATTTCTAAATCATTTTAAAAGGGAAATATTTCTGTTCCATTACATATTTTATCTCATGAAGTCCATGTTCGGCTATTAAAAAAAAAATTACCTGAAAGATTGCTTTGAAAAGTTATTGCATACAGATTTTTATGGCTATGCGGGTTAATTTCTTAACTTCACAATATTGTAAGTGATTGCATGGAAATAGAACAAATTGTAAAAAATAAGTTCATTTCATGCAAATGATATTGACAAAGTAAACCAGCCACCATTAAGACTTGTATCATTTGTATAGCGTGAATTATGCTTTAGGTGTAAAAATATTTTCCCTATTTGTGCATTATTATTAATCATTTATCTGGGAATGTCACTAGAAATGTTCATGCAAACTTAACATGCTGATTTGCAATTGAGGTTGGTTGGTTTGTATTTGTGACCTGATTGGATGTTTTTAGGTTGCCTTTTTTTTTTTATATAATTGTTAAGTTGAAGACTGTCATGGATGATTTCATACTTAATCAATGTTTATCTCTGTTTATTTGTTAATTGTCCACAAATGTTACACCTCACGTGCTGTTGTAATATGTCACTGGGTTCATCTGTTAGTCTGCATTAACATTTTCCCACACCAGTATGTTTCCTGTTTAATTATGGTTTCTTGTAATTATTTCTGTTTGGTAAATGAGTTATATTAATGGTTTCCCATTATATAATGTTATGTAAACTTTTTGAATATATGTGTTGAATATTATTTCAGGGCATGCCATTATTATGCACATTCTATTTGATGCTTATCAGTATTTTGTTGAACACCATCGTTACATCTCGTCATATACAAGGTATCTTTTCATGCAAGAACAATATACTACAAATACCCCCGCATGTCCGGATAAATATTTTGCAGGTATTCTACATAGGATGGAAGTATCAAATATTTATCTTTAATTCTGTCTTTCATCTACTATCTTCTCTCAATTTGAGTTTATTCCTCAATTCTAAATGCGCACATGTAGCCCCCCCCCCCCCCACACACACACACACCCTTACAATGTTTACTGTGATTGTGTAGAGTTCTGACAAATATTAGCACTCTTTGAAAATGTGAATATTTCCTCACAGTATAAAGCACACATGCTGAATTCAAAGCAACTTTCTATAGTATGTCACATAGGTTCTAGAAGTTCACCTCAATATGGAGAAGCCCCTGTTTAGAGAAAGTGACTATACTGCCTTTCAACTGTCCATCTCAACGAGGGAAAATTAGGAAGGTGCCTTTGTAGAGGTAATGTGGAAATTTGACACCGCAGAATAAATTCCTGCGTGATGTGTTATTACCCCCAGCCAAGTGGAGTCTGCATGCACTGAGGGGGCATGGCAGTGATGAATACCATCATTAGGGCATCATTGTTCAGTCCCATGCCATGCAATCCGTGCAGGCGTGACACATTGTTCGCCCCATGCCTTGCATTCTGTGCGCGTGTTGGAGAAAGAGAGACAGAGAGAGAGAGTGAGAGGGCTTCTGAAACCGGATAGGCCCATGGGACGTCTGCATGTGTTGTCTGATGGATGATTCAGCCAGGCTCTAGCTCCGTTGTCCTGAATTCTAATTTGTGGCGTCATGACCGGCCCACTGGGCAGTCGGACGGTCGGTCGGTCGGTCGGTCGGAGAGAGCAGACTCCAAAGGATCATGGGGAAAATGAGCTATCTATGAGAGGGACTCTTTCCCCCTTCTCCCTCGGGTCCTGTTCTTCTCCTCTTTTATCCTCAGAGAGGCACCTTGAACTAATCAGGTACCAAGACAAAAAGGACATACCCGTTGATTCATCTGCCCATCTTTCTGTGCAAACATTGCACCATCCAGGCTTGAATCATTGCAGGTATCTCCTATCTCCCATCTTCAATCTCCCATCTGGAATCAAAGAGACGGGCAATTTTGTAAGTAATGGTGTTCAGTTGCAAGTGATTATCACAAGAAAAATTTGCCAGGAGTGATCAAGTTACCCTTGAATTGATTTTGTATTTAAGTACTTGGATACAATTTCATATATGGTAGCTCCTCAGGCCGTGAGTACCGGTATAGCCCTTCCCTCTCTAAACTCACATTAGCCAGCCGAACTTCAGAAGAACATTTCTTGTTGCACTTGGAGATGAAACTGCAGCCTTAAGATTTTACCTTTGATATTATCGATTGAGCCGTTAAAATAGGAGTTTCAAAACCAGGCAGGACCATTCGTACCAGCCTGTGAGAAAGGCACAGTCCACCTATTGGGCCTATTTGTACAAATCTGAAAAAGGAAGGTTATATTTGTCCACTCTTCTTCATAATTGTCTGTAATGTCAATACCCTTTGCTTAGACAAGATGGTGGATATATATGTCTTTAATCCTCACCCCCACCCTAACATCCTTGGTGTAAATTATCTTACATCTCCCCATCGCCCTTCCCTGGTATCACCATCCAACTATTCCCCATAATTCTAGACCATGTCCCTCCCAATGACATTGGGCATGTAACAACAAGTTACGCTCCACTTGTCATAGCTGCCATCTATAGCCAGCCCTCACCCCCCCCCCCCCTTCTCAGTCTGTTGGCTTTTTAAGGGTTTTCCCCTCTTATTCCACTGCCCCCTCACCCCTCCCGTATTTTAGCTCCACAATCTCATTTTTGCCTTAAAGTCACATGTATATGAAGAATTACCCAAGTTGGTTGCTCATTGCTGCCCCCTTACAACTGGTGTAACATTACAACATCGCTGTCCCCACATCACCCTGTCCCACCCCCGCCCCATTTCCATCACTCCCAACACACTTAAAGTGTACTCCACCCCTCCCCTCCCCACCCTCCATCTCCCCACCCTCCATCTCCCCACCCTCCAACTCCCCACCCTCCGTCTCCCCACACTCCATCTCCCCACACTCCATTTCCCCACCCTCCATCTCCCCACTCTCCATCTCCCCACACTCCATTTCCCCACCCTCCATCTCCCCACCCTCCGTCTCCCCACCCTCCGTCTCCCCACCCCCCGTCTCCCCACCCCCCGTCTCCCCACCCTCCGTCTCCCCACCCCCCATCTCCCCACCCTCCATCTCCCCACCCTCCATCTCCCCACCCTCCATCTCCCCACCTCCCATCTCCCCACCCCCCGTCTCCCCACCCTCCGTCTCCCCACCCCCCATCTCCCCACCCTCCATCTCCCCACCCTCCGTCTCCCCACCCTCCGTCTCCCCACCCTCCGTCTCCCCACCCTCCGTCTCCCCACCCTCCATCTCCCCACCCATAATCAGGACATACTTGAATCCCCCGATTTTTCCTCTTAAGCCTGTTGCTGTGAGTAGTTCTCCAGCCAAGAAGACAGTGTTTGTAATCCTACCCCCTCTATTGATCATCGGAGCATTATCACGGCAAGCTATCCTCAGCCAGGATAGCGGAGGTGGCTAATGGGGAGGTTTAGGCAGACTTGGTAACACAATAAAGTGACTTCAGTGCATGAAGAAAAATATTTTATGTTTGCTTCAGCATGTCCTCATGAATTGTGCACAACTGCTGTGGTGCTAAACTGTAATGCTATGGTGGCAAACTACACACACAAAACAAGTGTAGGATTCTATCGCAAAAGCGATGATTTTGTTCACACTAAGTAACTTTGATCACTCGCTAATAATTACTAGGACGAAATCATTGGCAATCGTGACGGTTGTGGACAAATAAAAACTGCATGAAATACATTGAAGTCAAGGTTTAGTGTGCGTGCTAAGTGAAACTCCTCTTGAGAATACTGACTGTTGTTGTCATAACTGTCCCCAAAATCATCAAATGAATGATACAGACAAGATTCAGTTGTTGATGTAATTGCAATTGATACTTTCATTGCCTGCCCGAAAGTTTTTTTCTGTACAAGAGCAATTGTATGACATTGGAGAAATCAGCTTTTCCTTGCTGAGTGACTTCTTTGATGAAAGCATGTCTTTGCTTTAAAAGGAAAGTATAAGATGGATGATAATTCCTAACTGCTTACCCAATGGGACAATAAGATTGATGATGATCACAAATGAACGTTGACACTGCGTGTAAAGATATTGTTTTAGGGTAATGATAATCTTCATGTAGCTCATCCTTATGTGCATTTGCTTTTCACATTTTTGTTCCTTTACACTTGTCTTGTACAAGTTATGTATTTGAAATACTCTCTATAAAGGTGAAGGGTTAGATATCAATGTTTTATAGGTTGTTGTTTTTTTATCCCCCCCCCCCCCTTTTTTTTTCGAGCAGATATCTTTCATTGTGTACTGTAGAGTCAAATATTTTGCTGGAATTTCATTCATTCAGATTACTGATCATGGTGCTTACTTTTTAAGTGTGGATATTTTGACTACTATACCAAAAAGCTAAGCAGATTATTAACAAAATAATGTATTTACTTCTTGACTGCCTTATGCTTTCAGCTTTTATTTCATCTGTGATTTGAAAGCAATCTTTTTTCATTTGTGTGACTTCTGAATATGACAATTGCATGCAATTATGTTTGTATAAATGTGGGCATGTTTCATTCAGGGTTTCATTCACGTTCAGCATAATAAGACATGGATTGCTCTGTCTTACACCCAACCTAGAAGACATATTGCATTGTAACATTGATAATGTCCGTATTGTGTTCATATTCTCATCCTTTTTTGACACCTCAGTCTTTGCCTGGTTTTGACAAACGAATGAATGTACTGGTAACCATATTGCGCAGCAAGCCCAAGCAGGGTTAAAGGGATAGAACATTCACTATCATGCCAATATATATATATATATATATATATATATATATATATATATATACTTCGAGAATTCTATCCTTTTATACAGAGTGTTCGATGTCCTTATGTTCATTGTCGGAAGAGCTTTGAATAATAATACAAATTCACAAATTCACATGATTGACTGTAGGTTCATCACGTTTATTGCCTGAAATAAACCTGATGAACCTACAGTCATCCGTGTGAATTTGTATTATCATAATATGTCTACTTGAAGTTTGTAAAAAGATCTTGACACTTGGGAGATTGAAACTTTGATAGCTAATGGTCTGCATGAAATGTCCTTTGTTTGGCGAGTGTTAATGTGAGACCCTTCTGCTGATATAAAGGCAGGAGTATTACGAGGTAGGGATAGAGACTTTGATATCAATTTGTGAGTGCTCCAGTGGTCATATATGAATCATTCTCTTGGACATGCTGGTCTATCTATATCAATTCAGATTGTCTTGGAATTGATATGTAAAGGAAAATCAGATTCATAGGGGGAAAATCATTTCATCATAATATGTGATCAATTATAATTATTGTCTTTAATGCTGAAGTATCCCTTTAAACTATATGGTCATTGTAGTTTCTCTTTTCTTTTTCTCTCACTCTGAAAATATGCCATTCATGTGATCAAGTCTGACATTCATCAATGTTGCTTGGAGTTTATATTTTAGGGAAAGATATTTTAACAGATTATGAGTAAAGGAAGATATCTGAAGGAAATTTAACAAATGCAGTCAAACTGTAAGATGTTATCCAGACATATTTTAATGTAGCTGTACATAGATTGTAAGTGTATATTTCCATATTGAGTCCATAGTTTCCAAGTACCGTGACATTGCAATAAGTGGGCATGCTAATACATGTTAATGTATGAGTGATAGGAGTGATATATGGTGTACAACAACAGCCAATTATTGTGCATAATATGTAAAGATGTATAAATTATTATCAAGCTGCAACCACTTCAATTTTCACTTTTCTTTTTCTGTTGTTTGGGTTGGTCTCATGTCTGTTGTATTTCATTCAATGTTAACATTGACGAGGATGGTATTGTAGCCATATGCACATCACTTTATGTATTTTTTTGTGTGTAATACACTCTCAAAAAAGATATATTGGATGAGTTGTACAAAACTTCTAAACTATATATCATGTATCATGAAAAAATATGAGATATTGTGTGGTTTTTCTGTCTATTGATAAAATGTTTATTATTGTTGTACAGCCGAGATTGTTTGTGGTTTTTGTTATTGTAAACAAATAAACCACTCTGCTGTGGCAAATGTTCAAATCACAGAATCTTTCACTCTGTTGTCTTGCAATTCATTTGTATTTTATTTTTCCTCTCCCTCAAAAAGGTTGTGAACTATTGGGATACTCCCCCCCCCATCCCCACTCCCCTCCTCCCTTCTCTCTCTCACCCAAATTCCCCTTTCCCACTCTTTCCTCTCTCCCATACCTCCCTACTCACTCTTTTCAGGAGCTTTATCACTTTGTCTCTCCTTGCCCATCACTCCAACCCCCCCCCCCCCACACCCACACACGTACACACTGTCACATGATACCCAGCTCAAGTACAGCGACAGGAGAAACAATTTGGATACATTTCTGACAAAATTAGGGTTTTGTTTCAACAAGAGAGATAAGAGGGAGGGGAGAGAGAAATGAGACAGGGATAAGATGAAGAGAGGAGGGTGAAAAGAGAGCAACTTGATAAATTTCTGTCAAGATTGGGGTTCAGTTTCGATGAGAGGGAAGGAGAGAGAGAGAGAGAGAGAGAGAGAGAGAGAGAGAGAGAGAGAGAGAGAGGGAGGGAGGGAGAGACGAGATGGGGCCAGAAGATAAAGAGAGAATAGTATGAGGGATAATGTCCAGTACTTACAACTCTACATATAGCCATTTGTTTAGTTTAGGCAAGAGAGGGAGAGATGAGATAGGGACAGAAGATGCAAGTTAAACCACCATTTTGACTGAGCCAATGAGTACCCCATAACTGTCTTGATATGGCTAGCTACAAGAGTTTTTGCTGCTAATAGCAAAATCACCGATGTAATATTCTGCGTGCCCTTCATCCTGCATAGGTAAAAGATTACAGCACCTTCCACTGTCTTCTTCACAGGTGGAAGCAGGAGAACCTCTCTACAAAAACCATCGGTTTTAGAAGACATTAAAGGGCATATACTGTACTGGGAAGACAAAAAAGCCTTCAAAAGGTGATTGTGAGCAATCTGCTTGCCAATGGTCTTAAATGAGTGTATTGTCCATTTTAGAAACTTGCTGAAAGTGATTTGCCCTCAAATGATTGATATGTGGAGAAATTAGATTACAAATCCTGAAAATGTTCGGCCCGAACATTTTGATGATTTTGAGAATAATCACTACATCCTCCACATGTGGATCATTTGAGGGCAAATAACTTTCAGTAAGTTTCTAAATTGAACAATACACTAATTTAAGACCATTGGCAAGAAGATTGCTCATGATCACCTTTTGAAGTTTTTTTTTTGTCTCCCCAGTACAGCATATGCCCTTTAATGTAGTTTCACCTGTCCATAGAACATATCTCCATAAACACATTTTTCCATTTCTGGGGTGTTTTTTTTAGATTATTTAGACTTAACCAGGAATGTAGTCAATAGTAGTATACAGACTGTGTAGGTATGCATTAAGGATGCTTGCCACACTACCAACTAATGTACTCCATGTTAATATATCCGTCGACCAGAGTACTCTTAGGTACCATAGCAACTAGCTTTCATCCTCCGTGCAAGGTGGTAATGGGAGCATATAAACATACTATATGCAGAGGGAGCTGTTTCGTTTATTGCCTTTTGTAATTACTACATTTATTATGGGCTTATAGATGCCACAATCTAAAGGTTGCAAAATTTACTAAAACAATAAAGAAAAAAGCACGAGGAATGCACATTGGGGATGATCCAACATTTTTTTGTTGAGAATTTAATATAAAATCATTGCAATTGGCAGACTGTACAGCACACGTATCTCGTGAGATTGTAACAAAATCACACGTTTGGCATTACATCTACAGACAAGTAAATTACAATTCAATAATGCAAAGTGACAAAATTAGGGTTTCGTTTCAACAAGAGAGATAGGTGGAAGGGGGGAGAACTGATCCGAGCCAGATAAAGATAAAGAGAGGAGGGTGCAAAGAGAGCAACTTGATAAATTTCTGTCAAGATTGGGGTTTAGTTTTGACGAGAGGGAAGGAGACATAGAGAGAGAGAGAGAGAGAGAGAGAGAGAGAGAGAGAGAGAGAGAGAGAGAGAGAGAGAAAGAGAGAGAGACGAGATGGGGCCAGAAGATAAAGAGAGAATAGTATGCGGGATAATATTCAGTACTTTTAACTCTACATATGGCCATATGTTTAGTTTAGGCAAGAGAGGGAGAGATGAGATAGGGACAGAAGATGCAAGTTAAACCACCATTATGACTGAGCCAAAGAGACGAGAATGTGACTGTGAGTCCATATTCCATAACTCTACATATGGCCATATGTTTAGTTTAGGCAAGAGAGGGAGAGATGAGATAGGGACAGAAGAAGCAAGTTAAACCACCATTATGACTGAGCCAAAGAGACGAGAATGTGACTGTGTGTCCATTTTCCATAACTGTCTTAATATGGCCAGCTACAAGAGTTTTGCTGCTAATAGCAAAATCACCAATGTAATATTCTGTGTACCCTTCATCCTGCATAGGTAAAAGATTACAGCACCTTCCCATAACCAATGGCACTGTCTTCTTCACAGGTGGAAGCAGGAGAGAACCTCTCTACAAAGACCATCTGTTTATGATAACATTAATGTAGTTGCACCTGTCCATAGAACATATCTCCATAAACAAATTCTTCCATTTCTGGGGAGTTTTTTTTTTAAAGATAATTTAGACTGAACCAGGAATGTAGTCAATAGTAGTAAACAGACTTTGAAGGTATGCATTAAGGATGCTTGCCATATCAACAACTAATGTACTCCATGTTAAGTTTTCCTAAACGGTAACACAATATATCCGTGGACCCGAGTACTCTTAGGTACCATAGCGACTAGCTTTTATCCTCCGTGCAAGGTGGTAATGAGAGCATATGCAGAGGGCGCTGTTTCGTTTATTGCCCTTTGTAATTACCAGTACATTTATTATGGGCTTATAGGTTCACAATGCCACAATCTAAAGGTTGCAAAATTTACTGAAACAATAAAGAAAAAAGCATGAGGAATGCACATTGGGGATGATCCAACATTTTTTTGTTGAGAATTTAATATAAAATCATTGCAATTGGCAGACTGTACAGCACACGTATCTCGTGAGATTGTAACAAAATCACACGTTTGGCATTACATCTACAGACAGGTAAATTACAATTCAATAATGCAAAGTGATAAAAAGGGAGGGGCAGAAGAAAATAGCTTAAACCCACTCTATGAAAAACACAATTAAAATCTATTATTTGTCACTATCAATAGTTGTTATTTTGCATGTATAAATTTGCCCTAATCAATAAGAAATGGTGATCATTTGCTGTTCCATCAATAAAAAATAAAAATAAAATTCTCACTGGATTAGTTTTCAGAAGTTCACTTGACAATATATAACATATATTCAACATTTATCTGTATTTATATTTATTTATATAGGTGATACCACCAATAGAAATTACTGTGTGTAATGCCCCATTTAATGATGAAAATTAATGTGGGTAGTCAAATACTTCACGAAACATGAGTTTATTTTATTTCAAATGGTCTGCATATTGAGACCCTTTCACCATTTTGGTTCGACTGCATTGCAACAGCTTGCAATATAATTCTTAATGGCAGCAGTAAACAAAATACAAGGGGGCTTGTGCAATTTGGCCCCCACAGATACAAAAGAGCCAAAGTCATGACAGTAACAAAAAAATCTATTTTTTCAACAGTCATGTGCATATGTCATAGCTCAGTGTGTTTACTTACAGACAATAAACTTAAAAAGTATCACCCACAAACTTCATTACAGCACTAAAGAAAGACATACATGGATATGATTGTATTACATCAAGTGGCAAAACAACAGTGTTAGGTATTTATCATAGAGAGTCTAGTTTGAGTACAAATATATACAAATCAGGCAAAATACTAATATCATTGCTGAATTTCAAAGTCTTTGGTGCATTTGTTGCTCTATATTTGAGCACTGATAAATCATTCACAACTAGCCTAGTGCTATGTCCACTGAAACTTGTCCTACTGTGCTTGATACAAGTTTATAAATAGTCAAACCTGTCTATATAGGCCAGGCAAAGCGAAACAGAACAAGCAGTGTAATGGGCAAGTGCTCTGCGTTATGGACACAAGTAAGATTACATGCAAACTTGATTTCTGAAGGGCTTGAAATCTTTATGGTCTTTATAGACAGTGGTTGTTACAGACAGGTGGTCTTTACACACAGTGCTCAATACAGACAGGTATTAATAGACAGTGGTCAATATAGACAGGTTTGTATAGACAGTGGTCATTACAAGACAGGTGGGTCTTTATAAACAATGGCCTTTACAAACATGTGGTTTTCATAGACAGCGGACAATACAGTCAGGTGATTTTAAAGACAGTGGTACTTTACACAGTGGTCTTTACAGACAGGTGGCCTTTACAGACAGGTGGTCTTTATAGATATTGGACAATACACATGGGTGGTTTTTATAGACAGTGGTCTTGGTAGACAAGGTTAACTTCATTACCAACTAGAAATAAGCCAGACCGTAATTACACTGTGGTCGAGCAATCCACTGAATCAGATACTACTGTACTAGACTGCGGACTGGCATTTGTTCTTGAAGCTGTGTTTGATGATGGATGTAAATACATCTGCATGATAATGAGTACATGTATAAACATGGTCACCTATCTAGTGAATTTCCATTTCATGTTGTGAGTGATAAGATTGACGTAAGGCTCTTTGTACCAGCAACAATCTGCTCATGCCTACATCGCAACTATAAACCAACCTATTCAGTACAAAATGTCATGAAATACAAGATATTGTGAGGTAAAGGAAGAAGGACTTGCTAATGAAGTGCAGTGCTTCTTTTTACAGGGAAAAATATAAAATGCAGCATATCTACAAGTTCAAAACACTACATTTGGAGATCAAGTGAACCCGAATAGGAAAAGAATGTACAAATTCACATGGCACATGGAACATAAACAAATTCACAGACGCCACCATAAAGAACAAAAAGTCTGTATCTTAAAAAACATGTAGACGATTTTAGGCCACTAATGTATATACTACCGCATTCATGTAGACACATGGACTGGTAAAGAACATACACCGAGTACTGTACTGCCAGTTTATAAAATTGATTCTTTTGCAATGAATTGTATCATACATACCTCCAGGAAAGTATGATTACACGACAACCATGTACAGTAATATAATTCTGCACATTCAGAATAAAGGATTTAGTGTTCAATAGTTCTTGCAGGCTCTAACAGACTTTAAGCTGTAACAATACTGTATCAAGTCTTCAGATTTTTCATTGATGTGATTACATTATCTCCAGTCTCACGCCATGGGAGTATTGGATGGCTCAGTATTGGCCATGAAGTCTACCGCCCTCTAGTGTCAAAGACTCATATGTAAAAAAAAACACTGTTCAATCTGATTGATATTACATAATAACTTCATACACAGCAACACACTATAAAATCTTAAACTCATTGTGTGCCAGGTATTTATTTTGCCACAAATACTGCACATAAATCCCATGAAGCACCATTATGGCACAGGAATTGACACAGGGTTAATCACTGAATCATTTATGAATTAATCACTAGAAAGTTAAAAACAATCATTGCAATTGTCACCTAATGACTGATTATCATCAACAATTACACCAACTATTGCAGGATTATATTTAATTACTTTTTCATATTCTGATATTCACACCACACAACACACTATACTTTCATCACAACACACCAAATTTGCATACAGAAATACACACAGCACTCACTCAAGGTTGGGAATTGACAATACATGTCTGCCCTCATATTCAGGCAACTCTCAATATAACCAGCATGGATGCTACACGGTTTCGCTAGAGCGCGGCAATCCTCTCGGTCTCACCTTAAAACAGGCAAACCTATGGTGCACTTTATGGCTATAACATGATTTTAATACAAGCTTATTCCTTTCCCTTAATGACAAAGAAAAATATTAGAAATGCCTCCTCCTATGAGAAAAATTTTTGGCTCGATGGGCGCTGATCAAATCCTTCTTTTTAATTTGCATACACATACAATATACGCATTTTGTGCGCAAAACAGTAAGTGTAGTGTTAGAAGCTGTGTGCAATGAGCGCACACCCACTCTGTCTAGGCCATGTGCTCAATATGCACTTTGCAGTGTCATGTGCATTGAAACCTGTAATCCCACTGCCGTGCAGTCACATACAAAGCTTGCAATGCCTCCAAAGCATAAACGTGTTAAAATGGGCACACAATCACAAAATTTGTGTTGTGTATTTTGTTTGCTTACAACAAGGCTTCGTTATAGTGAGGGAAAAGTCCCAACAACCTCGTTATAATGGGAGTTGCCCGTCTTATGTCCCGTCTCTCAATGTAAATGAGTAGTGTGAGTCATGTAGTATTTTTATGTTGGACTGTTCTTATTTTATCCACTATGATACCAAACACATTATTTTGCACAATGTGCGTCAAGGTACAACCTTTTTGGAAGCAAAGTTTGGAATGCCGGTGATTTACGTTACGTTTATACAGAGGAGATAAGGATTATTTATCTTTGCGCTCATTTTGTTCTTTTTGCCGCTCTTCAAAGAACGCTGGCCAGGTTACGCACCGCCAGGCCAGGAGCTGCGGAACGAGAAGCAGCAGGAGGTTGATGACCCAGAAGGCAGTGCGGCTTTCAGAGGGCACCCGGTAGATGTAGGGGGTGCGACTGTGTAAGGATGCCCCGATGTGAGAGAACTGACCCTAAGGAATGAGACAAAGACAGAGATTGATTTCCCAATTCATACACGTAAATCATGAGTGACATACCTCTGATATATCATAACAACGTAATAAAATTACATTTGGTTAAGAACTCAAATGGAACTCAAACTCAGACGTGATCTGGAAGTCTATAAACCAAGGCTTACCACAAGGAGTTGTCAAATTCACAATACACTGCAAATGCAGCACTTTCATACATTGAATTATTTCGTTTTTTTAACCAATAAAGATGAATGACAACATTAGAGAAAAAAAAAACAAGCTTACCTGAGCCAAGCCGCCAGCACTTATCAGAGCCCAGTCCGACATCCATGTACAACCAGGATTAAAGAGACCGTAGATGGCACAGACAAAGTATGGCACGTAGTAGAACCAATACACTAAAGCCTGAGGTGGAGATGGGAAAAAGGCGCATGAAGGGAGCAGAAAACATTTCACTTCAGCACAAGAAATCCATTCATCAGTGGATTTTTTCCTTGTGTTTATAATACAGACAAGATGGAGAGGAAGACGGAGATAAACAGACGGGATAGAAGAAGAGTGGTGAGAATGGGTGAGAATAAGACAAATTAAGGGTAGGGAGCGAGAGAAAAGAAAGTTTAAAACTCAGAGATAAAGAGACAGACAGAGACATTAAGGAGGAAGAAAGAGAGAGAAAGAGAGAGAGAGAGAGGAAGAGAGAGAGAGAGAGGAAGAGAGTGAGAGAGAGATGGAGAGAGAGAGAGAGAGAGAGAGAGAAATGGAGTCAAAGGTAGACTTTGACCTTTAAAACTTTCACTCTCATTTAAACATCTCCTCTTCTTTATCAGCTCCTACACTAGGGCTTGTTCTGCTTCAAGGGTCTAAATGGAAATGTCAATGATACAGCCGCCACAATCAATGTTTTGGAGTAAAAAAGAATCGGTTACTTACTTGAATCATAGGATATAAGACAGGATCCTGAAAATATGGCTCCACATTCTTCAGATAGCTAACAGCTATCGTCGAGGGGCTGTTCAGGGCTACCTGTAATAGCGAATCATTTGGTTGTTACTTTGAATGATTTAGGCCAACAAGCCTTCTCCTCCTTTACTTTTTTACCTTAATCATCTTCTCCTACAGTTGACCTTAACTTCTTTTCTTTTAATATGTCATGTTCTTCTCTCTACGTCTCCTTAACCTTTTCTCTGACCATTCTTCTTCATCTTGTTCTTCTCTTTCTTCTTGCTTCCTTTTGTTTTTATTGACTTTAGGCAAATCATGTTAAACATTACTTAAGGTGATAAATGGAAACAAACAAAACAATAAATAATACTTTTACATAGATTACATAAAAACACAAATCAAAATTGCTATCTGAAAAAGATAATCAATGGAAATAATATATTAATAAAGTTTTCCAAAATGTAGCAAATTGCACTTGTGCTTCTTTTACTTATCAATATCTTCTTCATGTTCTTTTTTTCTTTCCTTTCCTGTACTTCAGCTTGAGAGCTTTTTGTTTTGTTTTTAATAGGCAAAGCATTAGTGATCACTCTCCTTCTGTTTCTTCATCCCTAACTGTCTTCCTTTTTTCTCCAGCTCCTCCTAAATTTTCCTTCTTCTTCTGTAATCATATGAAGTGGTATCACTATTCTGCCTGCTGCAATAAAAACTCACCGCCATCCTGAGGAACGACACCAAGATTGCGAAGACCAGGAAGACGACAAACAGAAGGTCCAGGGGCCTCTTCAAGATGCTCTTCTTGTGAGCTTCCTCCACCTCAAGACACAAACACATTCGAACAAGATCAAAAGTAAATCAGATAAGGTGTGGCAATCAAAACTTCCTTTTCTCTCTTTTCCTTGTGGTAAGCATTATATACAGGGTTCCCTGTAATTTGAAGAAAACAAACTTCCCTGATTTTTCCCTGATGCAGTCTCAAAATTCCATGATATTTCAAGTCATTTCCAGTTTGACATGTTTTCTATGTTGTTGCAGTGACCCATTTGCAGTATATAACACTGGAATACAAAAGTAACTAGAACTATTGCACAGGCATGTAACAACCTCTCTTTTCCCTTTACAGCTATTCTTTCCTCACCTTATGCAGACAGAGGTTGATTCAAGGTAATCCAAGTACACATCAATGAATCAGAGCACACTCTGTTAAAGGCACCAATTTCAACACTGGTTTTCATTGGAATGTGCAAAGACATGAAGGTCTACATGTCCTGAAGGATTTAATCAACACAACTGTACTAACAATAATACCAACAAGTACTCAAGTGTCTTGGCATTGAGAACCATTTGTAATACATGAAACTTTGATTTGGGGGCCAATCAAAATTTTCCATGACTGGAAAAATGTCAAAATAATTTTCCCCTGATTTCCTGATGGGCTGGGAATTTTGATATACAGGTAGGCTCCCATCCTGCAGTCATGATGTCACTTCTCTTAATGAATGACCCTAACCTTAACCATTGACCAGCTGGATTAGGGTAAGGGTTAGTGTTAGGTGTGGACTTAGGGTTATTCATTAACAGCAGTGATGTCATGAATGCATGACGAAAGCATATACAGTGCTTACCTTTACATGCTTAACAATAATGTGCCACTTGTGAATTATTTTACCAACAGTACAAACAAAGGCCATAGAGCAGCATTTTGTCCCGCACACAAAGGGTTAACCTTTTCGCTTTGTAGACTTCATTGAATTCATTCCCTCATAGAAATAAATTGAAGATCAGCATAGGATTTTATTAGTTTTATAACAGATGTTAGCTGGCAGGATTCTTTCCCTGGATTTTTCACCAAGATGCATGTTGGGAAGTCCGCTACTGGTGTGGCATGCACCCAGGCGGGTGAGCCAGGGATTGCTGATTTCTGGGGGCTCGCACTCAAAGCAAGCATTGGTGAACTGGAGGAAATTGTCTGCACACCTTGGCAAATTGAGGCAATAAGATAAAACTCTTTTCATATATCACATCCTAATAAATGTGAACAATGATTGGCAATCTTTGACTCTTCTCATTAAAATTGTGATATTTATGCAATACCTGTTCATCTCGCTACTGAATAAAGGATATCAAGTTAGAAAACCCCATTGCAGAAGCACTCACATCTTTTTCCTCTACATCTTCTGCCCTGGTCCTTGAACGGAGGAACTTCCAAGCAGCGAGCACGGGAAACATGACGTATGGGATGTTGAGAAAGTAGGACATCTTGACGTTGGATCCATACTTCCCTGCCACATTGCCTGGCATGAAGACTATCATGCTGTTGAGGATCGATCCAGCCCAGTAGAGCCCTACCTCTCGATAGCCCTGCCTACCCACGGGGAGAGATGTGGGGGGGGGGGGGGTTGGGATAGGAGAGAGGGGGAAAGAGAGCAGGGGAGAGACATAAGATAAAAAGAGAGGAAAGGGAAATAAAGGGTGAGGCAAAGAAAGGGAGACAGAGAAAAGAGAGAGTGGGTGAGAAAAACAGAGAAAGAGAAACAGAGAGAACAGAGAGGTTGAGCAAAAGAAAGGAGATGGTTACAGAGAGATAGAAGAATAGGTTTTGATACAAGATGGGATAGGACACAAAAGACAGAGAGGGGGAGAGAAAAAAAACAAATAAAAGAAGGTGAAGCAGAGGAGCATTGAGTAGGTTGAAGAAGGTGAGACATTGAAAGAGAAAGAAGGAGAGAGATGAAAATAATAATTGTTTGTCAAATTTTGCAATGCTACCATCCAGCCATTTGTTTTGCCCAGCAGGTATCTTCCTATGTTGTATTCTCTCTATACTCTTTCATAATGGCTCTTCATGATGGCTTGTGGCAATTAAAAGAACTCTCATTTTAGGTCAAATGGCCTTTCCTTTATCTAGTGTTGCTGGCAAATGTCCATAAGTATAGTTTTTATCACCACAATAAAAATCAATATTTTACTAAATTGCATATATTTCAATATGTCCATATTTTATAATATCTTATAAAGTTTAATATAAAAACATATCTTTATAATATGTTACTAACACTAAGTTCATATTTTATATGTTATAGGCAAACCCTGTTATAACGAAGATGCCGGGACCCACACCTTTTCCTCGCTAAAGCCGATTGCTCGCTATACCAGTACATGATCAAAACACACAGAAATATATGTGTAAGCTGGAGTGTATGTAGCACAGGAAGTGTTAATGGAGTGAAGATGAGATATACACCTACCCCCACACAATAGCAGTGACCATCATGAGATACATGCAGTAGTGTCCTGATCCATCCCAGTAGTTGATCATCGTACCATGGGCTGTATTCAGATACGGCTCACCCTGCAGAGATAACAGGCACACTCAGGAATGGCAAGTAGTACTTTGGACATTGTATTTGCACTGAGGTCAGTGACTGATATGATACCAGATACATAGATTTAGCTTCCACACCGTTGAGTTGAACTATAAAATACTGGTAGATGTTACTTCATGCACAGCCAAACCTGTCTAGAAATACCACACCAAAGGAAACAGAAAAATGTCTTTATGGCAGGTAGTCTTAAGATAGAAGCCTTTGTAAACATGTTCAACTGTACACTGTACATTTTCCTGAAGAGAAACTGCATTTTCATTGCACTATACATACATACAAGTATACATTACAGCATGTTGCAGCATTGTAGATTATATACTGTGAAGTAAGATGTATGCAGTTTTGATTGCTAGATACACATAATCAATACTGTACGACATGTGTAACACATTCCCTTTTCCTGAAATCACTAATTTATCTCATTACTCAATAATACAAAGAGCTTTGGGTAGTGTAGAAAGAAATGTTTGTTGAAAAACACATTGACATCTACCAGTTTCCTTTCTAAACATCGAGAATAAATCATGCATAAAAAACAAGTTGCACAATTGATTGCACTGAATAACAACTACATGTATAGCATTAATACCACCATAGTGCACTCATAAACCTATTACCGGTCCAACAGTATGTGCTTAAACATATTAGCAGCCCCTTTGTAGCGAGATGTGTTTCAATTGAGTGAATCTTCAGGGAATATGTTTGCTCTCTAAAGTGAGCACTATATTCAACAACATGAACACATTACACATGCCTCAATGCCTCAATTACTCCTTTAGTATCTGTTGTATCAGTGTGCAATGTACCATACAAATATAATTTTTTTTTCAAAAGTATAATATGTACATGAGTTTGGAGCAAACAAACAATCATATATAGAGTGCTGTAGCATGACATCATGTGAGCATGTCAAGATAACTGCTTCTCAACTATGAGGGTTTAGTAAACAATGGAGAATATTGGTGATCATACAGTAGCAGAATTTCTCAATGAGAGTGCCTGACACTAGCCCACTCATGCACTAGACAATGTCAGACCAGTGAAATTCTCACTGGAGTGATGTTGTTTTGAACCAGAAGCTGGTGTAACAATGGATATGATAACACCACTTCGGTACTCTACATCCATGTGAGGAAGCTTGGTCACTTCAGTTGTTGTTTTTGAGAGAAAAAAACAATAAAGACCTTCCTATAAAATAAAAGACTTTGCCAGATTCCTCGCCATTCCTTTAAATATGTAGAAAGAACCACTTTGGTACTCTATATCCATGCGAGGAAGCTTGGTCACTTCAGTTGTTGTTTTTGAGAGAAAAAGCAATAAAGACCTTCCTATAAAATCAAAGACTTTGCCAGATTCCTTACCATTCATTTAAATATGCAGAAGGGTTAAAGGGTCAATGTACATAATCACTCTTTAGTGTGTGTGTGTGTGTGTGTGTGTGTATGTATTTGCAGCTCACAATCTTTGTATGAAGTACAAGAATGTATGTAGCTACCAGTATTTGGAATGGCATAGCATTCCAAGGTCACGTTCCCATATCACAAAGTAAAATGCATTGTTCATGCCTGATCAATAGACCAATCATACTATTGCAAGTTGCAATATTCATCATAACTTGCAAAGGCTTGGGTGGATATCTATATTGTAAGTGTGAACCATTAACATTAATTGCAAAATTACTTCTGGGACATGCAACAGATAGCAGCACATGATGGTTTTGAAAGTTGTGCAATAAATTGGAAATTTTGCATGTGACATGGTAATGTTCTATTGTTTGCAACTCACTTTTTGTGATACAGGCCCAGGTCTACCAGCTAAAGTGTGACGTTTGTACAGAATATGATTGATAATATTAATTTTGTGTCAAAGTCTAGACAGTGACAACATATATTTTGCCACTATGTGATGCAATGTTGTTTGTATTATGTACTTTACAGGTCTTAAGGCAGTGCATCACACAGAGAATTTCAAAGAAATTTAAAATTCAAAAGAGTAATGTCTGTACTCGGCTTTACTCCAATTCTTGCCATGAGTTTCCATTGTCTTTATTCATGTTATTCCGATCATACGCTTTTCCAAACATCCAAATGACTGACAGATCTTCATTTTAGCACACGATCGGGAAACATAACCTTGCAGCCACTTCACTGAATAGCGCGGGAAAAGTGAGGGCAACAAGTCACAACACAACATGATCTTTCTCACTACCGTACAGAAATTTGAAGAGTTATGATTTTTAAAAAAAAAGGGAAACTAAAAGTTTGTGACAGATTTTGAGGATATTTTTTGTAAAAATAAAATAATTTAGGTCCTTGATTTATCTTTATTATAGCAGAATTTTTGTTTAATCGTCTGAACGTCACCTTTTAGTCATATTGAATAAAAGCAGAATAATCAAAGGAACAGTTTGGCAAAAATTGAGAAAAAATATCCATCTGTATTACCAGTACAACTTGCAATTCCTTTCATTAAAAGTTTTAGTAGACAATAATTAATTTTGCACTACACTTCTGTGTTTTAAGGAAGAATTAAATCCTGAAAATGAGTTGAACAGAATAAAAGCACAAAAGCAGAGAAACCAAAAGTTTGGCAAAAATCTAGAAATATAATACTATTTCAGGAGTATGTCATAATGTACAAAATATATAAATATTAGCACGGATTCTAGGCTGCAAAGTCTGTTTTATTTATGTACAAGCCACAGAAACCAAGTTTGGACAATTAGACTATATGTTGAAATTTCAACTTAATGATGTCACATGCGAGGTGCTCTCCCATATGTTGTCTACAGAATGATTCCATAAATTGCTCTTTTTCTGTTTTTGACAACAGATTTTTTTTTCATACAGGTATGTGTGTAAAAGCATATTGCTAATGATGTTTCAAATGTACGTAAAAGGATTCAGATTTTTCAAGAAAAATTCTATGGGAGAATACGTCACACACGACATTACAAATTTATTAAAAACTTAAAAAGATTATACCTTTCTTATCCTTTGATTGAATTTCATAAAACCTTTACTAATAAGTTTCTTTTATGTGTCTCCTTTTGTAAAAACCAACTTAATTGCAGGGTAAACTATCCCTTTGATATGCTTCTCTTGAATCATATAATTTCATATAACGGACATTGTGAACACAATGCATACAGAGCCGTGCTCAACTACAAGACTACAGCCTTATTCATTCTTTTCCAACTACATACATGGATTTTATTGGATTCTGTTCTCTGTTTTTATTTTGTTCAAACATGCACCATCATGTGCCTGTAATTTTATTCATATCTTTCTCTTGGGGTGCACTCATAGTTTTCATACATATACACTGTACATCTCAATTACAATTTTGGGATGATTTGGCAGATAAGACTCGCTGGCACAACATACCAATTAAAGGGAGTCATAGTGTGATATTTGCATACGTATCACATTGCTAAAGAAGATTGCACACTGCACTGTTTTACTGGAAAATAATTACAAATGTTTGGTGTTCATGCCATAACATATGAGAGCTAGCCCTGCTCGTAGTACAAGTACGTTCAGTGGAACTACATGTAAGGTAGTCTCTGTTTTCAAACTTGCCTCTTTGAGGTACGAAGCCATGAAGTTATCAATGATTCCATCCAGCTCCATAGCCAGTACAATGTCCACTACGCTGGTAAAGGCAAACACAGCGAACACTGCAGAAACGAAATGGGGACAGGGCAAGAACACACAAATAAGTCATTAAAGATTGTGGGAATGCCTAATAACCAGTACCGAACTGGTGTCATCATAGCATGTTGTCAAGGCAAATGGTTCTAAACAAAATTACTTTACCGGTCCGATATTGTCTAGAGGGCCAGTGTTGGGCACTCGCAAGTAGAGTCCTCGCTGTGATCACAGCTCTTGCTCTACCGGCATAGTTAAGAACCAGTTGTCTAATGCTCAAATGACGTTACACTTCGGTACTCTATTGTGCACATCAAAATGCCAGGAGTAGGTCAATTGAGGTAATCTTTGATTTGGCTTAAGTGAACTAAAGTACGATCTGTCCACAGAGAACACTGTATATAGATCAAAGACAACCTGTCAGGTTACAAGAATAATTATTGAAACCTCTTCAGCGTTTTTAATTGTACATACTATAAGGGCCACCTGTCCATAAAGATCGCTATTGCGGTTTCCTTTCCTTTGGGGTTGTCTTTGTAGACAGGTCTCACTGCTTTTTTACCATTGATTAAACTGCACTGGAATTAGAGTATGCCACTATCAGAGCCCAAACAATGTTTACCCATTTTTACTAGGCTTTAACTTTTTGAGGCCAACAAGTAATAACAGGTATAGGTCAACCACAACAAGAGGTCAGCATCAAATCACTTGGCATTGTATTAAAAAGGAGTTACAAAATAAAATCATCAAATAACACAGTGAAAGATTAAATTCTAAAATGTAACAGTACAGGGAAACCCCGTTATAACGAGGGGATCGGGACCCACACTTTTTCCTCGCTATAGCCGATTGCTCGCTATACCAGTACGTGATCAATACATACAGAAAAAATGCATATATAGGACTACACAAATAATAACATATTTACCGTTAGTACTGTAATCTTTTAATGGCTTTGCAAGCATTCTAAATTGAATTCACTAGCTAACAATTCACTAAAATATCTTACAGCACTGTTGGAAACGTAAATAAATGATATTTCCAACGCCTCCGTTTACCGACAAATGAAGCAGCGGGGAGGCTCATTTACCCGGCCGTGCCTGCTGGCATGACCGCGTGTATGCAATGAATGATCATTGAATGCAATCTCCAGGCACGGCCGGTCGTACAAGCGCGGTGTAGCATGTGTGTAGAGGCGCCATGTGCATGCGTGACTTCACGGGGGCATGCAGTACCCAGAGCTAGCTGTATAGAGATACGGCTCTGGCAGAGACAGTACCGCACGCACGTAATGTGGACATGTCTGCATGTGTGGCTGTGTGTGTGTGTGGATTCTTGCACGGTGTGTGTGATCAGTGTTTAACGGCGCAAAGAAAATTGCTTGACTATGTGCTGTTGTTGCATTTCCCTCGCTGTGCGGCGTGGTTGTAACGGAGTGCTCGTAATAACGGGGTTGATTTCTTTTCTTTTTCCTTATTCTTGGGCTGGGAATTTGCCTCGTTATAGCAGAAATTTCGCTATAGCCGATCTCGTTATATGAAAACAGAATACACAGAGGTCTATGGAAGAAAAATCGGGCCCCAAAAAATGTCCTCGTAATAACAGGGTTCTCGCTATACCCGTGCTCGTTATAACGGGGTTTCCCTGTATAAAAAATAACTTTTAAGAATGGATGTATTCTTGTAGAGTCTTGTGGAGGCTCAAAGGAAGGCTCAAACCAACAATGGACAAATTCACTTAGCCCTGTCTATGACCGTTACTTTTTGAGGAAGAAAAACATGATCCTGGAATGAATCACAAATTTATTGGTTTTAGAACAGAACGATGTGGCAAAATTTTTATCAATGTCAGTTTTAGATCTGTTGCTAAAATTCTAAACTTAGTAATAACATGCCCTCTTGATTATGAATCCAATTAACTGTACAAGTGCAACATGACAACAATTTTCTACATTATTAAAAAAGAGGGTGACATTTTTTATGGGCGGCAAGTATAGATAGGACATGGAAATTGGTTTATTCACATTTCATTATTTATTTCCCTAACGTGCACCCTCACACACCAGGGACACGCTAACCCTTGGACACTGGGGTCGCGCTAAACGTAGGACACCAGGGTCACGCTAGCACTAGGACACCCGGGGTCATGCTAACCCTAATCATAACGGTCCTGTATATTTAGATTTTCTATGAAAAAAAAATATATATAACCCTAATCACAGGCATCCTGTATATTTGCATTTTCTTTAAAATTAGATTAAACTATTTAAGCTAACCCTCAAACCATCTCAATATAGCATATTACTATACATTATTGAAAGTTGTATAGTGGCTTCGTGCATGTATTTTTTACTCGATTATCAGACAGATTATGAGTCTTTACCTTTACAAATTATATGCTAAGAATCCCTTTTGCGACAGCCACCCAAAGTGAAAAAATATGACATCATGTACTAAATAAATAGCTAGGCCAGGGTGGCTGTCCCAAAAGGACCTCGATCTTCCCATATAAGTTTTTAAATCGGATCACCACCAGTCATGCCAGTGCTCTCATCTGAGCTTTTTCGAAAGGTACTCTCATAATCTGTGTAATAATCATGTGAAAAATACAGGCACACGTCCCGCTTTACCATAGAAGAACGGGTCTGTGATTTTCTGCGCCCCTCGAGTCAGTCGCACGATCCCGTAGGTCATCAGAAGAGTGAAGCCCAGCACGCCATAACCCAGGGCGAGCACAGAGCTCTCTCCCCTGGACTCAAGCACCAGATTCGCCACATACGTGACAGGAATCGCCGTCAACGACAAAGCAAAAACGCTGGTCGCCATTGCCATGTCTGAGCTAAGAATGAATCAAATAGGTTAACTGAATGTTAAATGGAGCTTTGGGTTTACTGGCAAACAAACGAAAAGTCTGGTTAAACATTGACAAACGTTATCTTGGTTACGCCTGCAGACGAAGGGACCCACTTCTTCAAAACAACGCAAAGAGCTCTTCAAACGCTGATGGCAGCAAACATCCAGAGCCCATAGTTCAATAAGCACTCGTAGTTTGCCCCCACGACACACATTCGTCGTATAAATAAAATGAATTTTGTGTGTGGACACGGGGACAGTTGTTTCGATACCAGCTTTGGTCTGTCGTATTCGACAGATCACCTCTTAATTTTGTCAGAATTTTCCTTCTTTATTAGGTGGTTTGTCATAAGATCATCTCTCAATTTCGTTCGAATTTTCTTTCTCTATTAACTATTATTCATTCATTTTTGTATTCTTTGAAAACCACTTTTTTGTGTCACATATAACTCATAATTGCGGCGATCATTTTGTTTGATTGTTGTCACTTATTGGTATCATATGCTGTCATTTTGAAACATGTTCAGGAAATAAAAAAATCATTCGATAAAAGACAAAAATATAGGGGTGACAGAAAAAAAATAATTGAAGAAAGGGAAACAGGAAAACGGTTCATACATGATAACCACATACACAGACCAAACTGGCAAGTCTCTGAAATGTTTGTATGGTTTAGCTGAGACTGTAAAGTTTATGGGCCATTTCCTCCATCTTTTGATTAATATATGATGGCACCATGCATGTGCAAGCCATGACTGGTCTGGCCACAAAAGTCGACATACATGTATGTCTCGTTTATTATTAATTCCGCAAGCTAAACGAAAGCGCATCAGTGTTTGAACAAGTTGAGATAACGCTCAATTACATGCAAACACAAAACGAATACATAAAAAGATCTTCGTTGTTGTTGTTGGAAACTATTGAGCAAACAACGGGGAAATATATATTGTTCAATAAGAAAAGATAAACACCCTCGAGGGAGATGTTTCACCAAGCTGTTCTTAAGCACGACTGGTGACCCCTTCTTTTGCTAAATGGAATACATGTACCACAATTTGTTCCTGTTTTTTCCAGGCATATAGTGGAAGTTAATTTCCAACAATCATAATCAAATTTCACAAATCATAAACTTTGTATTCAGAGGCTTATCAACAACAAGAATTTAAATGTACAAAGATCAGATTTGAACATAAGCTGATGGGAATTAAAATCGTTGAGAATCTCATTTAGCAGAAGAAGGGGTAATCAGTCGTGCGTAAAGTCGTTCTTAGCTTATGAACAGCTTGGTAACCCCCCCCCCCCCACCCCCACCCCCCACCCACACCCCCGTCTCATTTTATCATTTGAGATAAACTACACTACTTTTTAGTGACTCTCACCGCAGTATAAAAGTTTCATTTATTCTTTCACTAAAAGGATATAATAACCTGTAGGTGATAGATATTGCAATACTGAAAAATATTGAAATTGAAGAACTTTCTTTGAAGAAAAATAAGAATTGAAAACTGGCTATGGGTGAAATTATATTGACTCGACAAACTTTTTTTTGACGGTTTAAACATATAGGCCTATTTGTTTTCTCATTTTCCACACTCTTGATGCGTATTCCTGATCATATTTACAACTCTGTCATTTTGAAACAGAAGTGATAATTACAAGTTGCAAAAATAATACATTTAAAAACAAAATTTAATACTCAAATATATCACTCTATAACTTCTAGTAAGTTCATATTATTTCATGGTTCCTTTCTCCATCTCCTTTCCGTTGACACTCCCTCTCGCAGCCATGTACCTGCTTATGTTTTTTTCCCTTGAACGATGTTTTTCATTGAACCCTGCAATGAAGTAACCTGTACAGAAAGCCTACATTCTCATAAAGGCCACACATTTTTTCTCCCGTGAGTGGTCTTTCTACTTAAGGTTTGACTGTTATATGCAATCTAAAATGTGTTAAACGATTTTGTAGTAGTATTGCCTTTGTTGTAATGAAGCGTCAAAGTTTAAATGCAGATACAAACACACATGCACACACACACATACACATACACACACACACACACACACACACACCCACACACACACACAGATATATATATATACACACACACACGCACACATACATTCATTGTACACACAAACACATGACACACATGATAAACACATAAATGACAGGAATAAAATCCAGAAACTGCACAATTGTATTTTCACTTGTCCATGTTTACTTCATCAGCCTGTTAAAATGAATGTCATCTACATGTCATGTTATGACAAAGTCTGCACGGCTTAATGTGTCCATTTTCATGTCATAGCAATTGATTAACTTGTAAAATGTTGATGTTGATTAATATAAGTAGGAATCTTATATATTGGTTTCACTCCACTGCTAAAAGTGGATGTCTGGTTAACACAAAAAGGGAATATAATTTGTGCAAGTGGATTGCATGTTATACACACGTCACCTTCACAATACATGTATTGCATCATATGTTTAAATGTGAGATGTTCCATTATGGCATATACCAGAAGATGGTTGAAGAGGTCGATGAAGGCTACATTCTTTGCCAATTTTCCAAAGCATCAGTGTCCGTGTAGTGATGAAATACTGATGAGATAGACACCATCCAGTTTACACTAACATGTGAGTTGGGATAGATTGATTCATACTGCTATACCAGCACTCAAATTCAATCAAACTGAGTGAAGACTGTGGGGTACATCCATTTAAAATTCTGAGGGTTAAAGTGTTTAAGATAAAGGTTTATCAAATTCAGCCATAAAGCTTATTATTAACAAAAATGCCTCTACTAATTGTGATGTAATTGCAACATTACTTTAAAAAACATGGTATATTTAAAAGTGGTTGAATGATATGTAATATTCAGTACAAACAAGATTATTCATACAAGTCATGTACACAAGACACAGTGTTTTGGTAATCATAGGTGAAAGACTAACTTCTAATAAAAATGATTCTCTAGAATACCCATGTTCAGGTACAATTTAGTTCTCTGGAAGACAAGAATATTCGAAAGACATACTCTTTGTTGCTCATGATTTGATAATTCTGTTAATACCAAATAATTATGAGAATGAAAAAGCCACATACTTCAAAATACCTCATTTGAAATTGGATACAATAAAATAAAACACCATCATTGTTATCATGTGCAAAATTTCAACACAAAGTAAGACTATAGCACTCTCAGGACCAAGACACAAATAAGCATTTAATGTGTCTAACACTTGCATGCTCCTGGTGATGAGAGGGTTAACAATGATCTAAAGGAAAATCAGTACTTCACAATACATATTGTGAAAGATTCATAACAAAAACTTGACTGCTGGAATTTCTGCTCTTGACAGCAGACATGAAATGTTAGAACATTTAGTTTACAATTTTTTTGGAGTGAAGACATTTCATTTTTATCCCAAAGTTTGTAACATGCAATACGTTACAATTTGTGAAAGCAAATATATGAGTTGTAAGTCAAACTGTACTTTTCATTTCTGTCTAAGATTAAATAGTTAAATCGATAAAGTTGACCTTTGACCCAGTAAAAGGTGGAACATTGGAGGCAGCATCACCATAAGTTATAGCTGTCTAGAGTTGACTATGATACACTTACAAACCAAAATTAAAAAAAAAATAAAATTGAGAAATGCGGCCAGTATCGTGCACACAAGCAGACCCTGAAAACCGTACCTTTTTGTGTAAAAAGACGGACCAAGCGAGGGCGCCATCATGAAAAACAATAGGCATCTTTGCTTTACCATGAATACACCTTCATACCAAATTTGAAGATGATCTGAAAAGAACTACAGCCAGTAGAGCGCTCACAAGAAAATCTCTGCGGCTGCGGCGCGACGAGGCCAAATTCATAGTACATGTATCCTCCGAACTCTGGTCAGGGGATACAAATATATCAAATATATACACAAAACTCCTCACATATTTTCAGTCTTAGAATCTATTTCACTCATATCCCTTAGCTTCCAGGAAGTATAAGAAGTTGAAAGGAATGACATAATCTAGAACTCCACAGGCTAAAAAGCAATAGCAAAAGCACCCACTCTGTAAGCTACTAAGGAATGGCAACTGAAACAAAACAGTACATAAACTATTCTGGCTGTGATATTGAACTAATTTATATGCTTAACTCTCAACTTGACACATACCATTCAGCCTTCAAACTACATGTAGTGGAATAACAATTCAAATCTAAGCTCATCTAACCACAAATACAATTTGATTCAATATTTTCACAGACATTTACAGATTTGTGCTGAGTCATGAATACTGGTTTAACAATTTTGCAGAAGTAACTGACTCATTCTTCATTCTGTTAAGGTGATAGGGGTGAGAGGTATAAGCCAGTTCGTAATTACAATTTGCGCATGAGCAGATGAAGGTCATAGTGACCAAACCAGCTTGTTGGTTTTTAAATCACTGAGATAAGCATCATCATTAATAAGTTATTTTAGAATATGCTTGTTATCCAATTTATAAAAGAACACCAAGGTGTTCAATCATGGGGTATTTGACAACAGGCCAAACGACAACAATTAGTTTACAATAAACAATGTAATAGAAGCTTTCCCAATTGTTCACAGACCGTAGCCTACTATTCTTGTCACCTGTTTTGAGATGGTTCCTTTATTAGAGGTTGAATATCGCAAATTGCTATGTCGGGTAAGCACATTACGTAACATCTCCTTTTGAAATGATATATTAATCAACTGCTTATCCTAATGAAAAAGGGAAAGGTCATAGTGACCAAACTTGCTCCAGAGCTAACTACGAACTGGTGTATTGATGAGTTACCATCAGGTACAAGCAATGATTACGTTTTATGAATAAGACACTTCGTGGAAAACACACAAATATACCAATGGAATGACTTTACTAGATAGAGTACTGTTACACAATGTCACAACTTCTTTTAAAATCAAGGCACCAGTAAAATTTGAAATGCATTGCTACAATAAAAATATAATCTCATGATCTAGATATAACAAGTTCCTACAAAACTCTCAAATAGCTGTCTTACTTTCACTTATTGGATAAGCACATACCTGTACCTTGCTTTGCAAAAGGATTTCCTTTTCCATGTTTGATATAATCTGGATAAGTTTTTGTAGCAGTATATATGTTCTTCTCTACATTCAACCTATCATCATTCATTTGCTTGTTTACATAAAATCTGTCAGAAAAACAAATCATAGGATTACACTTTTTTCTCACATAAACTTCTGTACATGTAGGTCTCTCTGTCTTAAATTTGTGAGTTCTACATGTAACTCCTTAAAATTCTGTTGCTGTAGAAAGATGGAACTATCAAAATCCCCCCTCTGCCACGTCTTTTGTTTTCAATATCTTTGCCCCTTTTCTCTCTCTTTTTCTCTTCCTCTCAACCTCTTTGGCAAAAGTCTCTTCCTCACATCACATTCTCTGTATTAGAATCTATTTTGTTAATCTTTTATACTAACTGACCCCTTATCTCCCTCTAATCCCCCTCTCGCCCTCCTTTCCCATTTCCACTCCCTCCATTAATCCCCTCCCCGTTTCTCCTTCCTTCCCCATCCAATGGAGCCTAAGATCAACTTTTCCAGTGACTGTAATCCATTCCAATCCGTGGTTGCAATCAATGTGTACAATCGTATGAGGTTGATTGCATCAAGGATGTTTAAATACATAGATATCCATCAGCAGTGTTGTAGTTCTCGAGACTGGTCTTGGTCTCGAGACCAGTCTCGAGATCAGGATTTTTTTTCTTGGTCTTGATCTCGGTCTCGAACCCTCTGGTCTTGGTCTTGTTCTTGGTCTTGAGCCTTTCTGGTCTCGGATTTTACGTCGAGACCAGCCCGAGACCAGCTACTCAAATTACGATATTACACATAAATCATATTGATAATGCATGTCGGAGAAAGGAGATACGATACATCACTCTCCTTGGTCGATCGGAGCGCATACAATTTGGAGTTACAATCATCCCTACTATACTGTGCAAACCTGCCGCCGACCCGGCCCGGCCCGGCCCGGCCCCTGCCCGATCACTGCATAGCACGGGAAGCGTGAGATGCAGATTAGCGAGCATGCAATATGTGCCAACATCACACATGCAAAGCGCATCACACTGGGTGATACATGCGTCTTTATGCCAGCCAAGAGGTCAGTGTTGCGAGTTGGATCGATGGTATGTAGTAAAACTCTCCAAGCCAGCTCTCCAGCTGTGCCATGCTGCACGCGTGATCGCATACAATACACGTGTGAGACTGAAAGAGTATGAGAGTCCCCCCTCCCGGCCGAGATAGAGTATTGTTTATGTTTTTGGCACGAAGCTCGCTAGTGCGAATAGCGTAAAGAAAAAATTACTAGAGGAGCCAACACTATGTCTTAATTACGCCAAATGAAAAGACGACATGGAGCTGCAAAAATTACTAAATTATGTTGAAATAATTCCAAAATGTGTGCCGCTGGGACGACTAAAAAGTTTTACAAGTTTTACCATACAAAAAACAAAACAATAATCATGCTAAAATTTAATTGTATACTAAATCATGGCAGTGTCTTCACTTGTTTCTACCGGAAGAAGAAAAAATCATGCTAAATTAAAGTACTGATAGTGATAGATGTCTTCAGTTGTACAGACAGAAATCAAAGTAAGTTTTTGAATAGTTCTTGATAATATCCCTATTCAGTAATTATTTTAACAAAATAGGAATTGCACAATTTTGTATGAAAAATTGCTAAAACCAATAAGTCTATAGAGAATGCCCTCGAGTTGTCACAGGTCTTTTTGAATGATGACAGGGTTTTTACATTGTATTAGTGTATAGTTGGATACATCTCGAAAATGGTGGAGTTATAATTATTCATTTATATCATAATGGTGCAGGTTTTGGTTACTAAGATAAAGTTTGACCAATACTCAATTT
The DNA here is from genome assembly GCA_963669155.1 of Arbacia lixula. Classification (NCBI taxonomy): domain Eukaryota; kingdom Metazoa; phylum Echinodermata; class Echinoidea; order Arbacioida; family Arbaciidae; genus Arbacia; species Arbacia lixula. The sequence continues at coordinate 17,501,103 of OZ022578.1, read as the reverse complement.
GCCTGACCTATATATAAGTAACGTGTATGTGTTTGTAGAGAAAAACGAATGTTTTCCGAATCTGTTTCAGAAAACAATCATCATTCTTGAAATGAAGTTGTGTTAATTTTGTATGCCTTGTGTCTTTGGCATTATTATAAAAAACTTCACAGTATTTGATGTTTTTCAGGAGCTCAGGCAAATATGTTCATGCAGAAATAAAAAAGAAGAATATATGAGTATTAAGTAACTCAAGTCATGTGTATGTGTTTATAGAGAAAAACGAATGACTTGAATATATTTCGGAAAACAATCATCAATCTTGAAAGAAGTTGTGTTCATTTTGTATGCCTTGTGCCTTTGTCATTATTAAAAAAACTCAGGCAAATATGTTAATGCAGAAATAAAGAAGTATTTTTCCCCATCATACATATTATCACGATCCTGGATCCTTTGTGCAGTTTGTTGCTAAACTACTAGCTACTGACTTGTATTGTGCATTTAACTTTGAGCATGCCTGTGAAGTGATTGAAAAAGCACATTGAAAATATAACTTTTTTAAAACAATTTTTTCATTTAATTCAGCCATATAGGAGAATATTACAGACTGCTCATGTTGTGCAAGTTGTGCAAGTATTAGACAGTTTATACTCAAAACCATAGTCCACAAATAACGTGTGTTTCCTCAAACCTAGTAGAAATTTAAATACTGGTGAGTGGTCTTGGTCTTGGTCTTGATCTCGTAATTTGGTGTTCTTGGTCTCGGACCTCTGTTCTTGATCTTGAACCAATTTTTTGGTTCTTGATCTTGGTCTCGGGGTGTTTGGTCTTGGTCTTGATCTTGGTCTCGGATGGTCTGGTCTTGACTACAACACTGTCCATCAGCCATTTAATTAATGGAGATTCATTGTACTTTCCTTCTAGTAACACAAGAATGCTTTACAAAGATTTTCTCTTTTATCTTGATGTTCAATGCCGCCGATTCTCTGGATGATTTTTGCCTGGGTTTGATGTATAAACAGAATTGGATGCGCAGAAGAATTTGTGACATGTAATACCTACAATACATCTATAAAGATTAAACCGAGAAATATTGTTACAATATTGCAAAAAGGCTCTAAACATGATATTAAGTTGCATTATAAAATTTTCAATTTCACAGTGATCCGCATCATATTCCATTAAAAAATTGCATGGAACGTTACTTTCAGATATTTTCCCTTCAGACGTGTAATATGAAAAATGTGTCAAGCAGCACCCAAGCTAGTACTTCCATCTCAAAAAGTATCAAATTTTGCTTGCCTTGATTAACTACATAACACGCACTTAGTGACAAAATTAAAAGTTCGGCAGTGAAAGCTGAAATATATGCATGTATACGAATGTGTATGACCTATTATAAAATCCAGGTGAATGTGAAGCAATCATGTATGCATCATGCTAGTCATGAATATTAAGTGGCGGCATCAAACCTTGTTCAAAGGGATGGATATCCATGCACTTTAAACATCCTTGATTGCATCAGGAATTGCAATCAGTGATCTCAGGTGTATCTGTACAGTATCTCTTTCTTACTTATTTTCCACCTTCCTCTACCCCCCCCCCCCCCCCCTCCTCCTCCTCCTCTCTATTTCCCTGCCTCTGCCTCGCAATCCTTCACAATCGCAAGGTAGTCGTCAACATCAAAGGCCGAGCCCATGACCACCGGGGTCTTCTGATGAATCTCTGTCGGTTTGATATCCAGAATCTTCTCTTTCCCCGTAGTAGCCTTCCCCCCAGCCTGCTCGCAGATGAACGCCATTGGGGCACCCTCGTACAGTAGTCTCAGCTACAGACAAATATGAATATGAAAAACAAAAAAATTGTCTTCAAACATTGCAATAATAAAAACAAAAAAATTGTCTTTAATCATTGCAATAAAAAAAAAATTTAACATTGCAAAAGAAAAAAAATAAAACAGGTGTGCAGTAATACCATGTGTGGTGTTTTTTGGATAATGAAGACACTTTCATCCAGATTATCAAAACGGGTATGGATACCTAACTAGCTTGATACAGGCCTGAAATATGGTCAACCTGTGATACTCAGACTGTACCACAATACATAGGCATTCACCTGACAACTGGCATCTGTAGTGCAAACCAAACAAGACACCATGAATGTTTGTGTACATGTCTTAAATATAAAATATGATTTCTTTCTCCAACAAAATAAAAAAAAAATATATATATGTATGTATATATAAATGCCTAATAAAAAACATGTTTAGGCAAGGACAAATCATATCAACCCTATGCTCAAGTGCTGTTTCATAAAATAATTATTTAAATGCTTAAATTTGTTTTTTCGATCATTTTCATAACTTCAGGGCTCTTCTAATCTTTACGATGTGTGGGTTTTAAAGGTAATTGATAGTAGTGGTAATTAAATATCACCTTGCCACTCTTGCTCTTCTTGTGTGCCGGGTAGAGGAAGATGCCACCGTAAACAATGGTTCTGTGCATGTCAGCCACCATAGATCCAATGTAACGGGCTCCGTATGGGGACTTCCCCTCCTGAGGGAAGACAATGAGAAGCAGACAGTCACAACTGGAGACGCACACAACAGAGACGATTTGCAGTATTGCCAATCCATATAGCTTATCTAATCAGGGGGGTGTTCCACCAAGCTGTTCGTAAGTTACTAACGCCTGGTGATCCCTTCTTGCGCTAAATCAGATTCTCAATGAACAAAGTGTGGTATCGCATTTAGCACAAGAAGGGATCACCAGTCATTTGTAAAGTCGTTTGTAACTTACAAACAGCTTGGTGAAACCAAACAACCTTGGTGAAACCAAAACAAACAGCTTGGTGAAACACCCCCCCCCCCCCCCCCCCCCCGTGCCTTCAATGATAAACTGCTTTGTCGTGAAGGGTTTATCGTCATTTAGTTTATTCCCACTTTGGTTTGCTTCTGACTTCATCTGACATCACCGCCTGTACACTGCCCTTACTGGTACTTGACTTTGACTTATAACGTTCTCACCATCACCCGGATGTGTGATGGCTTCTGTTTCACGATGGCTTTCCATATCATTCTGTCTTCAGTCAATCTTTTGGCTTGAGTTAGAGAGTTTAGGTGTCTTGTAGCACAGTCCTCTTTCACACAATCTGTCCACTTTTTGGCTGGTCTGCCTCTTGGTCGGTTCCCATGAATTCTACCATTGAGGAGTATATGTGGGTATCTTGGGGTTCATACGATTACTGGTAACATGTCCGAAGTACCTCACTCTCTTGGGAATGACTTTGTTGTTGATTCTTCCATATTTAAGTAGTTCCGAATGAACGTGTTCCTGAGCCTGTAGAGTATAGTTACTCCCATGATTCTTGATTTTTGCCAACATGACTTGCAGCAATCCCGGCGGGTTGACTTTGATCTTTCTCTGTTAAGCGCTCCACTTATGATGTCATAATAACCATGCAAGCGCGCCAGTCTCCTTTGGATGACTGGTGGACATGCGCAGTACCTATCAAAAAATCACAATGTTTCAGACCTACAGCCCTTGGGCATTAACGGGAAAGGGTGAGCGTAATTGCCCATAGGTTTTCAGAATCAATACATGCTCCAAAACTATCATACTGCAATTACATGTATTGCATGAAACATCAACCTTCATGGACAGACAGCAACAGCTGGTTCTATATGTTTTATGATGACCAAACAAAAAAACAAATTTATACATGTTGAAAATTTGGTATGGCTGATCAGCCCAGTCATAGGTAAGTTGGGACTTAACAGTACATATGGAGGGAATTTTTGTCAATATATACACTGTAATACAGTATGAGCCATAACCACTTTCATTGTGCATAGTACATATTTTGCAATTATACACATGTGTTCCCTTAGGCTATAGTCATGTTTGTGTGCTTTGTGTGCTTTGTGTGCTTTACGAAGTACTGCTCTATGGGATATGTGTGCATTATTCATGCAAAAATGCACACATGACGTGTCAAGGAGCTGATTCAATGCACATGTAAGCTTCAAAATCTTAAACCAGATACCAGAACATCCTTATCTCATCACAAACGAGAAGCTAGGTTAAAGTCCACGCAAACCTTCAAAGGAAAACCAACAGAGTACATTTAAGGTGTAACCCGAGTTTCTGCTAAGAAAATTACAGCTCATGCTGGGTCCATTATGGAATATGGCGCCATCATATGGGGCCCATACCTAAAGAAAGACATCAACTCACTCGAAAGAAATCATCGCAGAGGAGCTTGATGCATAACTAAAGACTATCTATGGTCCAGAGATCCATGCAGCATGCCCTGAAAGCTAAAGAGCCTCGACCTACCATCATTGGCATCAAGAAAAAGGTGCTCAAGACGCAGGGCTCTACAAACCCACTTGCCCGATTGCCCGGGGCAAGTGAAAATGACGCCCGGGCAAGCATTTCTCAAAGACACTTGCCCGGACGGGCAAGTGGTTATTTTCCACCCAAAAATATGGAAATAACATTGTTCTTACGCATATGCGAGAAAATTAATGTGAATATGTCTCGCATCATGTCAAACCAGGCAAACACAGCTGAAATTGGAGTGAGATCACTGACATTTTGTCATGAAATTTCGTCTGAAACTCCGTTCCGTGGACACTGCCATCTTGAACTGAAAAACAAATTCTGCTCATGCGCGATTGCGCGATGTGAAATTTTTTGTAACAGCTGTGTTTATTTGTGTGTCCACATACCGTATTTACGTGGATTACTACATATGGGACTGTAATGTGAAAACGTGTGTAAGTGATTGTTGTATGAGTTCTGCACATATACCTGCCGTGGAGCAGCAATGTTTGAATTGATCTGCCCATGATTTTGATCGCTACCAGTACACTTGAAACGGCAAAATGAGCACATCTACCAAGAACCCTACCCAGAAATATCGGGCTGATTACTCTAAGGTTTTCTGTATTAACAAGCTCGAAACTGGGAGATCATGGCGCTAGTTCATCTACTTCATAACTAAGTGTATCCACGACAGCCTACGGCTATGCGGCTAGTCACAGGTAGCTAGCCGCCTAGCCTATAGGGACTAAACGGACGCTAATGCAGACCTAGAAATCACTTTTTGGACGATTCAAAGAAGTTGTCTAGGGTTAGACATTTTACTTTTGAAATGTGACTGTTTATAATCCTGTCAGCGTGCTTATGAGTTACATGTATTATGACAAGCTTTGCCACCTACAAATTACAATGCAATGTGGTGTAGTCAGTGTTATCAATATGTGTTTTTTAAATTCCTCTAGTCATGTGAAAGTGTCCTATACCTGCCTACATGTAGTGAGCAGAGTCTGCTCCCAACATGCCCAATTATTAAGGGAGGTCAGGCGTATGTGTGCTTCATTTCGAGTGAAAGCAAGAGTACTATAGTTAGGAGAGTCAGTGCTAAACATGATGGACTCGGATGATTAAAAACAAACACTAGTAACTTGTCAAACTCTGTGTAAATACCTATTGTTATGTTCAGTTGTCCTGTAAAGTATGTTATAATTCGGCAGGATAAGGTATGCCGCTTTTGCAGAAAAATTAGTGAAAAACAAAGGTTATAATAAAAACAAAACGGGCAAGCAGTTTTTCCTCCAGGGCAAGCAAATTTTTTTACTGCTTGCCCGACAGGGCAAGCGGTAAAAAATTTTTTTGTAGAGCCCTGAGACGCACAACCTACTTCATTACTTTAAAGTGGTCAGACACTTGGTACAAACCCTTTCTTCAGAACAGTTGTTAAGACTAGACAAAATACTGTAGGCAATAAACCCCCAAGAAATTCTCTGGGTTTGAGGTAATAAACACAGGAGACAGGCAAGTTTACAGCCATAGTGGAAACGTTTTGCGGTTTTACTATTAATTTCTCCACAAGGAAACTATCCATGGATAATGTTCAAATTCCCTCTCAAAATACCGGTGTCTGTCCGTCCCTTCATATTCCAACAGATCTTGTTGGGGTAAATAGCCCAAATGCGACAGGAAATACTACATGTACATCCTTTGATTCTGCCCATTGCTTTTGGAAAGACATATATTGCATCACACTCCTGAAAACAATTTAGACTACTGGTATGTTAATGTTAAAATGAACAGGTAACTTCAACTTGTAATGTGATAGTGGAGGGTAAACAGTCTAGGGGATACAATCCCCCCTCAAATAATGGTCATGAACCAATGCCTTGATCTTGTTAATGTTTGGGACGATCCAAAAAAATGTTTGTTCCTACAGCTAACACAACATAGCAGACGAACACTTAACAAAGCTAGATAGAATCAAATTGCTAGCTCATTATCTAAAAGAAAGTAATTGAAGTTGGATGAAGGGGCTTCATCATCAACCCAGAGAGCAAAAACCAGTAAAAACAAATTTGGCAAAATGTAGCTCCACCAAAAGACTGAAGGAAAAGGTAGACGAACTAAGCAAGGCTGCAGTTTGGGCCTTGTTCATAATCTTTTACAGTAAACATGAACAGGTTTGTTCTGGTGCCCCATACTGTATTTGTCAATCTGATGATGCATTCTATCAAGCTATTCCTGCTCGAGATAAAACTTAGTACTGCTAAATATTAAGCCGGTAAAATACTTACACCTCACATTTCCAGGGCCTTGTGACAAATCCACAATGATTGTAATTTAAAATCAACAGTAATCAACAGCTGCAATGCTCAGATATTGTCTCCTTGATAGTAACTGTAGGACATTATTTTGTACACCATTCATCAAATCATCTTCACCCTTCATCAAATGTTCAGCAATTCATTTAAATCTTTCATGAATCCCAAGTCACATGCCCTTGCTGTCAAATTATTTCCTTGCTCACAAACCAGCCAGCTACACTCCAGCTCAAAGGAATTGGAATAAGAAAGGGAATGGGAAGAAAGGGAAGGAGCCGCAGTTTTAAACCACAGTATATTTTGTCCACTTCAGCATGAAACATGATGCTTTTTAGGCTAAAGTATCATGTTTCATGCTGAACTGGACAAAATATACCGCGGTTTAAAACTGTGGCTCCTTCCCTTTCCCTATTTATAGAAATGGAAAACTAAGAACCACGGGTCAGGAATCAAGATTTTGATTATCGCATATGCACAGTACCTCTCCTGTCCTCATGACTGTCTCATAAAATATTTTTTCAATGATTACACTGACCCAAAGTTTTCTCTCCTCATTTTGATCATGATGATGCATCGTGTGTAATTTTCAACATCATGTGTTATTTCCTCAAACTGTTAAAGTGTGTTATGTGTACGCTTATTTGTATAAACAGGCCCCCTCCAAAGAGCAGTATTATCCTGTTTAAATGAATTGATACTAAATAGATACAAAAGTTGTTAGAGTGCGTTCTCATGACAGTTAAAAAAAAAATAAATTGAATTAGTCTCTCACCCCAGGATTCTTCTTGGAATCTACATATTTGGTGATGCTTTTGTCCCAGTACTGAGCATATCCCTCATTGATGCTGAAGATCTTGCCTCGTGACTTAATGGTCATCAGTCGGTCGGTAAGGACAAACTCTCCAATTGCCTAGGATTCAGAGACAGAAGAAATAGACAAGATAAACGACAGAGGATGAATTATGTGTTGGCAGTAAAATCTTAACAAGGACAACGCCCAGTTTCACCAAGATGTGCATAAGTTACACACAAATTTCGGCACGACTGTCAACATGTTCTTGGGTGCCAATCTCAGATTATTAATAATTTTTCTTCCCACCAGCTTACGTTGAAACTGATCTTTGTAGATTAACATTCTTGTTGTTAACAAGCAACTATATCCTAAAGTTTGTAATTTGTCAAATTTGATTAGGATTGTAGAAAATGCACTCACACTATGTTTAAACACGATCAAATCTCATTTAGCACCACGACGGGTCACCAGTCGTGGGTCAAGTTGTGCGTAACTTACGAATAGCTTAGTGAGCCAGGGCCCAGGTGAGCAGGGCACAGATTTAACAGTGACACTCTCTCTTGATATCTGTCTGCAAGATTAGACTAAGAATGCTTGCTTCATACATCCTTGATTAGACATACCGGTACATGTATGTAACTTGTCAGTTGTGTCTCTATAGATGCTGTCCTATACAAATAGAGTGGCAATTAGCTCAAACTTAAAGTCTCTTTCAGTTTGTACTTTTAAAAAAATAAACATAAACTGAACTTGAGCTCTGATAGTTCACACAGTTATGACACAATGAGAGAAAGACAACATTTGAAACTAAAACAGCTGTCTTTATAGGTAATGCTTCATCACTAACCATCCCTGGACAAGGTCAGGAAGAAGTTAAGGATATTATCTAGAGCACATCCCCCCAAGCTTTGCACGATTAAAGTCACATTTGTTGTATGCTGTATATGAACATAAGATTAAAATGCATTGTTGGTTTTACCGGATCAAGCTGAAAGCCGTTGACTCCACACCCTGTACTGAGCACAATCATGGTGGCACTGCCGTAGAGGGCGTATCCCGCGGCAACCATACTGGAGCCTGGTTGGAGCACTTCCTCCATAGTGACTGGATCCTGGATGCTGCCATTCTAAAAGAACAAGAAATATAGAGCATGCTCAACAAATAGCTAATGGTCAACTCAGCAGGAATTAAACAAAATATAGCACAAGAACAGGTCTCCAGTCATGCATAACTTACGACAGCTTTATGAAATAGCTAGGGCCCTGATTTAGTTGTATTTACAGCATATAGTAGCAAGCAGAACCTAGAACCTAGGCTAGGATGAAAGAAATAAAGACTGAACAAAAAGGAGTGAGATCACTATATCCACTTACACTCCAGCTCAAAGGAATTGGCATAGGGAAAGGGAAAAGGAAGAAAGGGAAGGAGCCGCAGTTTTAAACCGCAGTATATTTTGTCCAGTTCAGAATGAAACACGATGCTTTAGCCTAAAAAGCATCATGTTTCATGCTGAGCTGGACAAAATATTTCGCGGTTTAAAACTGCGGCTCCTTCACTTTCCCTATGCCAATTCCTTTGAGATGTAGTGTATACCTTACCCTTTTCCAAATTCCAAATATAGTTCCGATGGAGACCAAGCAGTCGATATTCGATGATCCATCGAGGGGGTCGAAGGTCACGATGTACTTCCCCCTTCTGTCGGTCTCCACCTCGATCACGTTCTCGTTCTCCTCTGACACCATGGCTGCAGTCGTGAAGGAGTTCCTCAGCTGGCTGATGAAGACATCGTTAGAGATGATGTCCAGTTTCTTCTGCTCGTCCCCTGTGACATTGGAGCCCCCGGCGATGCCATACCTGGCAAAGCATGATGGGAAGGACAAATGGAAATTCATATGCGTATGCGCAATGTATATTTGCAAAGGCAGGGCCTTTCAGTACTTCTATAAATTCTAGGACAATTAATAGCTCAATTGCTGTCCATTGAATTATAAAGTCCAGATCCACATATATCATCACTTTCATCAAAAGCTTGAAGTGTTTCCTATACATTCTGTCAATGTCATCCCACAGCTAATAATCGCAGTGGCATACTAATGTGGCTACTAAGTTTGTTTTATGCACCAATACACCATAGTTGTGTGTTTTGTATTCCCTAAAAGTATTTCAAATAATTTGTTCAAATATTTTGTCAATTAATTGACAGAGCAAGAGGCCTATGCATAATGCTAGTCTGATGAATCGGATGATTGGGTATTTTACACCTTCATGACCTTGAGCATCGGTCAGCTTTTTTCCTAACTTTAATTCATTCTGATGGTTTCTTCAATTAACAGCTTAACCTCGTTGACAAAATTAGATTAGGGTTAAGATCTTGGGTGAGGGTTAGATGTGATTTTAGAGCAATTTTGTGGCCCGAAAATCTTTGGATGGCTGGACCAAAAGGAACTCTTCCCCTATCCACTTCAATACTTCTACGATACACAAGAAAATAAGAACAAAAATCCCCGATTACTCACAGTCGTGAGATGCCAGCTTTGCGTACATTGGACGAGATCGCCTTGACGGCCGTGGTGATAGCGTTGAGTAGCTGCGTCATCTCCCCCGTAGCTCCGGGGCAGCGAGACTGCTCCTCGATCATGAAGCGCGTCAGCGTCATGAAATCCGTCTCAACGGTGGTCGGCGGCATTGCACAACTTTCACTCATTTTTAGCTGTTTGGTAGCAGACGATATCTCAGATAAATAAGAGGGCACCAATATAAAACCTCAATTACGAAATCAGATTAATGCGTTACGTTTCTGTTTCCAAACAACAATGCTTCGATATTACTTCTCCCACTTCTACTTCTAGTGCCACGCGCACCGGTCCGAGAGCTCGCTTTACCCGGAACTTGTATTCATGTTTTGTTCACCTACTGTATTACATGCGTGACAGCATACGTAGCGTAAACGGTACCCGGTACGGTATACTGTACTGTTTACAAGTTATTACGCATGCGTTGAATATCAATGAGCCACACCCACACAACGCCCATTAATTTTTGCACCGTCATGATTATCAGATTTTGTCATTAATGACTTTGCAATATTAATGGGGGCCTCACCGTAATAACGTTGCATAATATCAGTCGGCCTTTGGTTAACAGTCTTCAAACAAACATAAATGATGTCGTAGGCCTGTTTATTTTGTCAAATTACCATAATAAATAGGCCTACTGTAAAAGCAGCTAGAGCTTACCGTTTTCATATCATTCTATACCAAATCTGACGTCGTTTCGTTTTTTGTCATGTAATTGACATGTATAATTAGTGTAATATCAATATATATCACCATGGTCTTCCCTCTTCTTGCAGTCATTCCCTCGCTCATCTCAAGACGGTCACAAAAATCGTAACTCAAACGGAACACATTAGTTGGTATAAAATATAGTTGGTATAAAGTATTAAAGGGATAGCTATTCCACCCTGAAATCATGTTGGTTCATTAAAAGCAGAACATGAAAGAAAAATAATTAGTGAAGGTTTGATGAAAATCCGTCAAAGGATAAGAATGTTATGATGGCTTCAAGTCTTCATTTTGTGACGTCATGTGCTCTCCAATATGGTAATCGTGTAAGATTTATTTTTTTAAATGTTCATTTTCTCAAAAGGATAGGAATCATTTTACTTCCGCATTTGATACATCATTAGAAACACATTTTTATATACTTCTGTGAAAATAAAAGCATTTGACAAACCTTCATCAATATGTTTATTTGTCTGTTTCTGCTTTTATTAAAACGAACTATCCGGGGTGGACTATCCCTATAAGTGTATTTCTTTTAAAAATTAATGACTCAGTCATTCTTTGACAGTTTTTTTTTTGTCATACCTGCACTTATTTGTCTCTTTCATGTTTCTGCTTTTATCAATGATAATTTTATAAATGAAAGTTAATGCATAGTTTGCCAGTTCTTTGGTGCATTGCAATATGGCTTAGGAGTTCACATTTTTAGAGTAATTCTCTCCCTTTGCAATAACTTCCCATTACAATATCCGTACTTGATTTAAAGAGGGCAGCACAGAACCAGAACCACACCAGAGAGTTTGGCCAACTCGGTTTCAATAGGACACAACATGGCGCGTGTTGCTTTATTGAGCAAGCAAATAACAAAAGAATATGCGCCATGTTGTAACCGAATGGAACCGAGTTGGTCAAACTCTGTATATAGATGGCTTTGATACATATATACTGTACATCTCTGACAAAAAACATATCACCTCGATTGAATATAGACAGCCTCACACATTATCTTAGTCAATGCTGCATACTCATTTGTCCTCTTTGAAATCTCGTGTTTACCATGTGGATATATTTCTGCAATTAGACCAAAAAAAATGATAATGGACAAATAAATAAATTGATGATAATAATAAGTTTGTATTAGTTACTGGAGGCGGCCTAGGTTTTCCCATCATTTTCTTTTAAAGATATGATAATATAATATGATATAATAATAACAAATGTACCAACAATAGTTTGGAACGTCAACAAATTGAACATTGTGGTAATTAAATTGCTAATATACAAGGAATTGGGAATAGAGTGTGATGTATATACAAATCATATGAGCAATATGATCCGCACTACAAAATATCTAATCATGTCAAGCAATGATTTCATGAATTTAACATCCTATGTGTAACTATGGTGTTTTAAACAAGTGACATCATTGTGTTACTTTTCTATGATAAACATGGATTTCTATGTAAAAATATATTTTGTACGTGACATTAGACCTTGCACTTGATATGACCCCAAATATATGACAAATTGTGAAATTCCCTGTTCAAACTTTCCCAATCTGTTCCTTCAATGGCATTCTAGAATACGTGTGTGATTACGTTTTGCCCTATTCCACCCCCCCCCCCCCCCCAATATATATATAAAGAGTGTAGGAGTAGGTGTTTGCACCTAACCCCGCCCCATTCGTTGAAGCCTAGCTTAGGTACTAGGCTGTGAGGTGCATGGACACAACCCATTTTATTAACAACTATGTCTGGTAACACAGACCACGACATAATGACGTCATAGCTCCTCTGGCTTCTTTCACTCCTAGAGGAGTGAGAATTGGATTGGGGCATAGTCTGTGTTACCAGACATAGTTGTTACCAGACTGGGTTGTGTCCATGCACCTCACAGCCTAGTACCTAGGCTACCTGAAACCGTCACTGGCCGGGAAGGAACTTGTTGTCATGGTAATCCAACTCGTGCCACCATGCTCTTAAATTTGCGTACATACGCCGTCCGCCTGCGATGGAAACAGGATGGAGTTGTGTATGTGTGTATGTATGTTTATGTGTGTGTGTGTGTGTGTGTGTGTGTATGTGTGTGTGTGTGTGTGTGTGTGTGTGTGTGTGTGTGTGTGTGTGTGGTGGCGGGGGGGGGGGGTGGGCGTGGGGGTGGTGAGAGGCCACACTTCCAACCATCCCAATGAGAGTACAGCTTTTTAAATCAATGTCTTTCGGTCGTGTGGCGAATCAATTATTCATTTTTTATACAATAAAATGGTTTTTATCCGCATAATTATTATTACACTAAACTCGGGAGATCTTTGTATTCCTCGAGTCCTGGATCGTGTTGATTTTTGTTTTTTTCCTTTCTCCGTGACGCCAGTGAGTCTCGTGCTCAGGATATTACCAATCTCTGTTCTCGTCTCCACTCACCTTTACCAACCAGTCAATAAGCCCCAACCAATCTTAAAGGAGCCAATGGACTTTTGCGACCGTTCTCGACAAAAACACGTGTAATATTTACGTAGCCCAGGATCGAGTGAGAATAAAGCTGGTTTCGATTCGTGAGTTGTCATTATTATGGTATTATGCGAACTGTTTCATTGTGCTAGATCCACACCGACATGAGCACACGAGTGGGAAGTTGAGAACTATTTTTATTATCATGAACAACTTGCTTATCGCATGTGGTGTAATATATGCACATACTACCAAAGAAGCACTATTATCCGGACAGTGGTAGTTGAAGGATAGGTGAGAAATATTGTACAATCTGTCAATAATGTGTGGGCGTGTTTCCTGCTCAAATACGTGACTCTTTTTTTTATCATTGCTTTCTAAGCCAGATGCTTGATTCACGTTGTCATGATTATGTTTTGATACTTTGTAATGCTTCAATTAGGTAGTGAGTCAGTTATTCCGTCAACAAATAAAACAATTAATCAGTCAATCAATCACCGAATCACTTAATCATCCATTCATTCAATCAATAAATCGATCAATAAATGTATAAATGGATTAATCAATCCTTCAATTCGCCAATTCAGCTAACAATCAATGGATGAATGAATGCACAAATAAATGAATCTGTTAACCTAAGGAGAACATTAACAAAATTAATAGTAGTTTATTTTGAAGAAGAAAGGCACGTCCTCTCAAATTATTCAAAATAAACGTATACCTTAAATCTGCTACAACAATCGATGGAGTTAATAGTCACGTCATAATATCCACATATATATTCCACGACCTCTTGTGGAAGAAAAACAATCCTGGAAACTTGCATACCAGCAATCAGTGGTCACTCGGTCATTCGGTTATCTGATAATAGTCTGCTTTCCCAGGTAAAGGTCAGAAAAAATATACTTCGTTGTCACACAACCAACCTCTTCAAACATATTTCAGGTAGCCTAGTGCTTGTCAATATCTAAGAGAGAGAGAGAGAGAGAGAGAGAGAGAAAGAGAAAGAGAGAGAGAGAGAGAGAAAGAGAGAGAGAGAGAGAGAGAGAGAGAGAGAGAGAGATCTGTAAAATGTATTTAGAAATTATTATTACGATTGCATTTTTTCGTAAAGTATGAACCTATGTTTTTATTTTTTTTTACTTTAATTTTATTGAGTGTACATTGATTGTTTGTATTTAAATTATGTGATTGTAGGAATGAATTAGATTGCAACTTTGAAGTGACAGTTAAGCTAGACCACATGGCATTTCAATGACTTGGGGGACATTTGGAACAAGGTCATTATTAATTGTTTCTGGTAACAATGATCTAATATTCTGCATTTGCTTCGATTCATCATTTCTCACACCAATGATTTAGTCTGTTTTGTGATGTTTCGTTCTAAGTCACGAACGCTAGCCGAAAATTACTAGCATTATTATAGCTCATCGGAAATTACGCACATGTATGCCATTTCCCTCTGATAGGGACTGTTTTTTGTCAGTTACTGTATGTGGTCTTGAAAACACCGGAAGCTGACTCAGATCTAGTATCGGAGCCAATATTACCGATGGTAGAGAGAGAGAGAGAGAGAGAGAGAGAGAGAGAGAGAGAGAGAGAGGGAGAGAGAGAGAGGTTGAGTTTATAAAGGTTGATAGTTGATGTGTGAAAATATTGCATTTGTTATACCATAAGCGGTGCCTGCGTTAACAGAGCCAGACGGAGAACATCTGTACCTGCAATTATCAAGATCTGACTCAATATTAAAGAACACTTCAACGGCGAAAACTAGTCAGTTATTCCTTGATATTACGGTCAACGAAGGTTCGATATTGTATTCCCTCTCTGAAATTCGAACTGGTAAATATGATTTATGCTCGTCACTCATTCATCATGGCAAGAATAACTCTTGCTTCGATCTTAGTCTTGCAATTGACAGCGTGGGATTGTTGTGCAGCTTTCGGGCCATTCGGACCTTCGTTAGAGGAGCCGACGATAAACCAGACGGTCTACGTAGACGACGTCGCGACTCTGAGTTGTGATCTGGAAAATAACAATGAGAGGACGGTCCTGTGGTACAGCTACCAGAGCCAGACTTACATTACACGGAATGACGAGGTTAGAAGCCCCTTGCTACGGGAGCGATTCTCGGTCTCCGTCAACTACACGACGCAGAGATATGTACTCCAGATTTCACCGGCGAGAGAAATGGATACAGGGGCTTACGAGTGCGCGTACCTCGTCGGGCTGCGGGCGACGTCGCTCTCGATGGCTTTCTTGGAGGTCCTGCCGGCCCCGACGAGCTGGCCGGAGTGTGGTCTCACCTACGTCCCCATCACGGCGGCTGCAGAGGGGCAGTCAGACATCGTGGATTTCTCGTGCTCGTGGACAAGTAATCGCTCTGACGTAACGACGACTCTGTTCATGGGTGACAAAGCCCTGGAGCCCGACATCATTCTCGATGACCGCATCATCAGCAGAATTGACATCGGTGATATGGACGCGAGCGTTAGGTTTCGATGCGTGGTCGCCATCACGAGCCTGGCGTGGTCACGTTCCTGTGCCGTGGACACGGAGGCAAACCCGTCTATTAGAGTTGGTATTAACCCGCTTTTTACCAAGACCAATACGGACTCAGTCGTGACCATGGACTGCTACGGACAGAGCGCCGAGGCAATCAGGGATTTCTCCTGGAAGATCTCGTCGAACGAGTCAGGCTATCAGATGCGCGAAACGTACAACCCTGAGAAGAACTCGACCTCGCTGGAGATAACCGGTCTCAACTACAATCCCAAGTCGCTAGTCGTCGAGTGCGGGGTATCAACAAAGGACGGGAATAACGCATCGACCGTTGCCGTGGTCAGTGTTAGACCCAATATCCATCCTCTTAAATCGACTAAGGTCATCGTATCTCTCCTCGCTGGACTAATCATGTTGGTGCTCGTAATTATCGTCATCACCTGCTTCGTTTGCTCTTCGCAAAAGAAGAAGAACAAAAGTTCGCTCTCCAGACAGCGCCTCCTAGCGTTCAAGCACAAGGACCCGACAGCAGCCTACGACACAGTCGCCAAGTACTACCACGATGGCCACGTAAGTCTGAACCTGGACAGCCCTCCCTCCAGCCCGGGTGACCATCAGGAGGAGCAAGCTGGAAAACGAGGCAAGTCGGATGGTGGATCCCACAAGCGAGCAGGCAGCATCCGATCAAAGCCGCTAAAGCTTCCGAAGAAGCTCTCAAAGTCCCGGAAGTCGCAAAAGCAGGTAGCGCGGAGCGTATCCCAATCAGCATCTGGAAGCGGCTCAGAATCCAACGTACTTTACGAGAACCTACCCCGCACTGGCTCCATCTCCTCCCTATATTCCCGCTTGTCCACTGAAAGTGGGTCGCTTGCAGCAGGTGTCAGTGATGCCGTCTTCGCCAGCAGCATGACCAGCGGCGGAAAGCACGAGAACTTCTACGACGAGGGCCCAGCGCTCAAACATTCGTACATCGGGCTGAAGAACAACAAGGGCGCGGCGGCTGCCTTCGGGGATGACCATGAAGCCCACAAAGACGATGACAGGCACGACTACATGGACATCGATGATGAGGATGGGGAGGGGGCGGGGAAGGAAAAGAAACCGCTTCAGTACGTGGAGCTCGATCTCCCCAAGAAATCGACGAAACGGAAGAAGAAGAACCTGAAGAACCCGAAGGTGAAATGGGCAGATGGTGGCGTTGTGTACTCGGAGTTAAACATCTGAATACCAGACTTTGAATCAAACTATCTTCCACCTCTGTTTTTGGAACTCGATGTGGCTGATCACATTGTGCAGGGCATATCCGTAATTATAATTGTAATTAGAATGATAATGGTAGAGGAAAGGCATACTTTAAACATCAAATGTATCTATATACATAAATGTTATTACTGCACTGGTTGGCCAATCTGTTGATCGGCTTGGAATGTGTGTGCTCTAAGGTTGAGTTCATCTGACTAGTTCGAACTATATTACATTAGACCATCACTTGGACAATTCAAATTGGAAGAGTTAACACCGTGTCATGATACCACTGTCTATCATGTCTATGGATTTGCATGCATTCTTTAACTCTTCATGTCCGGCCACTATAACATTTTCCACCAGATATACACATATCACGCATAGCAGTGCGTTATATGGTGGTAGAAGAGTTAACCTTTAGTCATTATGAATCTTATTAGATCAATTAATCCGCCTTTTCATGTTACGACTTTTATCTATTCCATGTATACGAGGGGTTACTTGTTTTGATTATGATATCTCATCTGATATTGCATTGGTGACCCGTCTGTTCAAATTATGTTGCATGCAACTCTATTGTTTCAGAGTAACATTCAATGTTATGCTACCTTGATGTCAATTTCACCATCAGAGTTTTTACATAGTGTTTGTTTGTATAATTGCCACATGTCATTCCCATCCTTGCTCATAACATTGACAAAAATACGCAAATGATAACAATGAATGTTGCTGTAAGATAACAAATGTGTCAATCCTTGATCATACAGTAAAAATGACGCATGGACTTTAGATGTGACCAGTATCTTTAAGATGATAATTGTTTCCCCGAGAATTGTGAAAGCTAACAAGGATTTTGAAAGAAAGTATGTTTATCACTCCTTTGATTATGTTGTTATCATCGTAATTCATTTTTTGGGGCAAATTAATGCAGAATTATATTCAACCCGTCATTTCAAGAGGATGGTATGATTTTCTTGTGCTCTAAAGATCCTTAAGAGGGTATTAAGATGGTGGCCTGGAGACTATTCGGCGTCCTGGTGTAGATCGAGTCTCTGTGATGTGTCCGCGACGTCTACTAGAGACTAGCTGGGTCCCTGTTGAGTCGCGAACAATAAAGCATGTTTTATTTTGGGGGAGAATAATTATGTCTAGTCCCCATATGGTCTCGGAGATAGATCCTCACACAGGAGACGTCGCAGAGATTCAGTGTCTTTTAGGACGCCAACTAGTCTCCAGCCCAGGAGATTTTACCAATTGGGAAAGTCAATTTGGCAATGACGATTATCGAATGCACCATTTGCATCTGGCAAGATGGCACTCGCATTTATACCGACGGCTTTGGCTACTCACATTTTCTTGTCCTCGCTGAACGTATCAGTAATCTCATTTATTTACTGCTGATATCAGCTTTATTGGTTTTTATATTGGTAAGAATACACGAGTTCGTAGCTACACCATGGTTTGACAACCCACTGAATCAAATACCACTAAACTGAAGCCGGGGATTTGTAAATGAAGCTGTGGGTGATGGATGTAAATACATTTTACCGCGGTTCCAGGTCAAAAATAGAAGCGGGTGAGCATGGTGGAAAGTTCTAGCACAACCTTTCAGAGCTGAATTACTGTTGTCATATCTGCAAGATAATGAGTATAAACGTGGTTGAGTATCTAACGGATTTCCATTTTACTCAGTGAGTGGTACAATTGACCCGAGGTCATTCTTACCAATAACAATCTGCTCATGCGCACATTGCAATTACGAACTCGCATATTGTGATTAGTGTACCCATGCACGTCTGATGCTATCATGTTTAATGATAGATGATTGCTATCTAAAGTGTAGTGACCGTGTAACATCTACGCGTGTAGCATACCAACTACTCGACATTCACTTGTATCATGTCAGCGGCATGGTGAATGCGCAGGATTCCAAATAATTCGACGGAATGAATGGTATTAAAATAAACAGACAATCATGACAATTATATTTTTCTGCATGTTCCTTGTTCTTCCACTCTCCATTTTGATTTGATTACATGTAGAGCGAGACAGATTCGCCTGGGCGTGTTTTAACCCTATGCGTTCCAGACATGTTAGTGGTCCTCTAGGCATGCTAGGGATATGACGTGTATTATCTTTGCAAGTTCACCACTGGCACCGAAAGGGTTAAATGGAAAGACACCAAGACGAGCAACGTGACCGACGAGTGAATAAAAACAGTTAGCAAACACAAATTACCCAACACTTTATGTTTATTCATGTTCAATAATGCAACGGATGTCTAATTTCACAGCTGAATCTGTTTTCTCTAGAACAGGTAAAGTCTATTTTCTTTATACAAGACATTCATAATTTACGATTGCACCAGAGTGTGACCATTCCCCTAAATTAAGCTCCAAAAATGCAAAAATAGGTAATATTTTAAAGTCATATGTTCGTCTTTCATATAATAAGCTGCATAATTGCATTGGCAAGTTGACTGAATACAAGAGATGTATTTATATAATGATATCTCCATTAAGACGCACATTGCACTGTTCTAGTATTGATTTTCAGAAATTTTGTACATCAAAAAACAATATACATTGATTTTTTTGGATGTGAAATGGCAGTACTTTATTAAAATGTGGCCTCTTCGTTTAGAATTTTAAATCTTACTCGTCGAACGCATGACTCATGAATACACAGCTGCACTTTTGCCGTGTGGATTGTGTACCAAGAAGGTGCATCTATGTGAAACCCTGTAATAAATTCCTTGTGTAATACATGACTTACTTTATTTTCATATTTTTCAAAAGTGATGAATAAACATTGAAATATACGTTACATTTTGCCTATGTGTCTGTCATTCTATTTATCGTGCAAAACATGTTACCCGTCACATTTCTTTTAAAAAAATCATTATCAAGAATTAATAGAACTAACCATTGAGATATACCTTAACATAATGCGATAGATGAACATAAATTATGACACTAATGTTGCTAATTTGATGAAGTCTTTCATTTCATTTTTCAAATGACCATGGTTATCTATATAAATGCCTGCTTTCTCTAAACATTTCCACCAATTTGCAATTCGCTTACCCTTATGAGCGGCTTTTATACCCCTTCAAACTTGTTTTTGTCCGAAGTGAGAAGTGAAGTGAGATGGGGCCTTTTACACGAAATCATACCATGAAGAACCTGGGCCCTATCTGACTTATATTGACCCTGAATTTGAGCTCGGATAGTTTGAGTGCTAGTGCTAGTGCTAGTATTGCATGCTAACGAAAGTCGGATAGGCCTGTGGCTTCCAGTTTGTATTGCAATGCGGTTCGTTAGATACATACTTTGCATCATTGAATGCATAACGATAAACAGGATCTATTCATTAACATTCAGTCACTTTCTCTTGCAACAATCATCATTTGTGTGTACAGCGAACATTGGAATTATGAGAAGTGTGGTACAGCAGATGACTTCAAAGGAAAACACTTTCTAAACACAAATGCATTGAAGACGAACACTCGCAACAATTTGACATAAATAACTGAACAAAATGAACTGTTTGAAAAGCGGAGTACAGCATATTCCGTATTTACCCATTTTTCAAATGATGAAAGATTCTGAAGTTTCTCTTGTCGTACGAGCTATACAATATTTACAAGCCTTAAAACATATATAAATATAATTTAAACTAAAACGAACTTTGCACACCAATGAAATCTGCAGGTTACACAATGCCCAAAGTGTTTCGCCTTTTCAAGTAGTAAGATAATACACGTATTGTATTACATTTTGAAACAGCATCAACATGAATAGTCGAAGTAGTTGAAATGGTTGTAATTGTAGTCGTGGTGGTGGCAGATTAAGTCGTAATCGGAGTTGTATGACGTAGGAGTAGTAGTAGTAGTAGTAGTAGTAGTAGTAGTAGTAGTAGTAGTAGTAGTAGTAGTTGTAGTAGTAGTAGTAGTAGTAGTAGTAGTAGTAGTACTAGTAGTGGTAGTAGTGGTAGTAGTAGTAGGAGGAGGAGGAGGAGGAGGAGGTAGAGAAGGAGGAGGAGGAGGAAAAATAGTTGTAACGGTTTTCTCCAGTACTTACTAGTAGTAGTAGTAGTAGTAGTAGTAGTAGTAGTAGTAGTAGTGCTCGTAGTAGTAGTTGTTGATGTTGTTGTAGCAGTAGTAGTAGCGTTAGTAATAGCAGTAGCAGTAGAAGAAGTAGTAAGAGTAGTAGTAATATTATTATTATTATTATTAGTAGTAGTAGTAGTAGTAGTAGTAGTAGTAGTAGTAGTAGTTTTAGTTTTAGTAGTAGTAGTAGTAGTAGTAGTAGTAGTAGTAGTAGTAGTAGTCATAGTAGTAGTAGTAGTAGTAGTAGTAGTAGTAGTAGTAGTAGTAGTAGTAGTAGTAGTATCGTCGTCGTCGTCGTTGGAGCGTTGTTATTTGTTTGCAATATGAAGCAAGTAACAAACACGACGTTTAACATGAGCAAAAGCAGCGTGAAAGTAGTAATGATAGCAATTGTGATAGTCGTACTACAATAAGTCGAGATGGTTGTGGTGGTAGCATTGTTTATATGAGTAATGGCTGATAATGGTAGAAGAAGATAAAAGTAGTTTTAGTACTAGTAGTAGTAGTAGTAGTAGTAGTAGTAGTAGTAGTAGTAGTAGAAGAAGAAGAAGAAGTAGTAGTAGTAGTAGCAGTAGTAGCAGTAGTAATAGTAGTAGTAGTAGTAGTAGTAGTAGTATTAGTAGTAGTAGTAGTAGTAGTAGTAGTAGTAGTAGTAGTAGTAGTAGTAGTAGTAGCAGTATTAGTATGAGTAGTAATTGTGGAAATATAAGTGGTAATAGTAGAAATAGTGAAAGAAATGATAATGGATTATCACTACAACTAGTAGTATAGGTATTAACAGTACAAGTTGAAGTGACAATAGAAGCAGTAGTCGTGGAAATAGAAGTAGCAGCATGTAGAAATAGTAGAAGTGTCAGAATCAATATTTTCTATTGTTGCAGTATTCGAAGTAGTACTAATAGTAGAAGTAGTACTACTAGTAGTGGAAGTAGTAAAGTAGTAAAGTAATATTACTACTAGTAGTAACAATAGTACCAAGGTAGTAATAGTAATAGTAGTAGTTATACTAGTAGTTCTATTAGTATATATATTAGTAGAAGTAGCAATGATAATAGGAGGAGTAGTAGGTTAAGTAGAAGGAGAAGCAGTAGGAGAATTAATAGTAGTAGTAGTAGTAGTAGTAGTAGTAGTAGTAGTAGTAGCAGTAAAAGAAGTACTAGTAATAGAATAAGTAATAATGGTAGTTATAGTAACAAAAACAACAGCAGAATAAGCACCAACATTAGCAGTAATAATAGTAGTAGTAGTAGTAGTAGTAGTAATGGTAAATTTGCTGTAGTGACATTAAGTAATGGTAATCATAATGACAGTAGTAGTAGTAGCAACAGCAGCAGCAGCAGCAGTAGTAGTAGTAGTAATAGAAGTAGTAGTAGTAGTAGTAGTAGTAGTAGTAGTAGTAGTAGTAGTAGTAGTAGTAGTAGTTTCTGCTTCTGCTTCTGCTCGATACTGTACAAACGCCTCAGTGATGTGGCTATCACGTACAGATTGCGCATATGCAGCAGTCGGATGCAAAGCTTATTATATATTATGCAAAAACTTTACATTGTCTCGAACTTTGTGCTTTCCAGTAATTTCTTAAATATTTGTCGAGTTCGGGCACAACGGTAGTCGTCTGGAAGCTTGTTCCATGTGGGTAATGTTCTTGGATATAGAGATTGCTGATAGCACCTTTTATTTGCTCTTATGTGATCATAAATGAAGCTTTTAGATGAAAGTCTAGTCGTTGGTCTCCGGTGGACCGTATGGTGATTTTGATTTTTACTTCTATGAGTTGATATATTACTAGGGATCAGGCCGTGAGTTTCCTTGAAAATAATGTAGGGACGAGCTTTACACCGCCTGTCCTCCAAGGTCTCCCATCCTAGCTGTTTTAACATGCTGGTGACACTAGCTGTCCGGTTATAATCATTCATATCAAAACGTGCTGCGCGACGTTGGATTTTTTCTATCATATCTTTGTTGGATTGTTGGTGAGGGTCCCATACCGCATGGCAGTACTCCAATAAAGGCCGAACCAGTGTTTGATAAGCTATTGCTTATAGTAGGTTTATCACAGCTGTACAGATTTCTACGTATGAGTCCAAGTTGTTTGTTTGCTTTTATTACTATCTGTTGTATATGTGTATTCCATGACATGTCCGATGCGATTTCCACGCCTAAGTATGGGTGATGTGTCAATCTACCGAGTATGTTTCCATTCATTGTATAGTCGTTCAGGAATGGCTTGGTTTTATGTGTGACAGACATGCTATGGCATTTGGAGATGTTGAAACCCATTTGCCATCTTGATTCCCATGAGCAGAGGGTGTTTATGTCGTTTTGGAGGAGGACTGAATCTTCCGGGCCACATATTTCACGGTATAGAATACAATCGTCAGCAAACAGTCTAACACAAGACTTGAGATTACTGGGCAAGTCGTTTAAAACCAGGAAAAGAAGCGGGCCCAACACTGTTCCCTGCGGGACTCCGGATTGGACAGGTGTTTCCTCTGACTCTGCACCATCAAGGATCACTTTCTGGTGACGTTTCGTCAGGAAGTTAGTTAACCAGGTATATATGTTGTTCCGGATCCCTACATGATATAATTTAGCTAAAAGTCGTTGATGAGGAACAACATCGAATGCCTTACGGAAGTCGGTTATTATGAAATCAACTTGGCTCCTGTTGTCCAAAATCTTCTGCACTTCATTAACCAGGGCGGCCAGCTGAGTCTCACAGGACCTGCCTTTCCTAAAACCATATTGCTGGTCTGCTAATATGTTGTACCTTTCAAAGTGTTCCATAATGTGACCGTAAATGATGTGTTCAAGTAACTTGCAGACGATTGATGTAAGGGAGACCGGTCGATAGTTATTTGGTTGGGTTCTATCATCTTTTTTGTAAATGGGTGTAATGTTCGCTTTCAGCCATTCCATGGGTAAAGTACCCGATGAAATTGATTTCTGGAACAGCTTTTTCAGGATCGGTGCTATACTGTCTGAGCAGTTTTTTAGTACCGTTCCTGCTATGCCATCAGGCCCTGGAGCTTTATTTGCATTGAGATTTGCTAATAATTTCTTAATCCCTTCCTCTGTTATATTAATGTCGTTTATGTCAGGGGTACTGCTCTCTCCCATGTCTGGGATATTGGGGTATTCGTGGGTAAATACCGAGCAGAATTGTTGATTCAATACTTCAGCCTTGTCCTTAGCACTGGTCAGAATGTTCCCGAGAATTTTTAAAGGCGGTACCCCAGATACTTCCTGCCTCTTTGCTTTGATGAAAGACAAAAAGGGTTTAGTGTTGTCAGATTTTAAACTTCCTCCTATTACATCACGTAGGTAGGTTTTAAAGGCTTTTCTGATTCTTCTGTCTATTTTCCTTCTCAAATTCCTGAATTCTTTCCGGTGAGCGGGAAGTTTGGTATGTTTAGCTTTATTATATAATCTTTGTTTTCTTTTTATGTCTCTCTTGATTGATCTATCCACCCAAGGATAAGAAAAATTACTTGAGGTTAATTTCGAAGGGATATTACGGTCAACTGAGATTTGGAGTACTTCGTTAAATGCTGAATAAAGCTCATCTATACTAGATGAATCCACACGATCAGGTGAAAGAGATATATTGAACTCAATCATGTCCCTGTCTATGCCATCAAAGTTTGCTCTCCTATAGAGATAAATTTTCCTCTTAATGGGTCTATTAAGTTTTGGTAGTAGTAGTAGTAGTAGTAGTGGTAATAGTAGTAGTAGTAGCAGTAGTGGTAGTAGTAGTAGTTGTAGTAGTAGTAGTAGTAGTAGTAGTATAGTAGTAATAGTATTGGTATCAATATCAAAAGTAGAAGTGGCAGTGATGGTTGTAGCCGTACATGTAGTATTAGTATGGCGGGGTAGTAGTGTTGGTAGTAAGAGCAGTAGTAATATCAAACAATAGTACCATTAATCGCAGCAGCAGTAATAGTAGTAGTACCTGTAGCACTTGTTGTAGTGATAGTCGTAGTCGTAGTGGCAGTAGTAGTGGTAGTAGTAGTAGTAGTAGTAGTAGTAGTAGTAGTAGTAGTAGTAGAAGTAGAAGTAGTAGTAGGAAGAGTAGTAGTAGTAGTAGTAGTAGTAGTAGTAGTAGTAGTAGTAGTAGAAGTAGCTGTGGTAGTAATATTAGTGGTGGTGGTAGTAGTAGTAGTTCTGTAGTAGTTACAGTAGTAGCAGAAGTAGTAGTAACATTACCATAAGATGCAGTGGTAGGAGAATTAATATTGCTAATATGAGTAACACATGAAGCAGAACCAGTAGAAGGCGTAATAGTAGAAAGAGTAGTAGTAGTAGTAGTAGTAGTAGTAGTAGTAGTAGTAGTAGTAGAAGAAGTAGTAGAAGTAGTAGTAGTAGTAGAAGTAGAAGTAGTAGTAGTAGTACTAGTAGTAGTAGTAGTAGTAGTAGTACTAGTAGTTGTAGTAGTAGAAGTAATAGTAGTAGTACTAGTAGTAGTAGTAGTAGTAGTAGTAGTAGTAGTAGTAGTAGTAATAATAGTAGAAGTAGTAGTAGTAGTAGTAGTAGTAGTAGTAGTAGTAGTAGTAGCGGTAGTAGTAATAGTAGTAGTAGTAGTAGTAGTAGTAGTAGTAGTAGTAGTAGTAGTAGTAGTAGTAGGAGTAGTAGTAGTTGTAGTAGTAGTTGTAATAGAAGTTGTAATAGAAGTAGTAAGAGAAGTAGTAGGAGTATAAGTAGTTGTACTAGAACTGGTAGAAAATAAAATAAAAACGATAGTCCTGGTATTAGTATCCATTTTCAATGTTGTTGTCGAATCATTCTACCGGTGTATTGTATGTCAAGCAAGATGGTACAGGAAATCGTCTGATCTAAAGATAACTTCTAACATGTTTTCGGATGACTTCTGTCAATTGACAGTACTTCCTCTGTTTTAATATATGGTTTTGAATCAGTGCGAATAACTTGAGACAAATGTAAGATATCATAGTGGATAATCCTGGATAGTCAAATGCGGAAATTCGGAAAACTTTTACATGTACATGTACTTACAGTACGTTTAAAAAAATGGAAACAAATTAAGTTACTATTGTACTAGCGTATTATTGAAGATTTCAAATGCATAATGAAACGTTACAGAAAATGTATTGTCTAAATGTCAAAAGGGACCACCTAATGACAAACCTCAACCTGTGAACCAATGCAAAACAAAAGAACAAACACGATAAGATCTGAATATTCACAAGCAAGCATCAAGCTGGTGCTCTTCGCTGAATCCAAACAATCGATGAATAATTATGTACAATCAAATAGTAATAGATGAGATGCTCTGCGTGATTGTGATGCCTGCCTGCCACAATCTCGAGAGGAACAGCTTCCTCTATTCTTCTCTTTACTAAGTTAGGTGTGCACATTTGGGACGCTACCCCTCCTAAATAAAGAATGTGATGGTCGCAATTTTGATCTACGATATCACTTATACGATGTTCAAGGTGTCGAAATGAACAGCAATATACAATAAGCATCAAAACATGATGCGCCAGCGCCACCTCTTATAATTATGTGGCGTCAATGCGTTGCGTCAGTTTTACAAATAAATTACAATATTCATACTTATCAAGTGCTTTTAGCCTACACATTTTAAGGTTTCACAGAGCTTTACAAGCAACGACGCAAGAGACTGATGAAAAAAAACACATCATGCGTTAAACGTTTGCGTTATTAGTATCTTTGTCAACACCTCCAGCGATGATGAGATGGCAATGACTGAATGTGATGTCAGAATTTGCTACATAACCCCTGTGAATGAACTTGAAAAGCCTGAGCCAACTGCATAAGTTACATGGCATTTGCAGGAGAGTTGCGTCGCTAACAATGCGTCAGTCGGGCCTAGCGCGTTGATGGTGGAGGATGAAGGCCTGTGCATAGCCGGGCATGCTCTCCCGGAAACATCCGTAAAAGACGGTCAGCTTTGAGAAAAATAGGCGTTGCTGGACAAGAAGCCATATGGGTTCTGTGTGCAACGTCGTGACATGAACATTTCAAGTTCAATGAAATCACATGCGTCAGTCCAAAATGGATTCCGTAAGGATGCAACACAATTCATACTTTAATTTACATTAGTATTTTAACATCTAGAATGATGAATTCACGCATGAGCCTTGACGTATTAACTTAGTGCTCATACGTAAACGCAAAGCATATGTGTGATGAATATGTAGCCATCCCTTAAGTCAGAAATGCGTTCAGCTGTACACCATCTTACTCATATAAGGAGTATAATATTGCCAGGAGCAACAAGTTATGTATAGTTTATAATCGCTTCGTAACGTTGACATGTCCTGATCAGTTTACAAATATGCGCTTGGGCAGAATGTACAATTGAAAGAGTTTTTTTTTTATTCTTTTCTTGTTTCATTTTTACCTAAATCGGATGATAGATATCCCCAAATTTCGAAGAAGGTGGTGGCCGCGATTCATCAAATTACCACCCCTGATCTCAAGGATCATACCTCATGGACAATAATTCTCAAATAATTTGTTGCATCATAATAAACGATGAGAATTGGTGACATAATTTAAGCCCAGCTGACTGGGATAGAAGAATTTAAGAAGATAACACCCCTAATGTTCGTGACACAATCCTTTAACTTGTACAACACACACTGATATCCTCTGCACCGGAAGTCACCACGCTCCACCGCCACACGTTAGACGTTGTCTAAAGCTCACGATTGACGAGTATCTTCTTGACATTAGACCTTTCGCTTTTGATGTCCCGAAGAAAGCTCAAGAAAAAATAAATTGAGACTAAGTATCATGACGTCATCCTCAGTTCGCTGTCATCTCACAGGTTGTACCTAAAAAGAAAAAAAAAGAAGAAAATAATTCAGGGAAATCCCGTTAGCTACTTTTTCTTTCCAGATTATGACCAAGTGGTGTAAAACTTATTCATATTATCCAATGAGTAGGTAGGGCCTCAAAGCTTCTCATGATCAGGTCAGCACATTACATTATAACCTAAATGACCCTCTATTGGGACATCGTTGAACAAAGGGCATTCCCACCACTGTACCCAACATACTTCCAGTATCCATCTTTAGCGATTCATGATAATGGAATGGAAACAGAACGATGAATCTACAATTGGCAGCAAAATTAATCAACTCCCTCCCATTTTTTACATTCTGTCATAATGAATAACATTGAAACAGCAGATTGCTACTAAACCATTAAGATAGTTAGCAGACAGTTAATCACTAAAGAATACCAGAGAAAAAGAAAATTACTTCATAATTTCAATTTGCGCCCAAAAAGCATGTTGCAAAATTATTCAAACCCCTATTTACACACAAGAAAGGAATGTACAAATAATGACAATTTAAACGCCAGTGCATATATTCTGAGGTGAATGCTGATTTTATTTATCCTCCACCTGAAACTGGAACCATTATATGCACAACAAACAAGTTGACACTTCATGCTGAAGGCCTGAGGGCAAGAACCCCTAGACACACACCACTTCTGAAGCACCATCACAAGAAAGGTCGCCTCCAGTTTGCTAAATCCAACCTGACAAAGCCACAGAAGTTCCGGGACAATGTTCTATGGACTGATGAAACCAAGCTGGAGCTCTTTGGTCCTATGGATGAACGGTACGTGTGGCGCAGAAAGAAGGAAGGGGAGGATCTGTGATGCTGTGGGGGTGCTTTGCTTCTACTGGCGCTGGGAATCTCCATCGTATTGAAGGCATCATAGATTCTGTCAGGTACCAGGATATTCTAGCAAAGAATGTCAACCCGTCTGTAAAGAAGTTGAAGCTTGGACGTCACTGGACATTCCAGCAGGACCCTACACCTCCAAATCTACAAAGGCTTGGCTGGAGAAGAAAGGATAGAAGGTCCTTGAGTGGCCATCACAGTCCCCAGACCTAAACCCAATAGAGAATTTGAAGTGGGATCTAAAGAAACACAGCACGTAGACCTACAAGCATCGCTGACCTTGAGACCATTGCGTAGGAGGAATGGGCCAAAATCCCCAAGGAGCGTTGTGAGAAGCTTGTGAGAGGCTATTCATCTCGTCTGCAGGTCATTGCAGCAAATGTCATTGCAACAAAGTACTAAAAGACACACCCATCTGGGTGTGGGATAAATAAAATCAGCATTCACCTCAGAATACATGCATTGGTTTCTAAATTGTTACTATTTGTGCATTCCTTTCTTGTTTGTAAATAGGGGGTTGAATAATTTTGCAACAAGCTTTTTGGGCGCAAATTAAAATTTCAGACAAACTATAAGGTAAAATTTATTTTTTTTTCTCCGGTATTCTTTAGTAATTAACTGTCTGATAATTATCTTAATTGTTTAGTAGCAATCTGCTGTTGCAATGTTATTTATTATGACAGAATATCAACAAGGAGAGGGGAGTTGAATAATTTTGCTGCCAACTGTAGGTTTGAATGACTGATTAGAAGGAAAGCACGCGTGCACTTATTTACCCAAGGGAAAATAGAGAGACACTGAACTAAGGTGGTCGGGGCTGGGTAGGGTGGGGCATCACGTACTCGACGCGGCGCCGTCGGTTAGCAGCTTGCCCTTAATCCACTGGTTGTTGGCGCCTTGCTTCTGGCTGCCCGGTCGGTTCACACTGTTGTTGTGGTGCGGGTGGTGGTGACCGTAGCCCTGCTTGGCCGTCGGACTAGACTTCACGGACAGCCGCATGGTGTAGGTCGATGTCTTGTGGTCCGTCTGGCTCGTGTCCGTGCGCCCCGTGATCGCCGCGCAGCAAGAGTTGCAAAAACTGTCGAAGTAGTGGAGGTTGCAGCAACCGTACACGATCGGGTTGAAGCACGAGTTGGACAGGCCGAAGAGGAAGCAGACCTCGTAGACGATGCGCATGACGGGGTCGTGCGGGTGCTCCGAGTACTGCCACGTGTAGATCAGGGCGGCCACCACGAATGGCAACCAGTTGATGACGAACGCCAAGAAGATGGTGACGATCATGCGCAGTGTGCGCTGCTGCGCGCGCATGAATAGGCGCGACCGAGCCTTGTGCTGCTGGGATAGGCTGTCTTCTGCTTGATTGATGGATACACCTGGAAGGAGAGGAAGATATAGATAGATGGAGAGAGAGAGAGAGAGAGAGAGAGAGAGAGAGAGAGAGAGAAGAGAGAGATATATTTTTCAAACTTCAAACTTAAACTAACTCATAATTTTCTTATCCTTTGACGGATTTTCGTCAAGCCTGTACATATATGTTTCTTTCACGATTTTGATTTTATCAAAACCAACTTAACTTTAGGATGGACTTTCCATTTAATGCCTTAAAAAGATTTTCTATTCGATTCCATGTACGTTTCGCCGACTCTGGATATTTTTTGCGTAGATTTGACGCATACACAAGTTAGGATGAGCAGAAGATTTGGGGGAAATATACTCACCCTAGATGCTAGCGCAGTTGTAACCTGTAATATTTACAATGCATCCATAACTATTTAATTGAAAAATTTTGTTACAATAAGGAAAACAACTATAAATGTGATATCATGGTGCACGCAAAAATTCTGAATTACACATTGTTCCCCATTATATTCCGTAAAACAATTGCTGGAGCCATTACTAAGACATATTCCTTTTAGATAGGTCACATGAGAAACGTGCCCAGCCGCGCCCAAAACTGGTATGTTCATTTAGAAAAGTATTAAATTGCGTATTCGCTTGTCCTCATTTCCTGCATAACCCGCACTTCTGACAAAACTAACAGTTCATCATGCAACATGTTGAAAGTTGAAATATATTGCATAGTTAGCAACATGAATTGTAATAAAAATATTGTAAAGTCCTGTATGGCGCAATCGCGTATGCGTCATGCCAGGCATGAATATTGAATGGAAGAACCAAACTTCGTTCAAAGGGATAGATAGCCATTCTTTAAACATCCTTGCTCTGCACCCAGCGACGCCCCATCCGCGGTTCACCCTCGACCATTCCCTCTCACCTTTGGAGCTCTCCCTCCTGATCTTGATGAAGATGGCAACGTAGGCGGCGCACATCATGTAGAGTGGTGCGATGACCTGGATGAAGAGGACGATGGTGGTGTAGATGCTTCCGGGTAGTGCGCCCATGTTGGGGATCGTCACACACTGGTAGAATACGTTTGCGAACGGCGCGCGCTCCGCATAGAAGAGTGCCATCTACAGTAATAAACAACCAGGAATGTATATGATTATGTTTAGATAGATAAGGAATTGTCCTTATCAACATAAGATTGAGAAGGTGACAAAAGAAACCCTTCGAATATTGCTGAATGTAAGAAAGAGAGTCACAAGTGCCGCTTCATTCTTTGAAGATGAGATATGTAGAGAGAGATGGAGAGAGATATAGATACACGCAGCCAATGAAATAGAGAGAAAGAGAGAAAAGGGGAAAGGTCGAACTGTTAGTTCTCATGCAAACCAGACACTCTTAATCGTGGAAAAAAGGAGCAATTAACTTAATGGTATCGACATAGCCCTCCATTTCTATTTGCCATGTCTACACATTGTCAAGCATATCTCCTTTCAAATCACTGCACATTGGTTAGCTTTTCGAGATTGCAATGTACTCCATTACCGGTCGCCCGTT
This sequence comes from Arbacia lixula, assembly GCA_963669155.1. Taxonomy (NCBI): domain Eukaryota; kingdom Metazoa; phylum Echinodermata; class Echinoidea; order Arbacioida; family Arbaciidae; genus Arbacia; species Arbacia lixula. The sequence continues at coordinate 17,469,522 of OZ022578.1, read as the reverse complement.
GACTTCACGCACACGTAGAACATGGTATCGCGATCACCAACATCACAATCAGATGCCACTTATTTCGTGCTCAAATAGAAGATTAGACAGATAGGTATTATTTCCTTGTTAGTGACTTCACCAGTTGTCATATAGGACCCTTTGAGGACAGGCGTTACATTAAGCGATCAAGATCATTGCTATTCATTCTTGTCGCCATGGCTTCATCGTATACCGATATAAGTCACGAAATTCAGGGAGGGTGAAAATGATATGCTACTTGTAGTGAAAGTAAAATTTAGTATTATTGTTATAAATTATAGAATTGTGTCAATGATGATGGAAACAATAACGATTTCAATAAATAAATAATATTACTTTGTCAATATAAATGATGATAATTACAATAATCATGATCATGTCGATGATGATGATTATATAAATTCAAAATATATTTATACAAGTGGACAGTAGTTTTTGTCTTCAACCTATAAATTGACTTAATATCTGTAATAAAATATCCCACCATGTATACAGATTTGGCTGGAAATCAGAAGATATATACATAAAAATCATTTACTGTATAAGACTTCCACACAATATTGTGATATACATTTGGTATCATCCAGTCAAACACTCATATACCATATCAAACCGATGACTTTAAAAACTGCTTGAAATCCACATTCAAACAAGCAAATGGTATAACGGTGCAAATCATCATAATCGATCCCAAATCATTAATTGCTAATTTGATGGATTATGTTGTTGGATATATTCGTCCCGTCTTATAAAGGATAGTGTGTGATTTTCTAACAGAGGACTCACCATGGAACAATTCGAAAGGTTAGAAAAGAATCGATGAGGATTATGTACAATTGTGCTAGACACAAACGATTGATTAATACCGTGCGCTCATCCGATGCCAACGTGGACAATTAGAAACCAGAAGAGAATAACGTATCTCCATACTCCATACTTTAAGCATTTGTTTGTGATCTTTACTGAATACTGATATTTAATGATGATATTTTAAAAATGCATAAGTATACTCAATATAATTGCAGTACGTTTCGTGATAATTGCGGTGCAATACCTTTATTGGCCTCCTGAATAATATTTGTATACTTGGGTAGCTCAAAAATTCTTTTTAACAGTAGCTGAGATACTATGTTTGTTCACTGTTATATTGCTGTACATCGAATTATGAGTACAGATTAAAACCTTGACATAATATAGTTTTGTCTAACACGTCTAAAGACGTGCAAAGCCCGTCGACACATTAAAATCACACCAAAACATTAAAATAGTTCAAGAAAATCATAGTGGAGGATACACTATCTTATTGATTGTAATCAAACGCAATTAAGGACGAACGTTTCGCTATTCTGAACCAAATCCAGCAGTTTGTGAGAGTAAGATCGCTCTTAGACATATTGGATGGCACTCGTATTACAAGATCGACAAGAAGATTTCTTTCTTTGCTTGTCACGGTTATTGGTGTTTGAGTAATCCCCACCACGTTGCAGCGCACACACACACGTATCTATGTCGTGTATTTGATTTTGATGCAGTTTAATACAGCCTATAAATGCAGAAGTAGAGGCTGAGATTAAGACGCAATGCCCGTGACGTTACGTTGCAATACGATCACGTGCTCTTCCTTGACTCAAACTTTCGCGAGATATTGGCAGGCTTGTTGACCCGGTCTCGGCGGCTCGGTTAGGAGGTAGTAAAAAGGGCATGGCTTGGAGTGATCAAAACCCTATTGACAAGGTGGCCGCAAGAAGCGTACTGAAAAAGGTCTCGAAGGCTTGGTGGGTGGGTATGGGCATGTTCATTTCCTCACAGGAAAGGGAGAGATGTTTGATTTACACTTTCCAAACGAACTCACGCTCCAACGAGGACTATCCTGAAATATTGTCAGAGTTGAAACCGAAATGATTTCTTTCGCCGGATGGACCGCGAAGTCCGAAAGGTGGAATCGTAAATGAGTAGAAACTTTGGAGAGCACGAGGGCCGTGCATGTGAACAAAATAAAAAATGTAAGATCGGGTATGGTACTTTTGTTTATGCAGAATTGTATATTTCGGTTACTTTGCACTTAATTTCAGATGGGAAAAGGTGCTTGTCTGTCAGAAACTGTTTGCCAAACTGACGGAGCGGTATTTGCAGCAGTATTTAGTATTTCAATTTTAAAATTAGTTAGAAGTGATGGTGCATGATGGCTATACGCTAAAACCACTTTAAATAATAGCAAAATTTATTTTTATTTCTATCCGTAGTCATGATATGGCAGACCGAGGATTTTTAAAGAAATAGATATCCATCCCTTTGAACAAGGTTTGATTCCGCCACTCAATATTCATGACTGGCAGCTGCTCTTAACAATGTGATACATACGCGATTGCGTCATGTTCACTTGAATTTTTTAATATGCCATGCATATTTCAAAACATGAATACATTTCAGATTTCGCCGATGAACTCATTTCCTCACGAAGATCTTATTATGTAGTTATGGAAGACGAGCGAATACAGCACTTGATACTTACTTAGATCAAAGTTCTACATTTGGCACGGCTGGGCATTTTCATTTTACTTTGTCTGAGAGAAAAATAATTTAAAGTAACGTTTCCAGCATTATTTTTTCATGGAATATGATGCGGAACAGTGTGAAATCGAGACTTTTGTACTGCAACTTAAAATCACGTTTAGAGACTTTTCACCTTATTGTAACAATTTTCCTCGATTTAATTTTTATAGATGCATTGTAGATATTACGTGTCACAACTGCGCAAGCACATTGGGTGAGGATATTTCCCCAAAATTTGTCTGCGCATCCTATAGTTTGTTTATACGTCAAATCCAAGCAAACAGAGTCGGCGGATTCGAACATACGAGATGTAAGAGAAAATCTTTGTAAAGCAATTCTTTGTGACTAGAAGAAGAATACAATGAATCTGCATTAATTAAACGGCTGATGGTACTCCATGTAACTTAAACATCCTTGGGCAGACTTTTAAACAACGTCAGCTAGATGCATGGTTATGAAATTTAAATTACAGTGTTTTGTACGAATTACAAGGTCATTTATCACAACCATTACGATTTTTCTCCTGCGAGATACTTGAGCTGGTAAGTGTCATTTCCTCTATTCCCACGTCATCTTAAGTTTCATAAGTTGAAAGGAAGGGCTTAGGATTATGGTGAGGGTTTACGGTCCGGGTTCTGAATTAAGTTTATTGTACTCTGCAGGGTACTTTGAGGGTTGTACTGTTAAACGGAGAAGAAATGTGAGAAGGCCAAGTGGGATTGGACATGATGAACAGCGACATGATAACCAGAAATCGTCAATGGAATACATGTGTCAACACCTGCGTTGCATGTCTGAAGCTATATTCGCGCTTCTCCCTGGCTGCAAGAAACAGCCCTTTTCCCTTGCTCATATTTGGGTGACTAATTCTAAACTTTGGTTTCCTCTAAAACTAAAATCCTTAAAACCTGTCATTCCTCTTGTGACGGGTGACAGATAAGCATACCTTGAAGGTGTACACAAAATGTCGAATTTCGCTCTGAGAAGAAGAGAAAACTGGAACATCGCGACCCTTTCCCCTGTTCTTTTCTGTTTTATACATCATTACTTCGCCCCTAATCCATTCAACGAGGTCTGTTATGCGGGGGAAGAGAGAGGCGGGCATTAAGTTTAGCGCCTCGCATTTTCAGAGAGTAATTACATCAGTATAGCTGCTAAACTCGGCATTGATTTCGGCGCCATCGATACTGATCGGGGTGGTAATCGATCGCGATTGCCCCAGGCGCCAGGTGAGAGCGATTGTAGGCGACAATCTTTTTTCCCGTCCCTCCTTTTTTTTTGGTGGGTAACAGTCAGGTCGTCTGCGGGCCTACACATGATAAAATATCAGTATCGAAGACTAGATGATATAAAGTTATAATTTTCTACTGTATAACCATGTTTTTGTTGTATATGAAATATTATTTGTTAGTACTGCCAACACACCCGTCAATCTGTGCCGCTGCTGCTGTAAACACTACAGCCCGAATGCGAGCCCAACTCAAAACAAACAAGTGTCGGTTGAAAGGATAATACAGCTATCGTACAACGAGAGAGAGAATTTGTCTGGCTCCGAAAATCAGTGATAATAAGCAGAAAATAAATCGAATCTATTCATCAACGATTTATTTTTTCTTGTTCAGCAATAACGAATGTATAGTGTTTGTTTACATATCAGAAAGTAGTAAAGAGCAGAACGATATCACATCGAATGAGTGAGTACATACGACATAAAGGTGAATGCGACGTGCGCTTTATACATTTTGTTGTGATCACAGTAATACTTGTTGGAAAACGTGAGTCAGTGTAATAGAGGTGGTCAATTGCCGAATGCAGACGTCAGATCTAATTAATGTTGATTCAGTGTCAGTGGTTATCTGTGGCATCAGTGTTCCTATTCAGCGCTGTGTTTACGGATAGTGACTCCCTTTTTGATCGCGTTGATTCGTAACTCGCCGTCTTCCTATAAGGCAGAAAAAATCCACCCCCAAAATACAAACATAATGCTAGAAGTATGGTGGGGGAATGATATTGTATTATGCGTTTGTATTTGCATCAATTCGTCAGATGTGGATGAACGGGTTTGCTGAAATAAGATAAAAGTTTATTAAAGTGACGGGTGAGATGTTATTTGTGAATTTCTGAATTGCATAGGTCAAAGGCGCTGCCACTGAGAAGCATTAGTGGAAAAGAGTTTTCACACAGTAAATAGGCTTGATGGCATGGAATGCACAGTATTTCAGTATTCATATCTTGAGTACAGAAAAAAATAACGTCGTTCCAACATAAGTATGTACATACGAAATAAAGTTTGTACATCGCTTTGGCGTCGTCGCCGGGGTCGCATCCGAGGCCTTGAATTTGGGCGTAATAAGCTAAGTCCACCCTTGGAACAACTTTGGATGGAAGCTGCTGGGGTATCGCATTTGAATTTACCATTAATTACGATTCATTTACATATCTTATCTGATAAACATTTTCTAACGTAAATCTTGAAAGAAAGTAGTTCTTTTTATCAATCAGCGCTGCAATTAATGTTTATTATATTATGTATTTATTAGTTTATATATCTTCCTTAAGAATATATGCATTAAGGCAATTGACGATACACAGTGTAGTTACCATGTGTGTGTGTGTGTGTGCCACATGTAATCAGTCAGAAATACATCAAATAAACTAATGCGAGGTGTTATCGTTCATTGTGCAACTTTTGCACATTATTGCATTAATATTGGGCGCCATCGCATCATCTATCCACCTGTTACCACCATGCTGATAAACATCAAGGCATATCAGACAGCCGGGTACGTTATATCGTTCCAGCTTCCTCCTGCCATTTATCATTTTACATCGTGCACTTCACATCATACGAAATCGATGTATGTTTGGACAAAACTCAAGCGCTGCTTGTCATCAGCACTCAAGCTGTCGGTATACACAGTACAGTCGGTCTTCCTGGCCTGCTAAGCTTGGCAAAGCGCCCGCCTGAAGTCCCTTTATGTGATGATAGTTCCTAGGGGGAGAGTCGGGGACGTACGGAGACGAACATTGCTAGTGTTTTGCACTTTAACAACAGCCTGCCTTCAGGGAACACACTCTCTTCTCTGTGATAGGTGATATTATAAACTATCGTGGCTTCGTTTACATGCATGGGGATCTACCCCGTGAAGAGACGTTTGGCTGACATACGTAGCGATCCTAGTCAACGGGACTCCAGGGCTCCAAATGGTGTTCTCTTCACATTTACCCTCATCCTTCCTCAATCCCCCTCTCTATCTTTCTTTCCATCCGACTCTCTCTTTCTCTCTCTCTCTCTCTCTCTCTCCCTCCCCCCCCCCTCTCTCTCTCTCTCTCTCTCTCCCTGTCTCCCAATCCCCCTTCTAGAATTTCATGTCTACAGCTTCCCATCACCAACCCAAATTTCTTTTCCTTTGCACCGCGCTCGCATCCTTCTCCTGTATCCAGATATCCGTATCACTGTATCATCCTCCTAAGCATAATGTTTAGACATAATCACCGTCATTCATCATAATTTGTTTATATTTCCCTCACAAAGAATACATGCTTCCATCATCATGATTATGCCAGTACGAAGTCACGTGCATAAACCTAATATCCATCGTGGACATGGTGGATCGCATATTGTTCTTAATGCACTATACACCGCTTCACATGTAGTCCCAACACGCAGTTCATATAGATAAACATATTTTGAAAAGAAAACCCCAGGGCCCTATTGCATAAAACTTACCATTAATGGTAACTCTGCCATCAATGGTTACTACCATGGTAACAATGCATGAGAGCCAATCAAATTCAAGGTTTCCATAGAAGTTGCCAATGATAGCAAAGTTACCATCAATGGTAAGTTTTATGCAACATATGTTAATGCAACTAAATGTCAACATTTTTTTTACACGTACATCCAAATGTGAAAATAGTCCTTTTGATATTGTTAGATCAATCTTTAAAAAAATGTATCTGCGTTCTAGTTTGACGTCAGTTAGTGGTATCGTAATTATCTTTGAAAAATCAAATGTTAAAAGATTATCCTGTTGACTGATTCAACATTACATATTATATTCTTCCTTTGCCGTTTACTACCTGTATTTCTTTGCTTTCTTCCGAGGTTACGAAAACGAACTGGTCTTCTACTAACAGACATTAGACAGACTGAGTTCTTGATCCGTTGAACACAGAACTAGTTGAACGTAGCCATGCAGCGATGTGATAATATGTGATAATCAGAACGCCTGTAGGTCATGACGTCCAAAAATATGAAAAATATTTGAAAAATATATTAATGCTCCTGTAAAACATGAATTAAATTCACTTAAATACAAACGTCTAATATCCTAATATCATTTTCAATTGTTATACCCAGTGTATGATCAGTGAGTCATAATACAAACAATTACTTACTCATTTGCTCACTCACCCACACGCACACACACCCTCATTCACTCACTCATTCAACCAATTTACTTACCCACTCACTCACTTTCTAATCACTTTCTCACTCACTCACTCATACACTTACTTGCCCACTCACTCGCTCACCTACCCACCTTCTTATTTGCTCACTCACTCACTTACTCACTCACTCATTCACTTACCCACCTTCTCATTCCCTCACTCAATTACTCACTCACTCACTTACTCACTCACTCACTCACACACTCACACAGCCTTGTTTAAATGTTCTAAGCTTATTCCTGTTTGGAAATGTGTACAATACTGCTAAACTATGAAAATGATAACGACAAAGAGAGAGAGAGAGAGAGAGAGAGAGAGAGAGAGAGAGGGAGAGAGAGAGGGAGAGAGAGATAGAGAGAGAGGTGTCTAGGGATGTCAGGATTGGTAAGTGGGTGTGGAGATAGATATAAGTTTTCAATGGATTTATGCTGGTCAAATCAAGTTTCCCGGCTTTCAGTCCAGAGTGTAAATTGTTTCGTTAATACCGTCCCGCAGCAATAGAAGCCGTAACTTCTGAATTCCCTGGAAGAAATTTCCCTTCCGCATTCAGTGTAATTTAAAGATTTCGTCCTACGTTAAGAAGGCTTATAATGCATTTTCAATTCCCTTAAGTTTCCCAGCGCACAACATTCATGGTGTACGAGTCGGCGTCTTTCCCCCCGTTTCCATTCTTTCCCTCTATTATTTCATATTCTGCTGCTCGCATCGCTTGACTCCAGAGGCAATTTAATTTATTAGAAAAGTTGCCTCTGACAAAATCTCAAAAATCTATGGGGAAGTGTCAGGAGGACGGATAAGACGCGTGTCGGCTCGGAGGCTCTCCAAGGCAAGAGGTAATACTCGGTCACGGTGGTGTATGGCAGTCGCTCACGATTCTCCCTGACAAATGAAATGCTCTCACGGAACATTACGTTGCAAAGTATAAACCAATGTTGTCCTATACTTTCAACATTCAACAATCTATTGGAATGTGATCATAGTATTACGTCATACAATTTGTCACATGACATTAAGGTGTGTTGAATGAACATCATAATGGTTAAACTGACGTTTTGTGCAAAGAGGGAAAAACAATCAAAGAGAAGAAAACTGGAGAAGTGGTCGTTAAATGGCACGAGTTTTTAATGATCAATCATTGATAAAACACCCTGGAAGGAGAACAGAAATTGCATTTATCACTGTCAGACCGCCAGACTTTTTTCGGTATCCTTTGGGAATGCACAAAGATGACCAACTAATCAGAAAACGAAAGACATACAGAATGGGCAAGAAAAAAACAGGGCAGAAAGAGGAGTGAGAGGGAGTACACAAACGAGAACGAGCAAGAGAGCGAAAGAGAGGGAGAGAGAGAGAGAGGAAGAGAGAGAGAGAGAGAGAGAGAGAGAAAGAGAGAGAGAGGGGGGTGGAGTACAGAGAAGTGAACGAGTGAGAGACAGAGAGAGATGAATATGGAGAGAGAGAGAGGGAGAGGATGAGAGAGAGAGAGAGAGAGAGAGAGAGAGAAAGAGAGAGAGAGAGGGTGGTAGGTGTGGCTACATGGGTGGGTTGGTAGATAGGGAGATAGCAATATCATAGGAGAAAACATGAAAACAAGAAAGAAAAAAAAAAGCCGGCAAATTTGGAAAATTCGGGGCTATGAGTAAAAATCACATCCATGTTATAAAACAAATTTGGAAAATTCGGGGCTATGAGTAAAAATCACATCCATGTTATAAATCTTACATAAGTTTTGTAAAAGCAATTCTGGTTATGATTACTTCCTGCTAATGCTAATGGGTTGGGATTGGGGTGAAGGAGGGGGGGGGGGGGTGCAAAATATACTTGCAATTGACATGCAGATTTCTAATTTGTGCACATTATTCTCCAACATCCTGGAGGAGATTATACGTCAGGATTATGCATGGAAGTCTACTTTAAGTTTACAAGATACATTGCAGAGAAAACCCAAGGAGTGAGAGAGGGAGAGAGAGAGGGATAATATATTAGATAATCTAATTTATAGGGAGAAAAGGAGGGGGGGGGGAGAAAAATGAAGAAACGAAAGAGCTTATTTTTTTTTTACTGATCAATCGTTTTGAGCCACACCGTCATCCTATCACGTTGAATTCATCCATCAGGCCCGTTTAAAACTAGGTTATTGCTAAAGAACACAACACATTCGATAGAAACAATTTATTTCATGAAACAACATATTACACCAGAAAAAGGTGCTAGTATTGCAGGTCCTAATGCGCAGCAAGATAACATATGATATGCAACGCCAAACAGGAAATTATTCATGATAATCTCCCCATTAAAATCTTCTTAATCATATTTTATCGAGATGTGTGCCTGATCAGGTGTTCCCGCCCTGGTGAGAGGATCATCAGATTTGCACGAGGCAAGTCTGATACATCATTTGATCCAAACTTTGCATCGGGACTCGCCAGCGATTTACACACTGACGCAGCTGTGAAGCGGTAGTTCTGGGTTCTCAACACACCTAAAAGGTAGCCCCCCAATAAAAATGATAACACTTTTTATTGAAACAATTTTTCGCACAAAATAATTCGACAGGATTGTTTCTACATTCAACACTTACAAGCGTAATTTTAGGACCTGTGAAACAAGCATTTGACCTTATTTTTTGTTTTCTGGTGTAAGTTTATGAAGTGTTGTTGTCTGATCAAACGTCGTTTAACCCTCTCACACCTGATTTCTCTTTCTCTCATCTTGTCCCTGTCTATATCTTCATCAGTCCCTCTCTCCTACCTCCTCTTTCTCTCATCTTGATTCCGTCTCTATCTTCATCAGTCCCTCCCTACCCCCTTTTCCCTCTCTCATCTTGTCCCTGTCTATATCTCCATCAGTCCCTCCCTCCCACCTTCTCTTTCTCGCATCTTGTCTCCGTCTATATCTCCATCAGTCCCTCCCTCCCACTTTCTCTTTCTCTCATCTTGTCCCTATATCTCCATCAGCCCCTCCCTCCTACCTTCTCTTTCTCTCATCTTATCTCCGTCTCTATCCTCATCCGTGCCTCCCTGTTTCTCTTTCCTATTCCTCTCACTGCCCACTCCTTGCCAATATCCAATGTTGGCATGGAAAGTTATTCTCTCTCGTCGTATTATTAAATTTTCCGAATCCATTCTTCACCGCAAAAGTTCATTATGGACACGTCCTTCTTCATTGCTGAACGGCTAGATACATTCACATCTCATGTTTGAACGATGTAACTTTTTTTTTTTTAACATACAATGATTGCCAGATTTGCTGGGCAAAAATGCAGAGACAACGTGCCTCATAATGATTTGTTGTTGTTGTAAATGCAGAATATCATTATTTTCTGTGTAGATAGGCATCTCCCATGGAAATACATGTACATGTGAACCGTTGTCAACGGCTCTTTCAAGATATCGCACGACATCACTGGGTACATCGTGTTCATGCACGGCGTACGAGGAAATGCCAAGTTCGATTTACAAAAATCCATCATCTATTTCTATATCATTTGTCAAACATTTATCAATCTGCCTCTCCAATTTATTGATTTTGGTTATACGTATACGTGTATGCATATACATCAAGTTGTAATGAACTCTTTGCGTGCTTCATGTGTATTTATTCACAAGTTATGCACATAGATCCCATAGAGCACGTTGTTGCCTCGCACATTATGGGTTAATTTTGAATACCCCTCTCATCATTTTACGTGCTAGGCAAAATATGCTCATATGGATGTGTATGTATTACTAGTGCCAATATGCATCAATGGCATACAACACAGAGTTTAAGTTGCTCTTGTGACGTTTCCACCCACTAGCTTCACGCTGATTGACATGACCACCTGTGTGCAGAGCACAGTCATAATTGTATTTACTCTTCCCAGTGTCTATACACTATGTTCCCCTACCATTTTGAGATAGTCAAGGACGTGACTTTGCAACATCTTATAACATGTTTGTCGCCCCCCCCCCCCCCCCATCAGGAAAAAAGCTGTAAATATCCCTCCTGCCAATGAAACGCCTTTTCAAACGGCGTTTAAAAAGCGAAACCGTGTTTTGATATAAAACTCTCCGTGATATGTTGGCAGTATACATATCTGCGGCGTTACAGTTTCACAGCTGCGTGTTTACAAGACACTGTGGCAATTGCTATGCATTTTTGGACTTTTAATTAGAAATGTACTGTATTTATCTATTTATTTATTTATTTATTTATTTAACAGGGTAGCCCTTTCAGTTAAAAACTGCTCTACCAAGGGGCCCTGCACAATAAAAATCACACTACATATAAACAAAATAAGTACACTAACGAATTGTCATAACACTATGTAGAAACAATATAAATACAATAACATAATAGTCTAATATTCAGAACCTAACAAGTGTTGAAATGTACATATGAATGAAAGAGGAGCAAAATAAAAAAAATACTATCTTATATCGATGATGTCTTGAATATAAACAAAATTTTGTAATTGTGGTATACTGAATATATAGATATATCGCTCCCTCGCTCCCCAAGTAAAGAAACAATTGAATTCATTCGAGATTACCGGAGCATCAGTAATAATGACATCATCGTTACGTAATGCAACACATTTACTCTTTGTATTCTTAGACGACAATCGTTCTAAGGTTTTCCACGTTTTACCACGATGACCTGTATGTTCAGAAAACTCGTCAATTTAAGATACTTCTTTACTAAGATCCGAAAATACCGAAATCATACCTTTACTGAAAGCTGAGAACATACTGAATTTGAAAAAGTTTTATGTTAAAAACGCGACTCAAAAAACAACCAAAAGGAAATTTCAGCTCTCATTCAAACCCGCAAATATCGCATATTTACGGTGGTTATATCAGGCATTGAAATTTGGTGACGTCATGTTGTGAACAAACTGTTCTAACCAATTCTGGACACGGCGTATGTGATGTGTACACTGTATGCATGCTATTGCTGTCATGCATACATGTACACTGTGTGTGCAGTGAGTGAAATTGACCGGCCATACTGCATACACTTTTCTACAGGTTAGCTGAGATTAGATGTAGGGATTGTGTCCTCTACTTTGCTTTCCATTTTTTAGCCCTCATTTGGATCACATTTTTCATCTGTGTACAATATTTCCGTGTGTGGATATATTGTGACGATCTTGACAACTGAATGTGACATTTTCTTGAGTTTGTGGTGAGTTTCGAGCCGATTTCGAATGCCTGCTAGATGACTGTTTTGTGATGACTGAGGTGTGATTGTCGTTTGTTTTTTGCTCGATGTGAACGCATTACATGTGTGTAAGACTGGGCTGTATAGCGCAAACACCTCCATATAAGTAGACGTAGATCTGACTTTTTTGTTTTTCATACTTTCCATTCGTATGTCAGTTTTAATTTGGTTCACAATCCCGACCAGCACTGTTTTAGCTTTCTTGGAGCTTTTATCAGTAGATCTCTTAAGTTTTTCTGCAGTCTGAATCAGGTGTGTTCTCAACACTTGAAATTTCATCGCAGACCCAGTCCCAAACACTCGTTTTGCTGTTATAGTGTAGTGATTGTTATGCAGATAAAATGGCTGCTAGATGTGTTCAGGAGTAATATTTCATTGTCTTTCAGACGAGATACTGAAAAAATATGTTTCAAATAATTTACAGCTACATAGATGTCCAGATATTCCTTTGTGATTTTCTCTAGTTGCTTTCTTCCACAGGTTTTGCAAGCAGCTTGCCACAGTCTTACTCTTGATTGATGATATTATATTGTATAATAAAGAGAGCCTGTTCAGCAGGTGTTTCATTCTTCCTTTCTTCATCCTTCTCTATTGTTCTCTGAGCCCCAAATGATGAAAAAACAAACAATAACTATGTAAAGAGAGAAACATAAAAACAATCACACATTTTTCTTTTCTCTTCACAGTGAATTTCTATGCACTTTCTCTTCTTTTTATTTTTTCTCCCTTTTCTCCATGTTTCATGTCTTTGTCAGTAAGCCATGGTGCTCTAACCGACGTTTTCCTGACAGATATACACGGTGCATATTTGTCACAAATTGTAAAAAGGTTTGCTGAAAATACTTCCACACAGATTCAACATCAGTATTATCATAAATATATTCCCTTGATAAACGTTCACCTTCTCTTACAAATTCATCGGCGCAAAACTTATGAAATGACCTACAATGACTAACAATAGGTTTCATATAAGCAGATGACTCTGCTATATACAAGCGAATGATCGTTAATGCCGAGAGAAATCACGCCCTTTCGGGTACAATGTTTTCCCTTAGGGTAATAAGATCACATCAATACAAGTACTGCTATTAGGTCTGATCTAACTGAAACATTGTAGACAAATCAAAAACATTCTGGCTCAGACTGTTTCTTTTAGTCACGTCACTACGTTAATACCAAGTCATCACTGTATGTTTGTTCTAAACGAAAACAACCCCCCCCCCACCTCTAAGCATATTTTTCATCGAATACATTTTGAGCAAACTAACTTTGAAGAATTGTTCCTTCACTAAGGCATAGCACCAAAGTGAAAACCCCATTGGTTTATTATTCATGTGTGTGCCTATAGGACTGAGAAGGTTTTTCATCTCTGTACCAAGCTATGAAAAATCCATTGGCTTGTTACTTAGACTAGATTTATACAGCAGTATCATTGTCCGTGCACAACGATTATTTTGGTCATAATAGCTGTCCATAGATAGTCTGTTGATAAGGAACCAAGTGACTCCATTGATTCATTTCTCAAAATATGCGTCTGTTTGATCAGACTAGGGCTTTGACCTGCCTTGACGCTCGGCATGTGCACACATATTAATGCTGGTCTCTGCAGTTTCAGAACCGTTGATTCAGAATCCCCGATTGGCTGACTGACGGACGAGCCGAAAAAGGGTTGCGCCTGCTAACTAGCCTATACAAGGATGACAGCCAACAATACCGGATTCCTCGTAAGCAATTAAAAGCCCGTTAATAGGAGCATGAAATCAAGAATGGTGATCCCGAACCGTCGTGCTCACAAGAGACACCAATGACAGTGACAAGACTCATCGGCTTAGGTGTCGCCAGGCGTGAACTCTGCTAAACCCATTAGTAGATAATTCCTCTCATTTTGTTGTCGGACATGCTCCGAACTTGACAGTGCATGGCTTTAAGAACCTTCCCTTGCCGTTGCATTTCGATGCATAAGAAACAGATACTTGGAACGTGCCTATGTTTTTATTGTGTCTTTTAATGATCCGGGCGGGTGCTTTGATCTAGGCCGTTTCGACTGGAGAAGCACAATATTGTCTGATGGTGAGATGATTGCTGGCGCAAATCGGTCATGAACTAGACGCGATGGATAGTGGCTCGGACGCCATTTTAGGACACCTTAAAAGAGGTATAACTTAACGCACGAGCGTTGGCTTGAACTAAAGGGGCGGATTCGCGTTATTAAAGGTGCAAATAGTGTTCAGTCAAATAAGAATATAGGAGGTTGCGATGTTGATGAAAATGTAGATGAAAATAAAAAAATAAATATATATTAAAACACCGGAGAAGAGTAGTATGTAAATTTCGGTCATAGACCCTTTTCAAGAGTGGTAAAATTACCCCGTCTAACAATTTTAGTTCTATTTGTATTTTGTATTTTCATCCATTATGTTTCAATTATCTTAACACTTATTTAGCTTTCGAACATACATGTTGTCATTCAAGGGTGAGAAATCTGACGGAACCCCCTCCCCCCCCCCCCCCCACCAATGATTTTTAGCAGAAAAGAACAGACCGGTGAAGGGAAAGGGGTCAGACCTAATGTGTTTTCTTTCTTCAAAGCTAAGGTTCTGATATACGAAAGGTGTAATATAATGAAAAGCTAGGCTTCAATGCTCCATTTATGTACCCGAGCTGGAGTCTTCCCCGGAAGGTGCTCAGAAAATGAGAGAAAACTAGATATCGATGTGTTCGCTATCAAAGTACAGCGACCTTATTTCCGAAGGTTAACTATTGCGACACAAGTCCACACTCAACGTGATTATTACGTGGTTTTAATAGCGGCGTTCTATGATCTCTTGAAATGATTGATTTCTCGACAGGTCATGATGTGTTCTTGTTCTTGGCACTTTCACCTTTTCCATTTGTCTTGTTCGTTAACGATACGCTAGATCAGATATATAAAGTTTCCTTAACATGTGTCTTATCGTCAGATTTTTATCATCATTTCGTATAGCACTCTCCATTCCTGTTTCATGTCATTTGTATGCTAAATAGCTTGCTGCGTTGAACCACGCAGGGATCGGCATCTATTACCCATTTTCCAGCTATTTTTCGAGCCTGCCCTTATCGAGAAGTGAAAAATGGCCTTTCACGTGCATATCGTGTGGCTCTTCTATATATATACACAGGATGACGAAGTGATTTCCCGCAAAGTGTTTTGTGTGTGTGTGTGTGTGGGGGGGGGGGGGCACATAACGCTGGCTCTTTTGCAAGGACTTGTGTGGGACTCGAACCCACTGCCTTGCCACTGAGAGGCGAACTCTCTATACCAATTGAGCCAAGATGCTCTCCCTTACGAGATACATGTCCGCTACTTATCCCACCGAGGAGAACCTGTTTCTGATGAAGCAGGATCTTAATCGATATACCCCCGCACGTTCCCACACTCCACCTTGAGTGACATGGTCATCGCACTTACCCTTCACGGTTGACCCGAGTCGACGATGTCGAGTGGATCGGGGCTGTCTTGACATGATGTCGATATAAATCCGGCAGTGTTTGTGTTACCTATTTGCAAATAGTGGTGATATATTATCTACATTCAAACACCTTGTTCTCGAGTCTAGCGACATTATGATCAATAACGATGCAGCTTGGAAGCGAGCTATTAACCCTTTGTGTGCTAGATATGCCCTATTCACAAGTTATGCACGAATATCCCATAGAGTACAGTTTATCTGGTACAAAGAGAGGGTAAATATCGCATCCTCTACGTTGTAGTCGCCAGTGGCAGAGCCTCTCATGTACTAGAAATGGTTGGCTATGAGACTCTACTCCGCTGTCGTAGATGAGATCATACATGGGTAGCAGGCTCACATGTACTGGAATACGATTGCGATCGTACTCCTACACCCGCCACCCGCCCCACCCCACCCCATCCTCATCCCACCCCACCCACACCCTTCCACTTCACCATGACGCCCCCCCCCCCTCTTGCTTCAACTCTTTGTTTATTTATACTAAAGTAATACACACAAATCCAATAGAGTTTTTTTCGTCTGGCACACAAGGGGGGTTAATGCACTTTATACTTTAATTATGTATTCCACATATTTTACACATGTGTTTTCCCACTCACATTTTTGCATATCTCAGTGGAACAAAATTAAATCAAATTAATTATTACGTCCTTTTATAACCTATCATCCTCTTTGCACGCAACCCCACCACTTTCATTTCCCCCTTTGTCTTTTGCTCCATACGATATCTCAATCTCAATTCCCCCCTGTGTGTTATTACATTTATAATCCGCGTCGACGTCATCAGATCGTTTTCGTTCCAAATTTCCTCATTATTTTATGTGATTAACTCACCGCCACGACGAGCATTGTTTATTGCGACAATCCCATGTCATAAATAGTTCCTCGTTTGCCCCTCCCCTCTCTTTCCTCAAGCTTCGTTAACAATTCCTCATTTACTGCCACACACCCGCTTACCTTAAACTTGATCGATATTACACTTATCCCGAAACTAGGATGATCTAGACTGGATACGTTTGAATTTACAATGCATCAATGTTTTAAGTACTCAGCTTGATACCGATTATACGGTAAAATAAGAAGGGAGTATCGTCTATCAAAATAGAGCCTGAGTTTTCTTGCTAAACATCAATGTGGAGCTAAATGTTAGTTATCATCATTGTTATGATAATTTAATATAGATGCTATCGATGCGTAAAACATAAATAAATTCAAAAGGAAAAACGATGAAAATAGTTGCAAGATCAACACTATACAAAAGAAATCACAAAACAATCAAATACATAGAACCTAGTTCGAAAGAAATTATAACATCAGGAAAAAATGATTCAAGAGTTCTTTTATTCAGACAATCTGATAACTATAAAACCTAATATTTGATAAAAATGCAAATATGCATATGATAAACATAAATGTGCATAATGCCAGATCTAAAATATCGTAAAGAAATTATATTAACCTGTTTTAGTTTTATGCTTCTCTCATTATCCACTCTCCCCAGCCTCGTATGATAGATATTGCCTTTAGGCTAGCTTGTTCTTTCAAAACGAACATATTATCACATGAGTGACAATTAGGGCAAGAATGCCATTGACAGCCAGTTTATATATATATATATATATATATATATATATATATATATATATATATATATTGTGAAAGAAATGGATGAAGAGAACAATGGTAGGCGTAGCTTAAAACAAGGTTCCCCAGAGCTATCTACCCTTTGGAAAAATTGGTTATGCCGAAAAAATGTCTCTGCCGGGAATCGAACCCGGGCCCCCAGCTTTGAACGCCGGTGCCTTAACCACTAGATCACAGAGACGGGTTAGTGGCCAAGGTGACCCCGATACGATTGACCGTCAGATTGACAAATTCTCGACACAATACCAATTATAATTTCCTTTGTTGGGTGCAGGTGGGTTTTGAACAATGACAAGCCGCCATGCCTCAGCTGGATCAAAGCTAGAACTTTGATGCAGTACACGTATGGGAGAAATTATATCAATGTGAGAAATTATACAGATACAACAGCTTTGGCAACTCTTTTATTTAAATATTTTGTGAAAGAAATGGATGAAGAGAACAATGGTAGGCGTAGCTCAAATCAAGGTTCCCCAGAGCTATCTACCCTTTTTTCTACATTTTCTACATTTTTTCGGCATAACCAATTTTTCCAATGGGTAGATAGCTCTGGGGAACCTTGATTTAAGCTACGCCTACCATTGTTCTCTTCATCCATTTCTTTCACAAAATATTTAAATAAAAGAGTTGCCAAAGCTGTTGTATATGTATAATTTCTCATATATATATATATATATAGATATATATATATATATATATATATATATAACGCCTTTCTCAAACGTAGTACCCTCCATAACGCTTGGTTATCATCCTGGCTTCATCCAATCATCCTTCTGAATCACTAGTTGATCTAATCAAAAAGATTTGCCTACATTTAGCTGCGAGGTATCCATTCACTATACATGCGTTGAGAATGGCAAGCGTGAGTAAAACACCTAAAAACTCTCACCACTGAACCACAATGGCCCCTTAATGATGTTGGTGTAATCTTACGGCCATGTTAGGAGACACTGTCACGTGTGTGTTCGACCTCAAAAACGCAATTAACATGATAAAGGGCTTAATAGATGATACAAAGTTAACCCCGTAAAGGTATGGTTGAACCAGGGATGTGTTATGGAAGGATATGAAGCAACTTTCTTCCTTTGAACCCATGTGCCAAGCCGCTGAAAAGTTATGTGTTCTCAACAGGTGCTGTTCAGGTGTTTGAACAATTATGAATATGATTGTGTGGCAACGGCTTCTCGGAGAGGACAAAAGAAATTTACAGTCTCATTTCGCTTGTCCCGTTCTGTTAATACTTCCATGAGCATAACAGGTATCAGCAAACACAAATAAACAAGTTTTTCAAGTGAAATATCTCTGTTTCACGCAAACACACACAAACGCCGTTAATGATAATACACAGCTTAATATATCATTTTGAGAGTGGTTGAATCCCCCAGATGCACAAGTTGTCGGAAAGTGAAGAAATTGGCCAATTTTGTAAGTAATGAAAATAGCTTATATGTCCGATTTTTAATGATTCCTCAATACTTTTGGAAACAAAAGCAGAGTAAAGGATCTGTCATTATCTGCCGTTAACTTCCTTAAAGTTTGCAAACAAATTTGTCAAAAACAAAACGTCTACAGACAAATGGGAAATTAAAGAAATTTCTTTTCAAGTTGACATCAGCTAAATGTCGGCACGGCACATGGATCATCAAAGCATTGTCATGATTATGGAATGCTTTTGGCATTCATGAGCACGCTTTAGAACCCATACAGATGTTTGAATGTATTATGCTCGAGTTTCTACTCCTTCGTAACACCTCCCTGGTTGAACGAGCCAACAGGGCACGGGCAATGACAGGGGGGTGCTGCTGTTCAGGGATGCTGACAGCACCAATGGGTATGATTAATCCTGTCGAAAATGACAATACGATTGATTATCACAACAAGTCTACACCCCACCCCCGTGCACAATTACAGTTATGCAGACATGCCTCATCGTGTCAAAGGGAATCTTCGAAATGCTTACGCGGAAGCGTTCACACCGCAGTGATAACGATGATCGCCTTTGTTTTACCGCTGCAGTTTTTGAAAACAATCACATTACCAGATGTAGCGATTTTAGATACATGGCAAGACGATTGTCTTGCCATGTATATATATATGCATGTATATATTATGTAGCTTGTATTGCAAATAAGTCAAACTACCTGCTGTAGTTGCTGAAAAACACGCCAATAAGGTCGCTTCCATGGCTGAATTGGAAGACTATGCACCAGACATTAAGAAGTGTCATCAGTTCAAACAGCAGCAAGAAGCCGTTTTTGTGTGAACGCACTTTATCATGTACATATGGGAATGAGCAATCGCCTGGGTTCGTACCTTAATCACCGGTGGTAATGCATTCCTAAACACCATGGCAATAATTTACGTATGTACCTCATCCCATGCGGACGATACATTGTTAACGACACGGGGCCTTAATTCAGTCAAAGAGACACAGGGGAGTCGGTCATGAAGTTGCCGAATGCATAGGTCTTATTACGTTCACATCGGAGCGGTTTGCCTCAGGCGATCTTCCAGAATGGCGCTTTTACATCCCCATCTGGCTGGGCGGTGGAATGTACTCGGCGCGTACGATTTATTCAATGTAGCTTTTTTGCCGTCTGTGCCGCGCGGGAAAACACTGGTGTGAAGCTACAGGCAAGTGAGCAACGACGGGAAATCGCTCCCGTGAAATGTTCCTTTACCTTTCGAGGCAGTGGACACGTACGATATATGTCAATAATGGTCACGTGAGCTCCGGTATGTACGGTAATGACCGATTGCCATACATTCCTGAGGCTCAGCACAATACTCTGACCCTCTCATTACCATTGGCATAGAGATGACAAGTAAGCCATTTGAGTTTTTACGACTCCGTAATGTAAGGGTTAAGTAGTAAGTGTCAAAAGTGCATGCATACCGCGACTACCAAGGTTATGACCAGGACCATTACGATACACAAGAGAATGTACATGAAGCAGTACAATCATAGCAGTATCCCTGGTACAACGATTGGAAAACAAGTAATCGAGTCCAGAAGGAGATGAGGACTACACTGATCACCCGTCATGAATAGACTCACCAGAACCATGCCAATGAATCAAGTACAAATATACAATCCCACGCGTATAACCAACCCAGTGGATGGATAATCAAGTCGCTTGTTGACACGTTATTGACTACCGTGCGTTATTAAATCATGTTACTCTATCACGGTAAATGGATGCCCAGGGTGTATGACGTCTACACTGTGGGTATCTTAAAGAACGCATTTCGGTTCTGGATGATAAGACAAGTGAAAACCCAGTGGAGTACCTTACCAGGAATAAATATAGGAAAGGGCATTTCGGCATACCGAAAATGGGGGAAGTTTCTTTCGAGTTGACGTGAGTCCTCGCCACCCATTGCATTCAGGATCCCATAATTATATAACATGACATCATAACAACCTCTGGTACTATTCCTCTGGCTCTGTAGACTCATCGAGCAAACTACTACTGGAATCTATCGTTAGTTTGCGTTATTGCAGATTATTTCCTTCCCTCTATTTGCTCCGTTACCACGATGATTTTTTTTCTTTTCTTGAAATGATGCATCCAACATGTTCATATAAAATGCTTTTGGTCTCAAACATAGACCATGAACTCTGAATGATGATTCTCTTTGATACAAAGAAGAATCTTGGCCATGAAATATGCTGTAGGTCACTCACTTGCTATGTGCAACCAGGAGCTCATTTAGTTACTTACACCTAATGCTTACACCTATTACCTACACCTTACACCTAATACCTAACGCCAAAGTTTGCCCAAAGAGTTTGCATGCCTTCCGTCCAGTTTTATCCCATCGACCTATTTTCCAATTGTACATAGTGATGAGTATGGTGGTTATTTATAACACATGTCAGGCCCAAGTCCAATATTATGTATGTATTAACCACGAGTACGTTACAACAGTTTAGGTCACGACTAATTCCCGAGGAAAGCAAAAACAGTGAAACATTTTACGAAGCATCTTAAAGCAAGGAGTAAGTTGAATTAATCTGAAGAAGACAAATACCATAATACGATGTGAAACGAAACTCCAAGGAAGACAGGGAGTTGAAGCACAACTTACTATAACGAAGTGGAAAGAACTGGTAGTACGGAATTATAGAAACTGAGCATTTCGTTATCGCTTCGCCGGACACAAAAGCTACATAGCTATGTGTAAAGACACTATCTTCCCGGGAAAATTAACATTCATTAACGCTCTCTCTGTCCATTTGGTTCTTGCAGAAAAAGAACTGCTTCCTAATTATCAGTGCGATCGACCTCGCAGCTCGGCCTTGGGCGCCTGTCTGTCTGTATGTCTGTCTATCCATCAATATGGGTATGTGCAGAGCAATGTCATGAATGTCGAGGCGGAGGCGGTACCGGTAAATTAATGTCAATTCGAATTATGGAAGGCGATAAACATGTTGCCGGTTTGGCCCCGCTTTACCACTTAGGACCATGCAGCGCACATCGAGTATATCTACGCTTAGGGATACTTAACTTTTGATCTGTCATGCTTACTATTTTTAGTACAAGTTACACTTACAAACACGTAAGGAATCAAGTGCATCTAGTACAGAAAAAGCTAATAACTTATACAGTTCTTGTTTTACCCTTATACATATGATTATTTAATTATTTTGATGGTCGCATTCACAAACCATTTTAAATTGCTTTCCACATGCATTCCAATCAATCATATTACTTGGCACGTCTATATGATGTTGTATGTCTTGCATTGTATTTACTTTGTTTTAAATCATTTGTCACTCATTTACCACTTTATACTTTATGAGCTATTGAGAATATTTAAAAGGAATGGCTTAATAGTTCATTGCGGTAATGCTCGTGAATAATATATCAATGTTTACCATCTATAATATAGATAATATCATAATTTTATAACAATAGCCGATGTAGATTTATTATATCTACTGATTCCTTCGATTATGGATGTGATATTATGACGGATGACCCAATTTTTTAATTTATGATATAATATTGATCCACTGTGATTCATGCTGGTACAGAAAATACACAGGTAACAAAATCCTTACGGCATTTGTATTGCATTGACGTACTGTACCTAATGAAATCAAGTCATTCACAGAATGCCTCCTGTTATTAATTAGAATTTCACCCCTGAGGAAAGACAACTATTATTAAATCTCTATCAAACAGGGAATAATTGAACGAGTACAATGTATAATATTGCTTTTTACTAAATTATTATGGCTTCCTTACAATTTTTCTTTCTTTCTTATAAGCACTATTATCATCTTCGGAGTATAGCAATTAATCTCGGAAATGACGTGCACAGATTATATATCTGTTTTGTCTGTAGTTTCTCAACTATCTAATGTCATTGATAGCTTTTTCGCTGAAGTAAAGACACAACAATAACTATATTGATGTCCAATCTAAAAAAAAGTATGCCAAACTCACTAACATTCTGTTCAATATTCACTCACCTTAGTAACAGAATCACAACTGTTTAGGTTCAGTATAAACCAGTTGAGCAACTTATGTCCATACTTACGTCACTCGTACATTGGGCCAATAATTGTGGTGGGCATTTTTTTTTTGCTCAATATGCGTATAGATCATCAACTGCCACTATGAGCCATATGCAAACGGTCTAAACCAGTGTTGTGAACGTGCCTCAATTCTTCTGAATATATGTGTTTAGATGATATCACTTGCCTCTACCTGTCTGCAAATTCAATATTTTGGCCACCCCCTCTCCATCCCACCACATCACGCACTAACTTGTGACAACATGGATAAAAAAAACCCTATCAAATTAATATTAAATTTCAAGGACTTCAAAGTGTGTATAGTCCTGACATCATGGCTTATTCACCTCTCAGCAAAAGGTCAATTAAGGACACACAATTAGGTTACCGTTGTCACTGACACATAATGACACATAACCCCCAAGGGCTCACTTTACTACACTGCACGTGTCTGTACGACCTGAATTGCCTGCCCTTCCGTTCACAGAATATGTGACTACATCAGAGAACTAGAAAGTGAAAGGCAAAAAAAAAAAAAAAAAAGAAAACCCGATAATTATAAATTGATAGCATACATCATGTTTTAATTATGACACGCATGCACGCACCAACGCATGATGTCTTTATATTACGTTCTCCATTCTTAAAGTCCCTTCCGGATAATTATGCTATTTACTGGCGATAATTTTCTCTATGGCATGAAATGTGTATTGTATATAAAGGTATTAGCTTGTTTTATATCAAGGATGTTTAAGCACATGGATATCCATCAGCCGTTTAATTAATGCAGATTCATTGTACTCTCCTTCTAGTCACAAATGAACGCTTTACAAAGATTTTCTCTTTGATCTCGATATCCAATGCCGCCGATTCTCTGGATGAGTTTTGCCTGCATTTGACGTATAAACAAAATCGGATGCGCAGAAGAATTTGGGGAAATATCCTCACCCCATAAGCTTGCGCAGTTGAGACATGTAATACCTACGATGCATAAAGATTCAATCGAGGAATAGTGTTACAATATGGCAAAAAGGCTCTAAACGTGATATCAAGTTGCATTATAAAAGTCTCAATTTCGCAATGTTCCGCTTCATACCTGCTTAAAAAATTGCATGAAACGATACTTTCAGATATTTTCCTTTCAGACAAGCAACATGAAAAACATGCCCAGCCGCGCCCAACCTAGTATTTCCATCTCAAAAATATCAAATGTCGCATTCGCTCGTCTTTTTTAACTACATAACAAGCACTTAGTGACAAAATTAAAAGTTCAGCAGCGAAAGCTGAAATGTATGCATGTTTAGGAATGCGCATGACCTATTATGAAATCCAGGTGAACGTGACGCAATCGCGCATGCATCATATTGTTCATGTTGTTGAGAGCAGCTGCTAGTAAGCAAATAATCAACGTCGGTGAAGGTAATGGGACGAAATATCACTTCCGAGGCGATCTGGATGTAGCTATCTTTCCGAAGCTTTTAGCTGAGGAAAGATAGCGTATATATTCAGATCGCCGAGGAAGTGATATTTCGTCTCATTGCCTGAAACCAAAAGTTGATTATTTGCTTTATATTCCACATCTGATACCAACAATCTATAAAATAAATGACAATTTAACGTACAAAAGCATTCGTGTCAGTGCGGCTACATATTCACGCGACGCTCCGAAACCCGGAAGCAAATTGACTTTGTGCACGTAATTGCTATATAGACTCTACAAATTCCAACGAACACAATGACATGTTGATGCTAATTTGTAAGATTTTGACGGAAAAGCAAGAAGTAATCAAAATTCTCTTACCTGTGCGGTATCGGTGAGAACATAGATCCTCCGAGAATACTCTTCATAATTGTAATTGATTACAGGCAAGTGAAATTCTAGATCAATTTTGGTACGAGGTGGTAGAGAATTGCACACTTGCTTTGGTGAAATACTGTGTGGGGGAAGTGGAAGGCTTGCACTGCTTTGTACGTACGCGCGCGGCGCAGCGCGCTATAACCAAAAATTTTAATTTCCGCGCGCGCACCGCGGTGTCGTCTGCGCCGATAGTCCGAGCTACGCACTTTTATTTCGCGCGTACTCAAAATATTGATCACGCGTTAGGACTGTGAGGAGTGAAGAGATCAGCGAAACCAAAAAGTACTATCACCTAGAGTGTAACGAACTTTCCTTCTCAAAAAAGTACTATCACCTACAGTGTAACGAACTTTTCTGCTCAGGTGATCAGATGGGAAAAACTACGCTTCATCACGTGATCAACTATTGACCAATCATATAGCAACATTCTTAGTATGTGGAATATAATCATGAATATTAAGTGGTGGCATCAAACCCTGTTCAAAGCGATGTATATCCACGTGGTTTAACATCCTTGTTTACATCCTACACGTTCAAGATGTGTAGACAATACAGTTCATCTGGTAGATTTGAATAAATGAGTTAGTACCGTGTATATTTACTTTCCTGTAATACTATCGTGCATGTTCAATCAGTAATGTGTGTACATCACCAACAAGTGTAATTTCCAGTGGAAAATACTAATAACGTTGGCATGTGCAAAGGGGAATTACACACAAAAGATAAACCATCGCGTACTAGTACCTGAAACGTAATTATGTTTTGAATCTGAATTGCTTTTGAACCTTCTGGAAATTAATACGCATATATATTTATATACATATAATGTCATATATTAACAAATTTTGTTTCTTAAATGGGATAATGCATTTTCAACCAAATTTGTTATTTTTGAATTCTGATAGCTTCGTATGAAGCAACATTGTTAAAGTAATAAAGCATTTTTTTTATTCCAAATAGTGTTTAATCAATTTCAGCATTTGTCCCTGAAGGATTTAAATGTATGTATATGCGAATTTATCAATTAATTTAAAAAGATTGAACGTACTTAGATTTCAATTGAGTATGATTTTCATCCCTATATATCCGGCGTTTTTATTAAATTGTTTGCTTGGTGCTTTTCCCTCTACACCCCCTCAAGCCGCCCTTAAAAGTCATGTTTACACACATTTTCACGTGTAAATAACACGAATGAGATCAATAGAGTAAAGCGTCGAAATTGCAAACAAATATGCATAACCAAAGTGATTATTAAGCAAATAATCAACGTCGGTGAAGGTAATGGGACGAACTATATTTTAAACTGATAGCGTAAGCATTTACATTACCCACCATCGCAATCAAGAAATACTATTGATTCGTATTCATGTTACTAAGCTGGTCTATTGAAATACATCGAGATGCGTTTTCAGATAATTTTGTAAACAAAGTAGAGACAGCTGGTTACAATGATATATTTGCTTAGTGTGCTATAAGTAGGAGGAAGAGCATGTGTGGTATGGATATGATGAATACGTAAAAATGGGCGCCAGTTCGGTAATTATGATGTACTTTCTTTATCATAATCACCGAGCTGGCGCCCAGAAATACATAAGTGTTATAACGCAAATGCGATACTTTACACCAACATTGTACTTTGCACATGTTTATCGTTGATTTACCGTAGGCTGGAACTATCAAAATCTGTCAGTAAATTCAAGGTCGAATATCATCATATTTCCTGTTTATGATAATTGCCACTAAATGGTAATCTTATCAGGATAATACAATATGTTTTCTGCTGTTGAAAATCAAGAATCTTAACGATGGTGATTGGACTTATAATCATGTTTGTGTCAGAAACACTGCTGCTTGATCGATGTGGTGTACATATTTTTCATGTCAAGTCTGTATTCATTTATATTTGATTAGTACAAAAACTTCTAACAAGAGTATGTATAAGGCATACAGAGGATGAACATCATACGTGATGGATGATACTGCTTTCTAACGGTGTACTTGTGATGTGGGAGACAATCTACATATGTTTTAGGGCGGCCTTTTAGGGCGGGCCTCCCACATTCTTCGTTGTGTAACCGAGATCTATGCTATTTTACACTAATGTGTATGATTGCTTAACATTCCTTGATTTGTTTCAGTATCGGACCATACCTAAATTGGCACAGAGCCAAGGGTATATTATATGCAAAGAGGAATGCGCGCATCTTAACCATGTTAAGAAAGATGCATATGCACGAAGACTATGTGGTTATTCCGATTCCGCTACGATACCGTCTAATCGTGGTAGATGTAAAAACAGGGTGCGTTTATGCTCGATTTGCGAAGACAGAATCAGCGTTTTGAAACGCTGATTGAAAACGCTCATCCAAAACGCCCTTAACGGGGATAATGTTACTGGGTACGTTCATGCTCAATTGGCGAAGGAAGAGCGGGGCAAATACGGACATGGGGTAACTCTATTCTGGCAGAGATGCTCTGCACGATGCTCTGCAAGTTCCAGAAAATGTCTTTATTTTCGTTATTTAATGCTAAGTTATTAGACAAAATGTTATTTCTACCAACCAAAATGTGTTTGTAGATTTCAGTTGTCCGATTCATTACTATCAGGGGGTTAGATTTACAGTAAGTTTTGCGACAAAGTTTTATCCAGTGTGATCCATTGTTTAGCATAAATAAATTTTTATCAAAATAACATGAACGCAACCGCGTTTTCAACTAAACGCGTGAATTGAGCGTAAACGCAGCCGAACAGCCAAACGGCAGGCACCGGAAATACGCTCATTTTATTTTCAGCGAGGTAGTCGTGACCTTCACTTGACCTCTCGAACCGCGGAAAACGTCTCCTTTTCAAACTGCGATATCTTCATGAATATATCATATTTTCGTGCGCTTTCTTTTGTAACTGTATGTTGGAGGTCGACATTTACCAAGGGTGAAAAAACATTTCATTGAAACAGGCAGACAAATATTGCAAATTCGAGATAAATATGTGGTTCCAATACAAATTAAAAAAATTAAAATAAACTCTATATTCCAATGTCAATCGCTTTTGAGCCCTAAACATTTAGAGATCATCTGAAGCGGAATTTATTGTACTTTATGGAGATACCATTATTTTTCAACCTCCCCCCATAGAAGGGTCAGCATCCAGCAAAACATCAACCATGTTCAAATCCAAAATGAGCGAGATATGACGAAGTTGTGAACGATCCTAACCAGCCAATCATAGTCCACGATAATAACGAAATTCTACCGGCGATCCAAGGCGATCCAATCATAGTCCGCGGACTATGATTGACTGGTTAGGATCGCTCACAACTTCGTCATATCTCGCTCATTCTGGATTTGAACATGGTTGATATTTTGCTGGATCCTGACCCTTCTATGGGGGGAGGTTGAAAAATAATGGTATCTCCATAAAGTACAATAAATTCCGCTTCAGATGATCTCTAAATATTAGGGGCTCAAAAGCGATTGACATTGAAATATAGAGTTTATTTTCATTTTTTAAATTTTTATTAGAACCACATTATTTAACTCGAATTTTCAATATTTTTCTGCCCGTTTCAATGAAATGTTTTTTCACCCTTAGTAAATGTCGACCTCCAACATACAGTTACAAAAGAAAGTGTACAAAAATATGATATATTCATGGAGATATCGCAGTTTGAAAAAGAGACCTTTTTCGCGGTTCGAGAGGTAAAGCGAAGGTCACGACTACCGAGCTGAAAATAAAATCGTGTGTTTTCTGCTGCCTGCGGACGAATATCGGTTGCGAAGTCCGTATGATTTCTGAAAATTCGCGTCACTTTGAAGACGAATAGCTCAAATGTTTTATTTTTGAGCCCAAACAAAACTGGAATCAAATTCTCCGCTGGAGTACCGGCTTTCCAAAGCTGTAACTGGTATTGCCGTTCAATTTGTAGAAGGGTCAGGATCCAGCAAAGTCTGGGAGCTTACGTATATATCGGTTGCGAAGTCCGTACGATTTCTAAAATCTCGCGTCACTTTGAAGACGAATAGCTCAAATGTTTTATTTTTGAGCCCAAACAATATTGGAATCAGAATCTCCGCTGAAGTATTGGCTTTTTAGAGCCGTAACTGTCGTTGCCGTACAATCCATAGAAGGGTCAGCATCCAGCAAGGTCTGAGAGCTTACATATTTCAAAAAAAAATTGAGGCCTGTTTTTGAAGGCAAATAACATAAAAACTCCTTTGCGGATTTCGAAAAAAACTAAAAATATTTATTAAGAAACATATAATCTCAATCCCTGTCTAAAAAAATCCTGATCAGTATGCTTACAGAAGACCTCAGCAAAAGATCTCGCGAGCATGTCAAATTCCTTCATAATCTACGTGCAGCAAAATCTGCGCGTGAGATTTCGCGAGACGAAAAATAAAACGCTCACGATTTCTATAGAACGAGCGAGCGCTGCCGATTGACTGCGAAGTCACTTTGAACATTGTCTTTTATTATGCGGACGAAATTCCAAAGGGTCCATTTCAAATTTTGACCGCGTAACGTGAGACCATGTTCGTAGTGAGAACAAAAGATGCAAATTTGAAAACAATAATCTATATGGTCTTGCCAACTAGTAAAAAGGTTACAATCTCCCGTTATCTTTCTCTCCTCTTTCATCATCCTCCTATTTAGCTCTTTCATTCCCCCTTTCCATTCTTCCTCTCTCTATCAAAGTGCGCAACGCGGTTGAAGTATGTGATGGCAGTTAACATCTTACACAACATTCCACCGATAAATCAATATCCTATACCCGCCATGTGTCGACGTACCGCATGTATACATTCCGACATGACTCTAGCCACACACTTAGCATATCTTCAAGGCAGGTGGCATATCACATTCCCGAATCATAACCTCAATTACAAGTGTCATATCACATTCCAACGACAATACTTCAATTACAGGCCGGGGCTCGCATCAGACGGTTCCGTTTAGCACGCACACATATGCAAGGGTATAGGGTAGATGCTTTGACACTTTAAAAGCGGAGATCGGAGCCAATTTGTTGCGCAATAACAATGTATCATAATGAGCACTAATATATCGTTGGTTACTACGAGTGAAAAGAAGGACAAGATGTATACTCTACGAGTAACTTTTGTTGGGAATGGTGAGGGACTGACCGACAAGCGCCACTGATAACCTCCAATACGTATGATATATCTTTTCCTATCTGGAGCACTTTCCTAGGTTTTTTTTCTTCTTCCAATAATTAGGGGCTAATGTCGATTTCAGCCATCGCTTCATGCATGCTCACTCGGTCCTTTATTTCCTTCAAAGGTCTTTTGCGACTCCGATCCAGTATCTTTGATTTCCTCCGTCTGATAGTGTATGGTACGTCCTATGTGTATGTGTTTGATTCTTGGTCTGACAAAGAAAAACAATACGATTGAATTTGCATTCATTAGAATCGGCTGGTTTTGATTTTCTGTTTTATTGTTGATCTCTCCTCTCAATGCTAAGATTCATAATAATGGCTTTACCAGACCCCCCCCCCTTTTTTTTTTTTTGGTGTGTGTGTACAAGCGATGTGCGTGAAGAAACCGGTTAAGCGAGAGGTGGAACGAGATGTACAGCTACTTTGAGCATTAAATAAAATGTCCATTAATCTCTACCTCCAACGTATGAAGGGGTATTTTCTTTGGAAGATGTTTATTTCTAAGCGCCCACCTCTCTGTATCAAAACATCTTCTATCCATTCCATTAGATTTAATAGAAATCTTGTTGACGTCAAATGAGAAAAATGCTTTTATATACCTAATGTGGAATGCAAGGACATTCTGGAAATGTATCCTAAATGTGAATAAAAGTGCAACGGTTGTATCTTAGCTCTGATAGCATGCTTCCAGGTTAAATATATTCAAAACACAATAGAATCATGTGCGATATATGTACATGTTTATTCCACATAGTATGATATGCTTTTAGACCAGGTGGATTAGAAGGAACGGACTTCATGTTTTATATCATAGAAACATGTCCTCGTATTAAGGATTAACAAGGACAGTAAACTAGCTTTGTGTGATGGAATTTTCACTAACAGTTTGCTCATGCTTAAAGACATCCAGTCCCTTTTTCAGATCACCACAAAACCATCGAAACATTGGCAAAACATATAGAGAAGTGTTAGCAAGCTCTATATTCACAATTTGAAACTGATACGTAGTGTAAAATTCAAATAATGCACGTAAACAACGTTTGATTAATAGTCTTTACCTCAGGCTCTTAGCAGTTTGTGTTGAAATATCTGCTTTATTGATTAATCTGTTTATTAAATTATAAAACGCATTATGAAAAAAATTGTTCTATGGAAGGAATCATCTCCAAAGTTTGGTAGTTACTCATAAAATTAGGATTTCACACACGCATAATAACCACACAGATACTGTAACAAAGACTAATACTTTTTTCGTAGTAAGAAAAAAGTCGGTTTGAAATTTAACGGCTGAAATTTTTTACATATACAGAAAGCTTCAACATGCTATATTCTTAGAAATGGTCTTGAATCACACTTTCTTCAAGTTACGATCGTGATAGACGATTTCAAATTTTAAGCTTGCAAAAGGGACGGACAATCTTTAATGTAGAAGGAACTGTTAGCTTCCGTGTTTCAAAGGTTAAACTACTGGAGTGTATTGACATCGCACGCTGTATGTTTGGCACATTATTTTTTATTGACCCACGATAAAAGTTAAGTGTACTATTGGAAACAAGTAAAACACAAATAAACATCCACACACACACGCGCGCGTTCACCTACAAATCGAAATTGGATAATGGTCGGATATTGTTACCCCTATTCCTCTTTACAAAATTGAATATACATGTGTATCGTGTAGTGTGAAATATAAGTATATAATCGTAAAATCATGTCAACTATTGCCAAATATAAGCCTATAATCATATAAGCATGTCAGCATGTCATGATGGAATGGCACAGCTAAGAAGAAATGGTTAATAAAAGTAAGAATATGTGTGGCCGCCACACGGCTAAGTCTGTAATAAACAACACATGTTTCTCACGCAAATATGGCAAAGCCTGCGATATCACAGAGCCCACCTGAGATTTGATAAAGGTGGACGACCGCCAGCTCAAATTAAATTGCCTCTCTGAGCTATGCTTATTTACTATAAACCTAATCTGCCTCTTTTGTATTCATAACTGAAATAGGATCTTCATATATATGTATATCTTTCAAGCTCCTTTGCTCGCATTTCCCGACAAACTAATAAGGTCATTTGAATAGAAATCCTCGCTTTTGAAATATCTGTGGCACTTGGGAATGGATAAAAACACACGTTTCTGGTCGTTTCACATCGCTTGTGTCCGAAGTAACATACCTCAGTTCTAAACAAACTATAAACATGGCAATATGGTCACCTCACTCGGAATATGAATAGCTAGAAAGTACGATGTGCCAATGACACATCGTATTTTGCCTTGACCTTGTATTGGTAGATGCAAGGAGCACTGCTAAGAAATAGAGCTAATTGCACCAAAAAGGGATGGTTTCAGTTTGATTTTGCCCCTTTATTTTATGAGCCAGCATTTCACCCCATTTCTCATGGTTGTATGCAAAGTATATGATGACTTACCCACTTCCAACTGTATTGTATATTTAAATCATATCCTATTCCAGAATGTTGTGGAATGTAACTTTCATCACCATGCCTGTACGATATGCTAACGACATATTTTGAACGGATTTTTTTCTCATGTGTGGAACCAATATTATGAATATTTCAAATAACATAAAAAAAAATACATATAGGCCTATGTTAACATAATACCACGGCTGTCAAGAATCGAAACTTCAAACATGACGAAATAGACCTACCATGTAAGTGTATATATTCACTCCATGCTGTAACATGATCAGCACGCATGTAATCAAAATTGGGGAGTAAAAAAAAGTATATGGAATATTGGGCATTTCAGGATTCTAATTTTGAAAGTATATAATTAGCGACAGCGTGTATTTATGTCCAGGTGTATATAACTACTTTGCAATTGAAATCAACTTCATCCGATCCTCGCATGCTTTAATGATATTTACATGGA
Organism: Arbacia lixula; assembly: GCA_963669155.1. Taxonomy (NCBI): domain Eukaryota; kingdom Metazoa; phylum Echinodermata; class Echinoidea; order Arbacioida; family Arbaciidae; genus Arbacia; species Arbacia lixula. The sequence continues at coordinate 17,436,663 of OZ022578.1, read as the reverse complement.
AATTGATAATTAGCTAGCAAGGCATATTAATGGCAAGATTCACCATAACATTTTTTTTTTCAAACTAGCCGCTGCACATTGTATTAATGCTGAACAAGATTTTTTAGGGTTTATTATCATGTCTTCACGATTCTTATTGCTTAGAGTACCGGTATATTATGTAATGAAAGTATTTCATCAGAATATGATATAATGGATGTAGACATATGGTATTAGAGTGATCCTGAAGGAGAAAGGTTGTCTTACCTGTGGAATACTGAAGACCGCGGAGAGGACGTAGGACAGAATGATCATGGTCTTGACCATCCGTGGTCGTTGGGTCTTCGCCAGTGGGTAAAACACGGCCGTACAGTGGTCGAGGCTGATGTCCACTGTGAGAAAGGACGACAAGAAGAGTCCAAAGCTGGAGAAGAACTTGACGATCTTGCAGAGGAAGTCACCACCGTACCATTCGATCACGGAGTACCAGATGGCGTGGGGCAGCATGTGCGTAAACGTCACGATCAGGTCCGCGATGGCGAGGTGGAGCACGAGCAGCGTGACCGTCGACTTGCGCCGACGTCGAAGTCGACTGGTGATGAGCACTGTGGCAACGTTGCCGATGGTCGAGAGGATGATCATGACAAATAACACCACGATCTTGCCAAGGATGACGCCGTCGATGGACGGGTAAAAATGGTCGGTTCCGTTACCGTAGTACCCGTAGTCGTCATCGGGTGCTAGGTCGTCGGGGAGCACCTTGTCGTAAGCCGCTTTGGCCAGCGGGTCTCCCAGCTCAACGTCCGCCATCATGCACCGGGAGGGAAGCTAGCCTGAAGTCGTCTTCGTCCGTAGTGTTATCTCCAGGTATAACCAGGAAAGGATTTGGTACAAGGATGCTTGCTACTCGTGAACTGTATTCACTGAAAGAACAACAACGAACGGAAATGTGAGATTAACTGGCAACAAAAAAACTACTGAACAACTGACTTTCACATTGCTGCTTTTACTCTTAGTACGCAATTTAACATGACAGCATTGGCAAGCCGACTGCATAAAATAGGTGTCTGTCTGCAGCAATTTAAGCCCTCAGCTTCAAGTTTCTGCTTCATTACTGATGTTCTCGAATCAGTAAATAAAATGTAACAGTTTTTCCCGACCAACGAAGAGAATAAAAAACACTTTTAACATCTGTCGCTTTGATGTGGCGGGACGTTCATCAAGCGTAAGTCCCTGCATCTAATCAACAGATCATGCGTGCAACATTGATGAAAATAAACCTCCCAAGGTGATAATTGTTTTGATTTTTTATGTTCCTCACACCAGTTCCTCATAACACGCAAAACATGATACATACACCAATGATAACAGCTCAATGTTTGTTCAGTTCAATCGATAATTTGATATTTAAGTGTCGTTGACCAATACGCGACTACATAACTGAAAAGAACTACTGACGATTGCTTGATTAAAACACACCGCGTTCGATCATATCGTTGTACGATGCAAATATAATTTATATCGTGCTACCAGTTGGAATAGGCGAAATTATTCAGATCGTTGTGTTCCGATACATGCGCAGCATTAATACTAAGGTCGCGGGATCATTGTGCCACAGTTTAAAGCACCGACAGTCAGAGATTGAGAATATTTCCGCGTTGATAGTTTTCGAAGTTTCGCTATTGATGGGCACTTGATCCAAGCTCGGCGTACGTTTCAGCAGTCGTTGCCATGAGAGAATGTGCGTGCGACGAGAGAAATGCACACACAGAAGGAAATATATACGAGGAGAGATGGGGAGACGGGCGGACGGATGGATAGGAGGGAGAGAGAGACAGATAGAGGGTGGGGGAGAGAGAGAGAGGGAGACAGAGACAGAGAGAGGACACGAGAAGCATCCAGTTTCGTTGATCGAGCGAGGTTCGCCCACGACACTCTCTCGTGAATGTCCTCTTACTCAAAACAATGCACCCGCGAGAGTTAGGAACATGAGTAGGAAGGGCGTGATGGAGATGGTTGAAGGAGGGGGGGGGGGGGTAAATCAACATTTACAAGTGTAGAAAGAAAGAAAAAGAATAAGATAAACGAATTGAAAGAGGAAGAGTGTGAGAAAGGGGACAGAGAGAGGGGGAGGGACGGAGAGGGAGAAAGAGGAGAAAGTGGAGCAGAGAGAGGGGGAGGGGGGGTGGAGAGAGGGAGGGAGGGAGAGAGAGAGAGAGAGAGAGAGAGAGAGAGAGAGAGAGAGAGAAAGAGAGAGAGAGGGGGGTGTCTGCTTCGCGATTCTCTCTCGGCGGCGATTGTCGCAGGAACTCATCTGCTCCGACATCACCTTAATCACGTGACACCTCCAGATTCAGCCCCGGCGTTGACTCTTTGTCAAGTTCCAGAGTTATTGATTTAAGTGGCAGCATTTTACACTCTCGGTCGATAATAAATCTAAGATGGCAGAATGCGGTTACAATGAATATTTAAGTTGGTTCCTTAGAAGGGTTGGGCTGGGAAGCGTGAGCATCTATGAGCGCAATTTTAGATATAGTTTTATCATGTTTATGATCCGTGATTTGATAGCGGTCGCCCCAACAAAAATCGGTACAATTAGCTATGAAATAGCTTCTCCACCGAGTTCAAGGAGAAAAGTGTCAATGCAAATTATTGTCACAACATCTTTTTCCCCTTTCTTTATTCTGAGGCCTATATCTCATGTATCTATATGGCATATTTTCAAAAGGGAGGTCTGCAGTTTGAGCGTGTCAAAACAGCAACAAAAGAAGAAGCTATCACATGATTTAAAACAAAATTGAAGGAAATTAAGTAGGGCTCGGAAATAATTCATCATTACGTGCTTACACCAATCTGTAATATTGGAGTGAGGTATACATAGTTTAAATGTACATTTTCATAGATAATGTCCCCATTTCATGGATCTGTATATAGATTAGCATATTACTATGTTGTCGCAAAATAAGGAAAACACGTTACAGAAATGTTAATTTAACTGATTATTCCTTAATTATATTTTTATCACGGTAACACTTTTATTTGTGAATCGCACATAATCACATTATTCTTCGATTAAGGTGTAATTCAAATACTCCACGCAGCTAATATCAAGAGAGGGTGTTATCGTTATCTTGTCACCTTCACATTCTAATGCGCACCCACGCACTAGCATATCTTTGCGTCCCTTTATAGAAAGCGGGGGGGGGGGGGGTAGGTAGACAGAGAGAGAGAGAGAGAGAGAGAGAGAGAGAGAGAGAGATTGAACGGATTGGGAGAGGGAGAGAAAAAGGCGGTCCAAAATAGAGAAAGAGAGAGAGGGGGGGGGGGGGAGTGGAGAAAGGGAGGAAAATCAATTGGTTGGGGGCATTTCCTGTATATCAAGCCCAACAGATTACCATTATTGACGTAATGTATAAGGAGTATGATCTATAACTGGCCAACACAAATAACCAAGGTGTAAACTCTCCGTGCCTCTCCCGCTCAGACGAAGATCGTATTAATCCTTTGTATGCCAAACACACATGCTGCCTTATTGGAATTGTGTGTATCAATTGTCCAAGAATATGGTCGCGCCTGGCCAAAAAAAAAAAGAGTTAACCAGCCGAGACTCGCTTCTGCTGAGCACCTAGATGACTTCGGCGCAGCACTTCCGTATTACGGGGATCCTTCGCGCGGAGAAACTGCGCGGCGTCAAGGGTAATGAGATAGATCCCCCGTAGCAATTACCAGCTCATCCCATCATAGATGACGACCGGTGGCGCCCGCGGTATCTTCGATTACCAACGTCAAAAGATGTTTGACGACTATGAGTAGGATGAGCGGCAGGTAAATCTCCTTCACAGCGTATGTCACTAGTTACTGTCAGCTCGTCTCTCTCCGTTCTCTTGCTCCTGAGATAGTGAGGGCAAGTATAAACCATGACATGAATAAAATGAGACTGCACAGCAGTTCGTTATCCACACATTAGGCAAAAGTCCGAAATCAATGGTTTCATTTCTTCGAAGTATACAGAAAGAAAACACATATCACAAAGTAAATTATAACATGAGCGAAATGAACATTTCTGTGTAAACATGGTAAAGTGACCTTTGACATTGTAGTTTCCATGATTTTGTTATCCAATAACACAAACAACACAGTAATTTTCGAAAACAAAACCATACGAGAATTTCATAGCCGTCTCTCTTTAGATATGAATGCCAGATATATAGGATAAAGAACCCTCCAACATGATTACGATTCAGGGAAAAATTATGAGGTCTTTCTATGAAAAGAAGGATAGAACGGACGTGTTGCTGTTATCTCCATTTTGCGTCACCCTATCCACGAATCTAAATATAGGCCCTATGAAAAAATATGTCTCAACTTCATATGCATCATAAAAAGAGTATATGGTAAGACCAACTGCTCCTAATCATCCTTTAAAGATGAACCGCATCTCTTATATTGTTATTCACTCTTTCCCAGCGTTTTCAATTATTCGCATGTAGGAGGTGGGTAATACACGGAGCCAAGTAGCTGTTTGCATAGACGTCAGTCTGTCTAATCGTTTAGTGAAGTTTAGACGTCCATTGAAACGAATCTTTGTTGTCCTCGATTTCTAAAGGGGCTTTAACCTCAGACACGATAACCACTTAAACCACTAAAGCCATTGGCCTGGCGACCGGCTGCGAGGTATCTGCTAGAACTTTGAGGAGTTTCAGCACGATCTTTGCAAAATGATAACATTGACGAGCCGCTATCTATGCAAGTGGCTGGTATGATTTATTTGTATGAAGAGCAAATTTTAGTGTAAATTCGATTACGTGATTTGTTTTGTATGTTGAGAACATAGATTGTATCGGAGCCCATTCGCCACCAAACTCATAACTATTGTAGTTTTAAGCTTTAACTTTTCATATCACGGAAATACGATCTTCAAAGTCATTATTCCCTAACAATGCATGCCACGTACAAGGTATCAATGACTTTGGAACCGGTGAATATCCAACACTACACGTGCAACAAACAAACAACAACAACAACAAAAAAACCCCGAACCAAATCAATCACTTTAAAGGAGCTGGCTGATATACACCGACCCTACTGTTTATATATGAACAAGTTCATAAAAAAGTTTAAATAATCTGTGGCTTTGGTGTGGGCTAACATTAACCGTTTATTATTCTGTGAATTTCATACGTTTCCACACGAAATTGGTGCAATGCACTATGATATTATCCTAATATTTACTATTTATTTAATTTTACTTGCATATTACGCACGTGCACTCAAGCATTTTGCATTAGCTGCAAGACACCCATTCACATCATGTTTCACATTTCCCACTTTTACTAATACATCTGGTATTCTCAATAAAGCGATCACGTGGGTGAAAAGAAAAAAAATAAGGACTAATTAATATTTTCTTTTAGATCAATCACGGTCTTCTCCCCGCAAATATCCGCCATTTTTTCGTGGGCCTACGTCTAGCAGGGGCAAAGCAAACACGAAGTCCGCCCGAGCGCCTCTCTCATCAAAACATTCTAGGGATATGCACTCGGCTTTTATATCGACCACGATCTATCAATATCCTGATACGACACTGATGTCCGCTGCTCTCGGTTATTAGCGACTCGATTAGCAGTACGCGGGGCCATGACGGGACGTAATTGACGAGCGCCATGTTGCCGTCACCATGTCGTCCTTAATATTCGCTGCGGCCATACAGGTGTGACCAGGCTGAGATACAGCAATCAGAAGTCACGCATCTATACGTTTCACATAAATGATGTTATGATCATGTACCCATTAGATCGCGTATTTGGCTTCGGAGCAGAAGACACAAGTGTGAATGTAGTTTTCTTAATATTTGCTTTTAAATAACAACCCCAAAAGAATATGGCAAGTTGATACAGTGATTCTGTATATTATTCACTGATTTGATCACCATGGCAACACGGCCTACGTCGTCCAAGAAGTAGAGTGAAGTGGGCTAAAACATACACGTGCATACATTACCACGTAGATGAGTCTCAAGACACTGCACTGCTTCTTTACTTTCTTTGACCAAAGCTTGTCTGCATGGACAGTTCCAAGTATTTTGCCAAACCAATGAATGGTCATTATCATTGGTCCTTTGGGTCATTTTGATTGTTTGCATTTTTGTTCGGATTTGTGTATGTCTGCATGGACAGTTCCAAGTATTTTGCCAAACCGATGAATGGTCATTATCATTGGTCCTTTGGGTCATTTTGATTGTTTGCATTTTTGTTCGGATTTGTGTATGTCTGCATGGACAGTTCCAAGTATTTTGCCAAACCGATGAATGGTCATTATCATTGGTCCTTTGGGTCATTTTGATTGTTTGCATTTTTGTTCGGATTTGTGTATGTCTGCCCCCCCGCCCCTACCCCCCCCCCCCCCCCCAATCTGCTACATTCTCCTATCCTTGTCACGTAAACGTAAACAAGGATTACATAATATTTCACCAAATCCGAGCTTATTTCCACGGTTGCTCATATCAATTCTCATATTGCATTCTATATTTGCGGGACGAGACATTATCAATATCTCCACGGATATCCTTTGAAATGAGTACAGAAAGAACACCCCCCCCCCCCCCCCCACACCCCTCCTCCGAACAGAAGAGGGCAAAACAAGTTTAAAAAAAAAACACATAGAAAGAAATCAAGCTTTTTCAATCTCACCAGCTTTGTTAATAATGATGGATGACTGAACTATGCAGATCACTGCCATGTATTTTCATGAAGCAATCTTGACTGCTCTGCACGCCACATATATCACTTCGTCTGAAAGAAGTGGATCGGACTTAATTGGAGAATAATATATCGGTTAAGAGACGTACCTAAATCAGCTGTGACGTAAACAATGGGGAAAGTAAGCAAACGGTCGTCGAAAGCATTTTATTGTAGAAAGCGATCTATTACAAACACCATCGTACATCACTAGATAAGGGCCGCTGGGGAGTTGTTTGGCCATATACATACAGTTCCGTAAGGAAAATAATAGAAATCTGTGATTTTTTATCTTTTCTTTTTCAACCACATTTTTTCTTAATATGTATTTTTTGCCGAAGGGGACTTTAAGAGAACAACGTTTTATTGCTTCAAATTGGCAGAGAGTTAAAACACGTCATTTCGAATCAAGAGTAGTTTTAAAGGCCATCGTAAAACGTTGTTGCCATGGTGACAACTCCCTTTAAAGTCTTTATAAATAATGATTTCTATTAATTTGATTGATTACTAATAGCTATTTATGATATTTTGGGAAAAACGCCGGTAAATATCATTCAACTATACATGTCACACACACTCAAAGCTTTGACGACGATTCTTTTAACATACTTTACAAAAATTACTCCCGAGCACTTCTACCTGACTCAATATTGGACCAAATAACATTAGAATAAGTTTATCATGATGCACTCAAGCCAGTATTGACATATATCCTTTTGTAATTAAATCATTTGGTCTCAAACCAGGGATTCCCTTTTGAACACACACTGTATAGCACTGGTAATCTGTTTTTGGTTTTAAGCCATAAGTGTCTGCCGAAATCACTTATTTCTTAGAGAAAATAGGTGAGTGGTTTCGATAGGAACCAATGTTCCAAGGTAAAGATGTTGAAGTTGCGATCAAAACTTTACATGCGAAAAGAAAAGAACTGCCGAGTCGCAAGGGATCAATAATATATTTCCGTTCAAGTTTGGGCACCACATTCGGCTCGCGGGCCCGCAGAAATTGAGCAATGGATCCCAACCGCAGACGAAATTTTAACCTACTTGTGGAAAGAGAGACATGAAATATAGGCCGCCTGCTCATCGCAAATCTCGCTCGATTTCCGATTTTGCTCTCTCTCTTACTGTCTCGTCGTTTTAAAACTCTCGGAAATTAATCATATTTTGACGGCAGAGAGCACCGAGTGTCAGCCAATGTAAATAACCTTACGGATATCGCACCGCGCAACCTGTGTCGTTTAACTTTCGATACTGTGCACTGGCGGGAAGATGGAGCGAGGCGAGGTAACGATCTGACAGGAACATTTCCCCCGCTTAAACAGGGGAAGTGGAGAAGCCAGACCCAATATCGAATAGAAGAAGCACAAGAAAGGAAAGGGTGTGGGGGAGAGAAAGGCAGAGAGGAAACAAAGGAAAAGAGAAGACAGAGACAGAGATATCGAAGTGTTTTTATTTGGGGGGGGGTGGTGACAAGAGAAAGAGAGAGAAGAGAGAGAGAGAGAGAGAGAGAGAGAGAGAGAGAGAGAGAGAGAGAGAGAGAGAGAGAGAGAAGAGAGACAGAGAGAGAGACAGAGAGAGAGAGACATATCTTACATCTTAGTAACGAGAGACAACGAAGACAGGCATTTAGGAAGTGAGTCAGACATGTCAGAGAGCGGAAGAATACGAAGAGAGAAAGAGAAAGACAAAGAGACAGGGACAGAGAAAGACAGAGAGAGAGAGATTGGGAGAGAATGACAGACAGGGAGAGATGGGAAAAAATAAGGGTGGACAGAGAGAGAAAGAAAGAAACAAAGAGAGAGAGGGAGAGAGAGAGAGAGAGAGAGAGAAAGAGAGAGAGAGAGAGAGAGAAACAGAGGAGCAGGCGTGACAAATCAAATGGGTTGAAATAAGACACAACATCAATCACAAGTCTGCTCGCCGGCAAAAACATCTTCGAAATGTTTCCGTTTATCTTCCGAAGACTGAACATAAAGTGGAAGAAGTTCTTTGTCAGACCCGATGGCAAGAACACATACTTCCGTTTATTTGATTAATTCGGTGGATTTCTCTGCTTCCCGAAAAAAAAAAACGGAAGCACTTTCTAAATCAATTCACGATATTTCTATTATATCAATAACGGCAACGACGGAATAATCATAACGAGCGCAAATCATAAAAACAAACGTTTCTCATCTTCCTAGTTCATCATAAATATATAAAAACTGTATTTTATTATTGGGATGGTACTGCACATCCCACCACATGTAAAGGAGTCAAAACCATGCGATTATACGTTAGCCCTCAATTCTCTCAGCATCAAATGTGCTGGAGATATGTAAATGGATTGGCATGGAGAGTGTTCCGCAATGCAGTTGAATACCGTATGGAGCACTTGTAAATATTACAGCGCTCTTGCGCGCATACAGTTTTCGAAAATATCATCTTTGTAATGAATGAATTTGGGAATAGACATAACGTCGACATCAACCTCACCCCCACTTGAGGGTTGTAAACCAATATATCGAGACTAACAACAAACAGCCATATTAACAGGACTTATTTTCACCAAGTGAGAGAGGATTGTTATCATCTTTGTTTTTATTGTACTCTTCGTATTAATATGATCGATAAATGAATCTGTTAAAAATATAAGCTTAGAAAAAGAGGACCAGGCGGAGATTTGAACTTTGTGTCTCGTGCTTACCGGGCAGCGACCTGACCACCAGACTACTACTAGATTTCAGTAATGACACTATACTTTCAGAACCAATACTTAAATAAAAAAATTAATGATTACTGTGAAATGGATGTTATTCTAAAGTATACGGTTTCCACCGCACTTGATGGATTCGAGCTTTTAACATTTTCGCTGAATAGGAAATTGAGCCATCTCTAGATAAAGTCATTAACTGATTAAGGCTTTGAAGAATTCAATAACTTTGCGGTATCAACATTGAATTGATATTACGTTACATATTTTACATAACAATGCTGCATCATAGTCCCTGTGCGGTAGTGGAAAACCACAGTGTTTGGTTACATATACACAAACATATACACATACATAAACACGCGCACACACCATGTTTAAACATGGAATTAGTATTGCAGATCTTTAAACTAGGCGTTGATTGATCTTAATTGTACAGTAGGAAAACTTGAACTAGATTCGTTTTTTGTAACCTTTGTGTTATTGCCAATCAAAATTTCAAATATAATAAAACACGTAGTACTATGCTTTTTAGCGGTCGAGTGTACATGTGATATCAGGCAGTAAAGACACGTATTTAATGTTTGCCGATCTCCTTTCACAAAGACGGGTATCTCGTACTTTATTTTTATGATTTTTTCCTCTGATTTTTGACAGGAAAATCAAAATAGATATACATGTAATGTGCTGCAAGTAAGCTTCCCATCAAACCCAATTAAAATAAATGACAAAGCTATCAATGTCTGCTTTGATATTGATCGCATTAGCGAGTATAATTGGTTCTCAAACTACACTTGCTACAGGTCTGCAAATGTCAACTTAAGAAACACTTTTCATGCTTTTTAGAGCTGAATCTGCCTAATCACATTGCTTTCAATTCCTTGTCAGCATTGAGAAGTTGACAGCCTTAATATATATATATATGTGTGTGTGTGTGTGTGTGTATAAGGAATATAGGTTGCATCTTCAGAGATTATTCATATCTATTAAGATCATAAGTTTATGAGCTCCCTATATGTACTAGTTTGATATCATTTCTATTTTCAACTTGATAAATCAATGCTTAGTGTGATGTTTGTAAAATTGTTCAAAATGAGAATTCATGATTTGGCAATTTGTTGTTATTCTTGCAATAACTGGCTACTTCTGTACTATAAATAGTTCATATCAAATCGTTTACAAAGTATATCTATGATTGTTATTCAATATTTGTAATTGAAAAGTTATAATCGACGTATGATGACCTGAACGTATGAAAGAAAGGGAAAATAACACTAGAACATGAATGAAGAAAAGACGACACGAACATGAGAATGAGGAATCAAGAAGAAAGAACAATTCGTATGACGGTGATTCCTTTCTAGACTGTCAGAGTGTCATGCCATTTCAGCAAGAGTTTCGACAATATGTTTACAAGAATATGAAACTACTATGTTTTTCATTAATAAAGACACAATTTCAACAACGATTAATTTGAATACAGGAGTTTAGATCTCCGTTAAAAAGTGTTTAAAATTTGACTTTCCTTTCCTGTTCAACGGTTTTATTTCCAAATTTTTACAAAACACCGCGTTATCTTTGTCTACGTATAAACTTTGCCGATTGTAGAATAATTTCACGAATTACTTTCTGTGTAAGCTAATTTCAATTAAAAAAATCCTTGGCTTTTCAATTGAAACAATTGTGTTTGTAGTTTTTTTTATTCTTTATGGTATAACTGATATTGTTAATCCTTCTCCATAGTTACCTTTTGTGTAAATTAATTTTAGTTGAATTAACATCATCCTTGACTTTCCAATTTGATTATTGGTCTTTTTTTTAAATATTTTTTAATGCGTATATCATTCTTGATGTCAATCTTACTCCAGGAATGATGTCTTATTTGCAACATACCAGCAGCCAATTAGTTACGTGGCGCCTTCAGTCCATCATGCTGATAGTACTGACTTAGTCTGGGAGACTTGCAAGTAACATGATCGTAATGCAATATTCAATCTATGATTGAACCTATCAAAAGCAGGGGTATGATCAACACCGGACCCGTAAAGGAAACACAAAACACTGTTACATTTAAAATTATGAAAACTATATATGATACGCGCAGGTGACTGAATGGAATGGGGAGCATTCGTTATATGCAATTGCTTGTTTGTGTTTGCCGTGCATCTTTCTGAATTGGAACCTGTGCAACAACTATATGAGCTGTATGTGCATGTGTTTTCATGATTGAATTAATGTGAATTGTATTTTTTTGCCCGGTTGGTGGATTTTTAATTAGTAAGATGACGTCAATTTCCATGATGGCTTCCTTTTAGACAACCGAGGGCTGTACACAAATCATCGATGCGCGGTATTCATATTAACTCTTGTTGATATGAATACACAATTACTACCTTGTGAGTGGAGACAAACACGTATACGTAGTACGCGTTGGCTGAGTATGAAAGTAAAAAAGTAACTGATTTCAAATAGCACTCAGGTTGTGTTCATTACTAGAAAATAAACATGCGGTGATTTTATACACAGTCAAACCTAGGTACAACACGTAAATAAAGACCACCCGTCTATGAACATTACATCCAAGCTTAATCCCTTCAATGCAGCTTGCGTGTGAAATTTCCGAGTAAATCACGTTGAGAATTCCTTCGATTTTGAAATGCGCTAATACAAACATTTATTATCATTATTAACTTTAATTTTGCCTGACTAAAGAGACCACCTATACGTTAACAAAGCCTTGTGAGTTTCCCCTGTGGTGTTTGTTTATAGACAGTTTTGACTTTATGAGTAACCTTACCATGATTTGGCTGAAATTGTGTGTACATTTGGGCTTTTTAAATTGTTTTTCTCGGTGATTTTCCACTATAATTTTATCCAACCATGATTGAATTGCTCCCAGGTTGTCTTAAGATTTTTGGAGTATTTATTATCGCATAATTGAAAGTGTTTTGACCTGCAATTCGTACCCTTTTTTGGCTGATCTTTCCTTCATAGCGTCGCGCCTGTATATCTTCAATGGTCCACCACGGGCCCGGGGTAAAGCTAGCTGGCCAGCGCTAAATAAAATTCGCATAAAGACAATTTTCCGATTTGATAATTGTACGGCTGAAACGGGTGAATATGAATGATCACGTACCTGTACCTGCTACGCACGATAACAGGTATATCTGCTAGAGCGATACAATTTGATCATGATCAGTGTAATAACGCGATCAGGAATCATTGACTGGCGCAAAGTTCATGAAAAAATGTAACTGGTAGTTCTACGTAACAGGGTCACTCACACACACACACACACACACACCGAAATTAGTGAGATCTTTAAAACATAGATACAAAGATGTTCCGATCTAGGTCGAAATCTCAGGGGGGGGGGGGGGGTTGTGTGTGAATGCACAAATTTCACTAAAAGTACAGTACATTTTTTAGTAAAAAAAAATAGCCGCGATTTTGAGGAATGTGCGGATAACAATCACGGTACCTCCTGGCTACTGGACATTTCAACGAATGCGCGCAATTTTTTGTGATAATTTGCGCATGAAGTACATGGCCCTCCTGGCTAGTGAGATTTTACTAACTTGTGTGTGAATGCACGCGAATATTAGTGAGACTTCAGCCTCGGTCAGGATCTCACTAACTTTTGTGTGTTAATGTCCCTTATAATACGCACAGAAACGAGCGGAAAGGATGTGGCGTTCGCGTTGATTGCATAACATAGCGCACGCATGCTTCCTGATCCACGTAAGGACCCTTGATCCATGTTCAGTACTTGACACTCTTAATCGGAACTGGAGTATGAAGAAAACGAGGAGGAGAATCGACAGTCTCAAGTGTGAGCCTCGTCGTAGTATGTGTTGATGATATAAACATGGGCCCTGTTTCATCAAGTTGTGTGAAAGTTACGCATGACTTTACGCACGACTGGTGACCTGTTCTTGTGCTAAAGGAGATACCCTAATTATTTCTTCCTGTGTTAACGTAGTAGGATTGAGTTTCCCACACTGCTACTCAAATTTGACTTAATATAAACATTGTATTCAGACGCTTGTTAACAACAAGGTCAGATTTCAACTTTAGCTGATGGAAATAAAAATCATTGAGAATCTCATCGGATTTGGCACCCAAATCTTAAAATTCTTTGACGTCATGAAAAAATTGATGACGTCACACAACTTTTATCACATTCGTACTCCCGAACAGCTCCCCCGCGGTGAAAAGTCAATGCATTTTACGTGTTAAAGCAAAACTCACACCAACATTGAATCTAACGTTAAAGCTGTGCATACCTTGTCTATGGGCTCAATAGGAAAGATCCGATTTGCCATAGTGGCAATGTCACAATAGATAAGATCAGTGATGTGAAACATGCCGATGTGAAACATGCCGTGCCGACATTTCAACAGTATGAACGCAAGTTGATAAACAGAGATATTTCGAACGGAAATGTGCAAATTGTCAAATATGTACACATTTTGCCTAAGTTTTCTTCCCTTTATCTTCCATATATATTTTTAAAAAAATATATCTATACAGAAAATAGATCATGATGTCAATTCGGGTAAATTAATATATATGCAGAAGTACGCAGTCGTGGTGGTTATGGTGCAAGCGCGCGGTGGATGAAGCTGCCATATTTTGTACCTGTCATGCCATACTGCGTGCAACCCCAAAGTTAGACAACTCGCAGCTGTCTTAAAGTTAGGGTAAAATTCTTAGCCATTTGTATTTTATAGAATATTAAGTGTACAATTTTAAGAAAAGTTACTTAGCCATACATCCTAAATCTGTCTTAGACAAGCAAAAAATCTTAGCCAAATTCTAAGACAGAATTCTTATCTAAATCTTTATGGAATACGCGTTTTGGCTAAGAATTTTGTCTTAGACAGAAAAAAAGACAAATTGCTTAGATTTTTTTTACTTGAGCATGCTTATATTGTCTATGGAATACGCCGTGCGTAAAGTTGTGCCTAACCTACGCATATCTTGGTGAAAGAACCCCCTGTTGGGAATGATCAAATATTGTGTGATTTTCTATCAATAAGTTATTCCATCGGAATTCGAATTTGAATGATAAATGACAATGGTAATGGCAGAGACAGAGTGAGAGGGTTAGAGGTAGGGGTAGGGGGGAGAGATATAGAGATTGGAGGTGGGTGATGACGCCTATGTAATGAGATTTCATGAAATTCAATGTTATGATTGCGTACAATTTCAATAGATTAAACTTAAATTTATTCTTCCCAATTCCCAATACATTCAACATTGACTCGAGGGCATTGTGGTACGAATGCCACCGTAAGCGAGTACTTGCGTCTGGAGTGCGTGTGTCTGCATGCATGTACGTGTGCTACGAGATGGAATGAATGACCTGTCATTCTATTTATCATTATCATCTCTTCAGCTGGGATCATGGTTGTACTGATGATTCGGTGAGTGGAGATGGATAAATACGCGCAAATCGATTAGTAAAACGAAAAGCCTTCTACAAGAAGCGGTTTCCTTTTATAGTCTATGCGCGCGTTCGGCCGAGGATTCAGCGGGCAAACAGGTGACCCCCGGTCACACCGGTTTAACTAACACCCGCCGGCGTTGTGCATCTAGATGAGGCATGGGAGGTAGTGCAAAGGGGAAAAAGGGTGGTCGATGATGATGCTCATGATCCTTGCTATCATGCCCGTAATTCAGGACCCCCCGGCCGAACCCTGGGAAGTTTTTAAAAGGACGAAGAAAGACGCGAGGCGATTGCTATTGTGCTGAAAGGCGAGCACCTCCGTTTTCGTTTATTTAAAAAAATATTTGCGTTCAATCTTTGATGCACTTTATCGCTGTCGTGTGTGATATGGAACTGATTTACTGCAAACAACCATGCTTCACTATTCGGGCGAACACTGCTCTTACTCGGGTGGTCGTTGATATTTGTTAATGGGGCCCGTTGCCGAAATTGTGTCAAGTGACCCAACTAAAATGTTACTGTAGACGAACTTCTGAATGATGGGGACGTGATGATGGTGCGTAATGACACAACGACGAGCGAGTCATGTAGAGTGTGGAGGAAATGTAAAGTATGACTGCCCCATCATTATGTAGCCTGGATGTCATGCTGTTAAACATTTCTAATCTTAATCATGCGATAAACATATACGGTTGCAATAGGCTAATAGCTTTGAAGTTCTTCTCCAGGTTGTCCCTCAGATCGATTGAAGACAGTGTCACTACTAGACTTGCACGAATCATCGCGATGGAGGGGATTAAAAGAAATGTCCATCAGACTGGAAGCTAGACTATTCATTCAAATGTATCTGTATGCTTCTGTGTGTATCTGAATTACTGCCCAGTAATTTTGAGAATACCAGAAGTTCCACAAGAAACATGAGAAATGGCAAACTTAAAGATGACGACAGACGCTGATACGATGGATACTTTAGCCTTTTCTCATGCTAATACAGGTGTTAAAGGAACCTTCTGGACACTTTTCAAATTAATTGAAAAAGGGTTACAACTTAAATGAAGCTGAAATTAACACATTATGATTTTTTTTTAAAGTGTCAAAAGTTTTTATACCCTACAAAAGCCCCTTACATTCAGAGCCTTTACCTAGACTACTTAGCCAGCTCAACCAGGTGCTGAGCTCACACTATCGATCACCAGGCGATCAATACTCTTCGATCAAAGTACGTGACATCGTGTCCGAGTCGGTTTCTCATAGGTCGGCTCGGTTTTAGGTTAGGATAACAGCAAAATGATTGTCAGTCAACCGTTTGCTCATATCACAACGCGCGCATCTAATTAGTTCGCTGACTACTTTGCACAGCCACGTCTTCATGTCTTTACTTGTGTTAGCCTCTTTTTGCATCCATCTGATCCGAGGGGAGATATACCTGGAGGCTAATTGATAAAGGTCATGAAAGTGAGGACAAAGAGGATGAAAAATGTATTGATATGACGCCTTGAGAAACAGATCCTTTCATTGTTTGTTTGACCGCTTTGTCCCTATGAGAGAGAAAAAAAAAACGATTTATGCAGTACGTGCGTTAATTTCTTGTAATTCTTCCGGCAATCAGGAAGGTGATTTGCAGTATTCATCCCAGATCAATTGGTTTTGGAAGGTCATTGGCACGTTTGCTCGCTGAACGGAGAAGCAATCTCGGGGAGGAAAGAACATACAAGAAGAAGCACGACGAAAACAGGGGATGTAATCTAAAAATTAAAAAACAGATAATGAGTAGGATGATAGAGAGAGAGGGGGGGGGGGTGCAGAATGATAGAAATTAGTGGAACAAATGAGAGAGTAATGGAGAGAAAACTGAGAGACAAAGATGTAGAGAGAAAACATGACAAGAGGGGGAAGGCAAATAAGGAGACAGGGAAAGGAGAAAGAGGGATACGGAGGGGAGGGGGGGGGGGGGTGCTGGTTAAACGTTTGTTTAAACCGAAACACAAAAAAGAAGCCATGTTGAAGCCCTTTACGGCTTTAAGCCTTATATTCCGCTGTTGTGGTGCATTTTTGCGTTATGTCCTACAGAAATGTTAAACATAATTTTGCCTGACCATGTCAGGTGTGTATATGTAATACGAAATAATATTGTGAAATAATTGTGTCTGTTTTACCTTTTTTCATTTGTTTTTTCATTTTACAATTAAATTTTTTTCTTGAAAATTTGAAACATGAATTATGTACATTTTAAAAAGTTATTGTCGTTAATACCATGAATACGTTGGAACTCAATGGCATTAATTGCATTTGACAGATTGGGAAAGAAAAAAATGATAAATACAAGCGGAAAAAAGAAGAAGAAGAAGAAGAAGAAGAAGAAGAAGAAGAAGAAGAAGAAGAAGAAGAAGAAGAAGAAGAAGAAGAAGAAGAAGAAGGAGAAGTAGGACAAGAATAACGACGACCTTGAAGAAACCAACCAAGAAGTAGTAGACATGGTAGGAGGAGAACATCAGTGAGATGATAACAAAGGAAGAAGAGATATTTGTTACTCAAAATAGCAATCAAGGTCTTCAATTTAACACATCCATCACAATAGAAATATACTTGGGAAATAAGAGCTAGCAAAAGAAGAAAACGGAGAATGTACTGTCAAATGATTGTAGCAATTAACAACAGATTCAGCTCCCCATTGAGAATGTAAGTAAATGTAAGTAAGTAAATGTAAGTAAACATTCAATGAACATTTAAGTTAAAATTGTTTTCATGTATCATATATATGAAATACAACATAAAAATTCTTAACAGTAATACGGGAGAGAGAGATGGGGATGGAGGAGGGAGACGTGGTTGTTGTTGTTTGGAGATTCATGGCGCTTTTTACAATTGATTATTCCCACACCGGCTTTTACGTTGTTGTTGTTTTCACTGTGCCGTGGGCGCCGACTTCCGGATGCGTGTCACTACACCCCATAGCAGTGATAGTGATAACCGTCTCTTAAAACAAATAAAAAACAGACGGAGTTTGGGAGAATTTTGAGAATTTATTTATTCACGCACGGATGCAAATCTAGAGGAGATGATGAAAGCAATACCATACACTACAAGCCCGGAAAGTGTATTACAACGCCATTCAATCTCCCAAGGTGACACGTTAGTAAGCGTCGCAGGTAAGTAAGGTTGTTTCTTTCTGGAGGGCCAGAGGGCACGAAAAGAAGCCAACAAGAAAGATAATAACGCCGACTTTGAAGTCGCTCTCTAGAAATAGTTGCTTCAATATCTACTGGGAATAGATAACCAAAGGGACTTTCAAGAAAGTTCAACACTTTTAAAGCAATGAGGTTCACGCTTTCATGTCATGTATGACTTGCTTCTTCAAAGGTTTTACGTACGTTGACATGAAGATCAATGGAGTGGCATATTCACAATACAGAAAGCCCTCTTGTAAACAATCTGCACGGTGAATGGGAAACTGCAAGGTCGTTTACATTTACATATCTACAGTATCCAGACTCTAGTGACCTGGGAATGGAATATCTCACTGTTCCGGAGACCAAAGCTGACATTTTTCAAATCAAGTAAGGTACATATATTTTATTATATTATGTAATATGCTGGCCGAGGTGGTGAAGGTGTGTGTGTGTGTGTGTGTGTGTGTGTGTGTGTGTGTGTGTGTTGGGTGTGGGGGTGGGGGGAGGGAGGTCTCTTCAGTAATCTTACTGACATCATTATAAATTTTCCTTCCCACTGTACAATAAATGTTGCTCCCTAATATCATGGGCACATTTCTATCAATAAAACGACGATACCTCATGTCAAAATCCCATAGCATTAACTACCTATCTCGCTACAATGATGAACCACACAATCGCATTTGTTTTGCAGCTTCGCCCAGCCTGATAACTACCTAGTGTTAATTCTACTGCGTTTTCGTGGTTCTCGGTTAAGCGTTTCCCGAAGTGGGTGATTTACATGTATTTCCTCTTTAAAAAAAAAAAAACCTGAGCCCCGCTGGAGATCGATTATACAATATTCCTAAAGCACTTGGAACTCACACGGGAGAGTGTCATGGCAATAAGTAGCATTTTTAGTCGCGTTCCTCCAGTCCAGTGGACAGTCTGCGTTGCAACGAGACACCGGTATTCGGGGCTGCGCTTATTTTGTGGCGACCGTTCTTTTCTGCACGCGCCCGCGCCTCTCATTGATTATCGATACTGAAACGTCATCTTTGAGTATCGGTCGTCTGCTCAAGCAGTGCTGGCCCTCTAACACATTTCACGTTTTCTATCCCAGCCAGAGAGGCTACTTGTGCCTAGCAGGGGTCCGAAAAGAGGGAGTGGGGTGATGGTAGTCTGCAGGCGATTCATGTTCAGAATGTTGAGAATCACGGCCACGTTGCATATAATTATGTTTCCAACTATTGTAACTTACCATTGATGGTAACTGCCATAGAAACAGCAGTAAAGGTGAAAGCCCATTCCCCGCTACCATAGCAGATACCATCAATGGCAAGTTACAACAAATGAAAATAGGTTTGCAACAGTGTCTAGCAATACTTAACAGATTTTGGAGAACCATCATGACAATTGGTAAATATAATATTTGCCTGATTAATTATCAGACGAATTGATTTCTTTGAGTTTCAACTCTTCGTCTGTCATCGTCTTATTTTGTACACACGTCTAGCAAAGCTGTATTTTGTCTGGCAAACGTTTCCACCAGTAAAAACAAGCAAAAACACACACGAAATAGCATCGCCTGGTACAGAAAGAGTTATCATAAACAACAGCAGAGACATGCACACGGCGAGAAGGTCAACATTCCATGTTGCACAAAGATTTTGTTTTCAATAATACAGAGTGTACGTATTGTCACATTCATCATGCTAAAAGCTTTCGAGACATATATTTGCATGTCGCTATCCCTCTCTAATTTACTTTATCCCCAGAAAACAATTGCGCAGGAGGAACTCTACCATACACTGCCATAGAAAAACCCTCTTTTTTATGCAGAGTTGTGCCTATCGAATGCTTAAGGAAAAAAATAAGAGAAGGAGGCCTTCCCCTTTCTAGCAATGCATCAAGTTTCGATATCTGTACCATCCATCAAATCGATGAAATGCGAGGGAGTTTAATTGAGAATGGTTTCAGACGGATGATACGGTAAAAGGCATAATGATGAATAGGTGTGACGCCATAAGTGTGAATATTGGCTTCATGCACGCCGCCCTTATCCTTCATCACAAGCCGAATATGGTTTGAAATCCGCATCTCCTTCTCAATCTGGGTTTTGAATAACGAATCTGCGCTGTCCAAGCGGTTTGGCTCAATACGTGAGATCGATGTCGCGATGCATGGGAAGGAGCTATTTTGTCATGATGGAACTCGTTTTCACATTTTATTGCATTTTTTATGACGAAATTTAAGCCCTTCATTGAACTCATATTAAAGACATGGTTTCAACCTTAACGTATACAACGTTTTTCCAATGAAAGCAAGAAGACGAAAATCAAAGTGATGAGAATAGCAAAGGGATTAGACTCGGGTGAAAAAAAAAATTAAACAAAATTATGCTACAACTACACTTCAACTATATTGTTCAGCGTGTAGTACCGGTACTACTGCTAGTACTACTACTACTACTACTACTACTACTACTACTACTACTGCTACCACTTTTACTACTACCGGTACTACTACTACTACTACTACTACTACTACTACTACTACTACTACTACTATTACTACTGCTACTACTACTTCTACTGCCACTACTACTTGTACTACTACTACTGCTACTACTACTACTACTAATACTACTACTACTAATACTGTACTTATACTACTAATACTAATACTAAACCTAAACTAAACCTAATAATGTGTGTAATTATTACTACTACTACTGCTACTACTACTGCTGCTACTAATACTACTACTTCTGCTACTACTACTACTACTACTACTACTACTATCACTACTACTACTACTACTACTATTACTACTACTACTAGTACTACTACTACTCCTACTACTACTACTATTACTACTACTACTACTACTACTACTACTACTACTACTACTACTTCTACTACTACAACAACAACAACTACTACTACTACTACTATTACTACTACTACTACTACTACTACTACTACTACTACTACTATTACTGCTACTACTACTACTATTATTACTACTACTATTACTACTACTACTTCATCTCCCACTACTACTGATATTGGCAATAAACCTAATCATGTATAATGTGTGTAATTAAACGATTAACACCTACCTTATTTCGTGGTTTGCAAAGTAATCTTTTTACTATTAAACATGGAATCAAAACGTCGGACGGCCATCCAGCAACTTCAAATGTTGATATCTAGGTGAAAATGAATGCATACTTTCTTTCACAAGATTTCATTGCAAAGCTGGTGAAGATAAACCCCTTATTCAATCGCCATGACCTCGGCATTCAATAAAGAACACAGACCTTCGCTTGCATATGTCTTAAGGGTAGTGAGCAGCTGCATGCTGCAACATCCAAGACCAGACTATGCTTACAGATATTCATTTGCAAGGCTCCGCAATGGCAATCCGGCTGCGATCTCGCCAGTGGACATCGCCCAAGAAATAGATAAACAAGTCGTTCTGTTGAACATCTAGCGATTGCCCGGCCTAGTTAACCCTGGAGTTCAACACGGATGTGTCGCGCTGTCCTTCATCGGAAGCCCATTTCCGACAATTTGACTAGTTCTTGGCTTGAGAAGGAATATAAGCCAATTGGTGCCAAAGGGACATCTTGGCTCGACATCTGACGAGGCGCGATAGAACGACAAAACGCCCATTCATTAGGCGTACAGCTAGTCTGAATGCGTCTCTGGAAGTCATGATAATGATTTTTGGCGCCCCATTTCTCGCTTCTTCTTCTCGAAGGTAACGGGGAGGGAAGATTCACGCCTACCGTACCTGTACTGACGTAAACGGCAGGTGGTCACGCGTTATTCTGGATGTCTTCGTCGATGAGTCCGCCCTTGCGCTTTACCTTCGCGTTGTGCTCAGTGAAAGCATGACGGTGTTAAAGTTACACAGAGAATTTCCGGTACATTCTGTTTTCCACGCTTCATAACTTTAAGAGCTTGTATATCTTTTCAATTTAAAGAGTAAGCATTAGGCCTACTTGTCAAAAGACATCCCTGAACTTGCGCAACTTCAGGACAAAAATAGTGGATGGTGAAAATTAAATTTAAAAAACTTTATATAACACATTCAGACAGAAAAAGTGTCAACATATGTTATATTTTGTTCAATATTATTTCCAGGGAAAAAACACCCACATCAACGCACATACACATCTAAAATTCCCTTTAGTAATACTTTAGTAGTTTGAAATATGGCAATACTATCCCTGTAAATACTATTGTCTTTGATTATTTTTTTTTTTACGAATACCTATGGGATTTGCGTGTAACACTTGTGAATACATGTGCCTATGGCACGTATTAGGTTAATTATTTCATATACGTGTCAAGTATGTCACTGTATGTGAAAAACATAAACTACAAAACATCTTTAGCGGCAAACGGGAGAGCGTCTTCGGCAATGTTCTTCATGTTCATACCACACACATGTGGGAAGTAATTCAATCATTTTTCAATTTTATTGAAAATAAGAAGGAACTCGTTTTTACATTTCCCCCTCCTCGCATAATGCTACTAGATCTCATTTTGCCTTACGGGGACAGTTCTACTACTATTTCAATTTCGCTGCTCTCTAAATTGAATACGCTTGACCTGAAATAAAAGATGACCCAGCCAAATCACGCAAGCCGTGTAATTTGAAACACATAATGCTCTGGACTCTCTCTTGTAATGATTTGAGAAACTAGGCTCTGGCTTTACATGATGCGACCTCCTGATATTAAATTCTAGTTGACCAGAAGACACATGACATATGTTTTCGTCACGTGCATGCCGTGATAATAGTGCAGTGACTTCTGATATGGACACGGTGTGTGCCAATTTATTGTGGGCCCTGTCTTATAAAGAGTTCCGATTGATAGTCACTTGACTTGCGATTGATCGTTACTATGTACATTAGAGATAGGCGATTGGACTTGTGATCTATTTATGTCAATCACGACTCTTTATAAGCAATGATAAGACAGAGCCTTTGCTTCGAACATAATATTTTTTCTACAAGGTATGCTTTTTTTAACCCCTTTTTTTACTACCCCTCAGAAGACTGGCAACCAAGAACAGGCAAGCGAAGAAGGGGTCGACAAAAGAGAAGGCGGAGAGACGAAATATCATCATACACAAATACAGCAACATGGAACAGAATAGCAGCAAATAGAAGCAAAAGGAAACTGATTGAGAAGGACTTCATCCAACAATCGTTGAACAATTTCTGATGATGATGATGATGATGATGATGATGATGATGATAATGATGATGATGATGATGATGATGATGATGATGTTGATAATGATGATGATGATGATGATGATGATGATGATGAGAAGAAGACTGGCAGGACGACGGGCTGTCCAAGAAGCAGAGCCTTCAATACACTGTGTTTGGCCAACTCAGTTTCAAAAGGTATCAACATAGCGCATATGTTTTAATTTGTTATTTGCTTGCCTAACAAAGCAACATGCGCCATGTTGCTACATATTTTAACCAAGCTGGCTAATTCTGTGTATCGAAGGCTCTGCCCACAAGGGAGCAGTGACACGCACCCGGTTTCCAATGTAGTCTTTCTTTCCACTTTGGTGATCATCTTCGGTGAAAGAGGAAAGTATGACTTTTATTCGGACATTCTGCTGTAATAGATAAGAGAAAAAAATATACAGTATAAATGCGCAAACTGTAGATGACTTGTCCACAGTTCGTATTGAGCGAACTGAGCGATAAAGCCCCTCGAAATCTCATCGCCTTTCAGGTGCAATTGAGAGGTGTCTTCAAGCATTATTTGAGGATGTCCTTACCACGTTTATGAAGCAGCATTCTCCGCGCTCTTGATCTCGACAAACTCCCATTTCACGCTCATTGTCGCTCTTTCCTCTGAACTTTATTTGATATGTGACAAAGCTACCCCTGTGCTTTTAGAATATATTCAAAACCTTTACAATATCAAAACGACGTGACTGAATATTTCGACACAATTTATTCAAAGTGACTTGACCTTCAGAATATCGTCAATGATCTTGGTACTAAACCTGCAGTATTATAGATAGTGGGAAACACATCCACACGATGTAAGTGGGAGTCGGGAAAATACAAAAAAGAAAAATCAAATCAAATAAAACGCTCCGTACTTGACAATGGTGACCATAAAAATTGCCCGCTCTCTCCCTCAAATGATGCTACGAACATATACGTATTGGAACTTTACGCGGTCGAAGGATTTGCATTTATGTTGGAAAGAGATCGACCAGAGGATAACATAAAATGACGGAAGAAACTTTTATGATTACATGTAATCGTTGTTTTTTTTCTTTTATACCCGTGTGCTCTCTTCATGAAGACGATAAAAATAATGATTTCCTTTACTTTCCAGGTGACATACTTTATTAGTTAGCTCTTATTGGTGAAGAAATTGTAGAAAATGATTGCACTTCAAGTACAATACAGCGGATACATTGCAGAGCGTACACTCAAAATGTCCGTACCGTAGGAGGGGAATGCCCTCAATCCACCCCCCCCCCCCTCATTCGTCCCTAAATCAGTTTTTTCCGCTCACTCACGGGGAAATTATCCGACAGCGTCATTATGAACATGCCATACAATATTCAATATAATGAATATATCGTGATAAAAGCTGAATATCAAAGGTGTTCAAGATCAGCATTATTGATAGCATGATGTCGCTAAAGAACGCTCAATGCGTCTACAGTCAGTCACTCAACCAATCATCCTGGGAACAACACGATATTCAACATTCACGCCTTGTCTCATTCAAAGTTAGGTAGCTATTAAGACGGAACTAACCATTCCCCCACAGTCCCACGTGCATTTTAAAGTGTTAGTCCGTGAGTGACGGTACCACCAGATTGAAACATATACGGATCCCGGGATCAATTAAATAAGTGAGACACGATTTTCCTCAGCTCAGCTGGGAGTTGTATTTTCCGTTTGCTGTCCTCATTCTACCCTTTATGCTTCGATTATTCCCCCGTGTTTAGTTCTTGTACTTTTCTCCCTGTGCCCCCTTAACTTTCGTAACTGGTTTTCCATATCAGTATGAAATACAAGTGTCCACTTTTTTATACTTAGCCATAATTACCGATAGGTTTACTGAACAAATAATCATAATGATAATATGACTGTTCTTATTAACTGTTTGATAAAGTGCCTTTCATAGTTGTTCAGCGCGTAATTTAATTAGGTATATTATAACAATGTTATTAATTCAAACATATCAATTATTGCAAAGATATATATATTACATTTCATATAGCATATATATATTATATCATACATCGAAATATGATATTTCAAGAATATATTTTAGAATATTTCTACTAAATATATTTTATCGAAACCTTCCCGCTAATGGCAGTGTAATTAGGAGTTTCTTGTGAGACCAGACAAATTCAGACACTCAAACATTAAATTATGAGAGAGGAATGTCTGGCTATCTGACATAATATTATTGGTTAAGTTCACTGGCATGACATAAAACAATTTGAATATATTATTCAGGTAAGTCTAGTATTGATTACCGATTGGTTCAATGCGGTCAGGTGTCAGCAAGATAAACCTGTATGTTGCCCGCTAACGTCATTTTGCCTGTCAACATAACACCGATATTGGTGTTATGTTTCCCATGGGAACATTTTGCACGCAAGTGAACGGAAGGAAAGTATTGATATATATTCGATTAAAACGCGTGTAATCGGTTTAATATATCAACACACGTCTTCCAATATATTGTCGTATCCCAAATTTCGATATCATATCATGCAATCGATATCGTGTTCCTTTACTTTACTTTTTCCTTTCCCTTTTTTTTTACTCGAAC
Organism: Arbacia lixula; assembly: GCA_963669155.1. Taxonomy (NCBI): domain Eukaryota; kingdom Metazoa; phylum Echinodermata; class Echinoidea; order Arbacioida; family Arbaciidae; genus Arbacia; species Arbacia lixula. Next base: position 17,410,794 of record OZ022578.1, on the reverse strand, counting down.
TGCGACTAACCCGACAATTTGGCGTAAAATGCAACGTTTACTTTTTTTTCAACAATTTAGATGATGAACTGTTAATAGTCAAAAATAATAAAAACCATGTGGAGCTCGTGCAATGGGATAGATAAAATCATAGCCAGGACTAGGCGTAGAAAGGTGAGTCTAAGTCTAAATTGGGATTTGTTTCCTCAAAGACTGTCCAGCGCAGCGCTAATAGACACGCTGCGTTCATCCCCTCTGTTATGCGCTGTACCGTGCGTACTGTACCAGCAGAGCCTGTGTATGTATTTGATATTATATTCCACATACTAAGAATGTTGCTATATGATTGGTCAAGAGTTGATCACGTGATGAGGCGTAGTTTTTCCTGTCAGATCACCTGGGAATAAAAGTTCGTTACACTCTAGGTGATAGTACTTTTTGGTTTCGATGATCTCTTCACTCCTCACAGTCCTAATGCGTGATTAATATTTTGAGTACGCGCGAAATAAAAGTGCGTTACACTCGGACTATCACTTGACATCTAACGCGTCCTAACGCGCGTCCTAACGCGCGTCCTAATGCGCGTCCTAATACGCGTCCTAATACGCGTCCTAATGCGCGTCCTAATGCGCGTCCTAACATGTTCCCCATGGCAGCGGCTCGGGGTTATGGAGATAAGTAAACATTACCTTTTTACGTCAAATTGTCATTTTTGGTATAGATAGTTGGTTTCAGATGTGGAATATAAAGCAAATAATCAACTTTTGGTTTCAAGCAATGAGACGAGCTATCACTTTCTCGGCGATCTGAATGTATACGCTATCTTTCCTCAGAAAGATAGCTACATCCAGATCGCCTCGGAAGTGATAGTTCCTCCCATCACCCTCACCAACGCTGATTATTTGCTTACGCGATGTTCGTGTTGTCACATTTGGCCTACCGACGTGAGGTGGACTGGCTTATTCCGACACGTATTACTAATAATATTATAGACTAAACGCTCGGTAGACTAACATCAATAATATATCACATGATGGTTTGTTATCGTAAATATCACAAAATGTTTAAACCTCGGGGTTTTCGCACTGCTTGTTCGGGAACAAATAAGTCACTCATTTTTTGGCTCGTGTCTCTGACGTCCCATCAGCGCAGTGCAAATCCCCCTGGGTATATGAACAATATGTGATGTTTCCTCCAGCGACAGCCAACAACTATATAATATGTATGTACTATATGTTGCGTGAATATGAATTGAGAATACTTAATATATAGATGTCTATCTCTGCCGGGTGCAAATAACCCTCAATTTATTTTGCACTGTTCAGTTTTAAATCATATGGTGCCGTTAAGCTTTTTGACAAAGTACTGTTAACTATCCATTATTACACATTCATATACACCATGACACAGGTATCTATGGAATATTACTTGAAGAACATATCTGTGTTCTAAAACGGACTAGCTGCAATTCAATACCTGTGCACTTATATCCTCAACTAGGATAATGACTATTCGCAAAAGAAGACATGATCTCATTGTTAATTGACCTGGGAGGAAAGGTTTTGGCAGCTTGCATATTCCCCTTGCCTCATTCACCCAACGGTACATCTTTAAAAAATGAAATATGAAGCGAAATTGTTGACCTGTTCCACTTATTCCACTGTTCCAGTTACCCCACTTTACTCTATCAAATTCGCCTTTCATGAAAGGAAAAAAGGAATCCTATATTTCGATCACGTGCGCTCTGAAATTGTCCAAATTCGTCGCAAAGATTCAAGTCTCAGTCGTCAAATTATGACACGACCTCGCATTCAGAATGAGAGTCACGAGAGTAGCTTGTTTGCTAAGGTTAGATTCATCGTATGATTGGATGAGTATTACACTAAAATCTGACATTGTGCCTGTTGTCATGATTGTGCCGCCAATAGATAATGACCTTCCCGATCAAAGATTAGTGTCACTCAAACTGTCAAATACCTGCAGCGGACAATAATTCTCCCAATTCATATCCCCGCGTTCAAAGCAAGATTTCAGTCTCCTTATGCTTAAAGGAATAGATCCCCCTGGAATTAAGTTGGTTTTAATAAAAGCAGACAAACGAAAGGAACACATTAGTGAAGGTTTTATTAAAATCCGTCAAAGGATAAGAAAGATATCTTTTAAAGTTTTGATTTTATGACGTTACGTACGAGGTGCTCTCCCATATGTTGTGTACAATATTCTTTAAAAATGTGCAAATTCTCACAAAGATATGTATCCTTTTACTTGTGTATTTGAATAATCATCAGAAATATGTTTTTACATACACCCCATTCCATAAATTGCTCTTTTTCTGTTTTTGATAACGGAATCATTTGTTTTCATACAGGTATTATATCTGTATGAAAACAAATCATTCCGTTATCAAAAACAGAAATAGACCAATTCATAGAATTATACTGCATGCATATACTGATGCATATCACGTATTTCACATAGAGACATGAATCTACTTAAATATTTAACCTATTTATAATCAGCTATTAACAACCCTTTCTCTCATGACTTGCTATAATTATGCTTGTTCTTCGTTTGTATCCATTATTATTTTCTGTCAATCTTATCAACCCACATTTTATCAATAATATTTGTATCTTTCTATCCATCTATCTATCAACCTACCTATCTATCTATCTATCTTACGTATCTATATATCTACATATCTATCTATAGATTTATCTATCTATCTATCTATCTATCTATCTATCTATCTATCTATATATCTATACATGTATATCTGTCTATCTACATATTTATCTATCTATGCCTAAGCACATGTATAGACAGATCGCAAACTTTCATAGCTAGAATTATGTTGATTACACTCAAGGAATTTCGTTTTAACGTAGAGTTGTACCTCTGCTTTAACTTTATGTGTGCCAGAAAAAAATTGCAGATTTATGGGATTTGTGTAAATTATCTGCAGTAATGGTACATAACGAATGAAATTTTTTAATACCAAATAATACGACGTTAACGTTTCAAATATTCTTTTATTACAAGAGTACGGCTCAACCACAAGAAGGCTTAGAGCTGATGGTCAAGGATCTTTGTCATGCTTCATCAAAGGTAATATACCTAATTCCGTAAAGTCAATATATTTGAAAAAAGAGTCAAAGAATTCGCGACAAGACTTATTGTCGAGTCAAATTTGTTTGTCGTCAAGTCAAGTGTAATCCGCTATTTAGACTAACGAGCTTGGTCTGGATGCAAACCGAGTCCATTACAGTACGATTAGGCTACTTAAATGTAGCTTTTGGCTTGATCACGCTACTTATGGGTTTGGAGAATGGCACAAAGATGGGGGAGCTGTACGATTCATGGGATTTACCGCACAGTGATTGGCGGCTTTCGTATTGTAGAGCAATTATGGCCGATAATGCCAGATCAATTCAGAATGCGTGTGTTGCACTTTGTGTATGGTACTTATCGAGCACATAAGCTTGTAATTCCGGCAGTAGATGTATAATTGAATGGTCATTTCCAGAAACATTGAACTATTGGCATGATTATCGGAGCCGAGACCACGCAAAGAAGATAACAAATTTGCAGACGCTTATATTCATTTGGCGGATAAGTCAGCTTCAAGGCTGCTCTTTTGGCAAACCCGCGCAGCATTTATTATTGTCGAAGGAAATGATACATACGTTTATAGATAATACATGAACCGGTAACAAACCACTGAACAGGAACAAATTGAGACATGACCCAATGATCTGTGAATTTCATCACATGATGAATTTTCATCATGGCGAATAGGAATAACGGGTTAGGGCTACTTTTAGAAAGATATGATCCGACTGAAAAACACTTCGAGTTTTGGCTAGATTTTAGTGAAAGGGCTTTCTGTGGTAATTCCAATTTACAAAGAAATTTTAGGCATACATCCAGCAGTAAGGATAGCGTGCTCCATCCTGTAAATAAACGAAAGTTCATTTGAGTTTTATATTTTGGAGTTAATTTTTAGGCATACACCCAGTACCAGTAAGGATAGCGCGCTCCATTCTGTAAATAAATGAAAAGTAAGTCAGACAAAAGTCACTGAACCAGAGTGACCTCGAGTTTTGTAAAGGAAAACAAAAACAAAATTCCTAACATACGAATTTTTGTTACAACTTTTATGATCTTCCTTGTTACAAATGTGTATAAGTTATACATATATAGCCATACGTGTAGCTCTTGAATTAGCTGCACTCTGTGTGCTTGTGACATTCCTCACTGGTGAAATAAACATTTAGTAATGTGTACTACCCAGAAGAGTCTGGAATGTTATTTACATGAAAAAAATGTTACAGCTAGCTGAGCCTCATTAGCATAATAAAGGAGCTCAGATGGGCTAGTGATGACTCATCAGTGTAATCTAGGTCAGGTCAATATTGTTTGTCATGTTTACAAACATAGGTTTATGTACAATATAGAGATTACTGGATGTATTGAGAAATTTCTTGAAGTAGAGTTAATGGAACCTTCTAGAATGTCCAGATTGTAGTATATATATGAGTGACTTGGATATAGGACCTCAGAGTTTTCATATCATCTTGCTCCAGTCACCTGTGATAAGAGTAACCTGCATCTAAGATTTTGTTGTGACCCTGGCCCAACACTTACCTGTGGATTCATACGAGGATTTTTCTCTACATGGATAAATACCTGCCTCTTAAATAGCGCTTATGAGATCCTGCCTGTGAAAGCGTGAAAGCTCTGTGAAATAACATTTGACCATCTTGGATCATCTATTTGAACTTGACTATCTGGAATACCTGTTCTTCAGCGTACAACATTGGGATCAACATTGCGATCATAATTTGGGAATACTGGATCGGATTATCAACTGGACCATCAGCGAGAGCCGTGGATCCATTGGACTTCAATATCCTCCAGCACTGTAAGCTAACCTGTATCCATACATTGTAAAGTAATCTATATACATGTACTGATTTATTGATGTATTGAAAGTGAATGCTTGTCTTGGTTTTTAAAAGGGGAAAATACCCCATATAATAAAGAACACCTGAACTAAATATTGGTATCATTTTGTGCGATCCTTTCTGGCGTGAACTGATCGTAACAAAATTTGGGGGCTTGTCCGGGAGATGAACATTGTTAATAAGCCAACATTGTTCAAAATTCAGTGAAATTTTGGTCTTAGAATACATACAGACAAGCTTTCACATATTCTGATTGTGTATGTTATATACTGTGTACAATCATGAGTACGTTCGATGCTAAGGCGTTTGCCGAGAGGACAGATTTGTCCTACACAGATTTGGAAAGATTAAGAAAGTGTAATTTGATCGCTATTGCCCAACATTTGAATGTTGAATTGACACAGGGTATGAAGAAGGCAGAGATACTTGATAGTGTAGCTAGTCACATGACAGTTAGACAACAAACCCAACCAGTTGAACAAGCCCAAGCTATGGGTGGTTCAAATCAAACACAACTTGAGCTTGCTAAAATGGAATTTGAAAGAGAGAAGATGAGATTAGAATTTGAAAAAGAAAGAGAACAAAGACAGCGAGAAGCTGATGAAAAACAAAGACAGCGAGAAGCTGAAAGAGAACAAAGACAGCGTGAAGCTGAAGCTGAAGAAAGACAAAGACAGCGAGAGGCAGAAATTGAAATGAGAAGACTAGAAATGGAGATGAAATTGCGTGAGCTTGAATTATCTCAGACTCGTGCACAGGATAATAAGTCCCACACATTTGATGTGGCAAAGAATGTTCGTTTGGTGCCAAAATTTGAAGAGGATAGAGTCGACAAATATTTTGTCTCGTTTGAAAAAAGTGGCTAATACGATGAAATGGCCACAGGAATTTTGGCCGATGCTTCTCCAAAGTGTTTTTGTTGGTAAAGCAGCAGACGTGTACTCATCTCTCTCAGCAGAACAGTCATGTAACTATGCTACTGTAAAGAAAGCAGTACTGAATGCATATGAATTGGTACCGGAGGCGTACAGACAGAAATTCAGAAATGCAAGCCGCAAGCCAGGTCAGACACACGTTGAGTTTGCTCGTGAAAAAGAAATGATGTTTGATAGGTGGTATGGTTCATTGAAAGTGGGGGAAGATTTTGATAGCCTCAGAGAGGTAATGTTGTTGGAGGAGTTCAAAAAGAATGTTGCCTCCAATGTGAGATCCCACCTAGATGATCACAAAATCACAGATCTGAAAAAAGCAGCTCAAATGGCTGATGAGTACGAGCTAACTCACAAGAATGATAACAGACCATCGTTCCGAAATTTCTCTGGTTATAGAGGTAAAAATCAGAATGATGCACAAAAGGATACTGGCCAAGCAAAAGATGCGCAAAAAGGCGGCAACACTAGCAGTGGTTCACCTCCGGCATCCAAAAATCAGTCTGACAATTCAGGTACAGCAAAACCACCTCCAACTTGCTTTCATTGTAACAAGAAGGGGCACTTAAAAGCCCAGTGCTGGAAATTGCAAAATAAGGAAAAGAAAGAAGTTGGATTTGTCATGCCAAAAAGTGTCCTCCCAGAAGAAAGTGTCCCAGGTAGAGATAGACAGGTCATTGAAAACCGTCCGTTCAATTTTGACAATAAACTTACGCAGGTTGATCAAAAATATCGTAGCTTTTTGTCTGAGGGAATAGTGGCCCCTAGGTCATCTGGTGAGGCAGGTAAGCCAGTGGTTATCCTTAGGGATACAGGGTCCAATCAGACATTGTTGGTGGAAGGTAGTGTGCCTTTACCACCAGAGAGTGCATTGAATGCCAAGGCATTGATACAGCCTATTTTTGGCAGTTGTATCACCGTCCCCTTGTATAAGGTGGATTTGAAGTGTGACCTAGTTTCTGGTCCTGTTACTGTTGGAGTCATCCCAGAGTTGCCCATGCGGGGTGTAGATTGTTTGCTGGGTAATGACTTGGCTGGCGACAAGGTTGTTGCATCGCCAGGTGTTCCAGAGCAACCGGTTGAGGTTACTGAAGCTGAACAGTTACAGGTGAAGTTCACAGGGATTTTTCCGGATTGTGTTGTGGTTTTGGAAAAACCAGTTGAGGTTCCGGAAACTGAGAACTTACAGGAAGAAGTACCGGGAATTTTCCCAGCTTGTGTTGTTACTAGGTCTCAGGCTCGTAGGGATGCGCACGATGATGCGGATTGTGTTGACGTGGAGGAGAATACTGGGGTTTGGTTGGCTGAAACCTTTTTCAAGGATTTGAATGAAGGGGGTGCTGTTTTAGGCTCCGAGGCTAGCAGTGGTGAGCTGTTTAGTAAGTCTTCCTTGGTTCAGGCACAACAGGCAGACATGGAATTGAAGGGCTTGTCTCAGACTGCGTGTTCTGAGGCTGAGGCTGTTAATGTCCCTGAGTGCTATTATGTCAAAGATGACATTTTGATGAGGAAGTGGAGACCTCCCCTTAGGCCAGCTGGTGAGGATTGGACTGTTGTCCATCAAATTGTTGTCCCTCCCTGTTATCGCAATGAGATTTTGAGAATTGCCCACGAGTTACCTGTTGGCGGCCATTTAGGTGTCAAAAAGACAAAAGATCGAATCATGAGGCATTTCTATTGGCCGAAGTTGAGTCGAGATGTGGCTGAGTTTTGTAAAACTTGTCACACATGTCAGGTGGTTGGTAAACCACAGCCGTCGATCAAGCCGGCACCATTGATTCCGATACCCGCATTTGATGAACCATTCACTCGGGTTCTAGTTGACTGTGTTGGCCCTTTGCCTAGAACTAGGTCAGGTCATAAGTTCCTCTTGACAATCATGGACATGTCTACCCGTTTCCCAGGGGCAATTCCACTCAGGAATATTACAGCCAAGACTGTGGTAGAGGCCCTAGTACAGTTTTTCACTAGGTACGGTCTGCCCAAGGAAATTCAGTCTGACCAGGGATCAAATTTCATGTCAAACATATTTCAAGAGGTGATGTATCAGTTGGGTATCAAACAGCTAAAGTCATCAGCTTACCATCCCCAATCTCAAGGTGCATTAGAACGCTACCATCAGACCCTGAAAACTATGATTAGGGCATATTGTGAGGAGCACCCTGAGGACTGGGATAAGGGCATCCCATGTTTGTTGTTTGCCACTAGGGACTCCCTGAATGAGTCAACGGGATTCAGTCCGTTTGAGTTGGTGTACGGTCACGAGGTTAGGGGCCCTCTTAAGCTCATAAAGGAGAGGTTCATGTCCCAGGATGATGATGTAAACCTCCTTGACTACGTGTCAAAGTTCCGTGAAAGGCTGTTTAAGGCATGTGAGGTAGCTAGGGGACATCTGAAAACGTCCCAAGAAAGCATGAAAAAGAAAGCAGACAAGAATGCTAAAGTGCGTACTTTCAAACCTGGTGACAAGGTACTCGTGTTGCTACCATTGCAGGGTGAGCCATTAAAGGCCAAGTTCAGTGGACCGTACTGTGTCAAAAAGAAATTGAATGATGTCAATTATGTGATCGGTACTCCAGAAAGGAGAAAAGATCAAAGGGTGTGTCATGTGAACATGCTCAAAGAATACTTTGAGCGAGAGGCTAGCCAGCCAGTTGGGGTGATACACATGGTAAACGATGAGGAAGTAGATGTGGTGGAATCAGCTGTGGGCATGTCTGAATCAGATGTAAACATGAGTGAGCCACCTAGTGTCAGGTTATCTAACACAGAGGTGTTAGGGAAAACACAGGAAGTGTTGAGTTACCTCCCTGAAGATCAGAGAAAAGATGTAACCGATTTGTTGCATGAATTTGGGGACGCTTGCAAAGACAAAGTAGGTTGCACCCCACTGACTGTGCATGATGTTGATGTTGGAGATGCTAGCCCAATCAAACAAACCCCACACTGGTCAAAGGCTAAGGAGGAATTCAGTCCAACCCTTGTCCTTCAGCAGTTTGAAGTGTATCTGACAAACAGAAAAGGGGAGATCATATTGTACATAGATCACAACCCCATTGACTTCCTGGATCGGTTCAAAACCAAGAACAGTAGAATATTCAGGTGGAGTCTGCTGATCCAGCCCTATGCACTCAAAATTGTACATGTATCAGGCAAAAACAATGTCATAGCTGATGCATTGTCCAGAGTGTGAAAAAAAAAACACAACAAAGAAGTAATAAGTTTTGTCACAAGGTATGTGATTACGTGTAAATATGTTATTGAATCAGTATGGTGACAAATGAAAATTGCCATATATCTAACAGACTTTGGCAAAAAGATTTTGAAGTTTATTTTCATGTGGAAACATTCAGTGCAAGTAAGTGCCTTGCCGGTTGATTATGGTATCAAAAGAGTTTGTGTGTTAATTAAGAAAGATTGTTTGGATAATACATGTCATCAAAATGGTTGAATAAGAAATTCAAAGTGACAAAATACTCAAGACAAGTTGTCAAGGTTAAATTATGAGTTGTCATAAATGAGACATGGAAATATGATATTGTAAGTGTTCAAACATAAAAGTATGATTGTTCATAATGCAGAGAAGGTGAACATGTTTATTTAGGTAACTTTAAATGTTTGAAAATATAAAAGAAAAATTTGCTACGGCAAAATTTTCTTTTTTCCATGGGGGAAAGTGTTACAAATGTGTATAAGTTATACATATATAGCCATACGTGTAGCTCTTGAATTAGCTGCACTCTGTGTGCTTGTGACATTCCTCACTGGTGAAATAAACATTTAGTAATGTGTACTACCCAGAAGAGTCTGGAATGTTATTTACATGAAAAAAATGTTACAGCTAGCTGAGCCTCATTAGCATAATAAAGGAGCTCAGATGGGCTAGTGATGACTCATCAGTGTAATCTAGGTCAGGTCAATATTGTTTGTCATGTTTACAAACATAGGTTTATGTACAATATAGAGATTACTGGATGTATTGAGAAATTTCTTGAAGTAGAGTTAATGGAACCTTCTAGAATGTCCAGATTGTAGTATATATATGAGTGACTTGGATATAGGACCTCAGAGTTTTCATATCATCTTGCTCCAGTCACCTGTGATAAGAGTAACCTGCATCTAAGATTTTGTTGTGACCCTGGCCCAATACTTACCTGTGGATTCATACGAGGATTTTTCTCTACATGGATAAATACCTGCCTCTTAAATAGCGCTTATGAGATCCTGCCTGTGAAAGCGTGAAAGCTCTGTGAAATAACATTTGACCATCTTGGATCATCTATTTGAACTTGACTATCTGGAATACCTGTTCTTCAGCGTACAACATTGGGATCAACATTGCGATCATAATTTGGGAATACTGGATCGGATTATCAACTGGACCATCAGCGAGAGCCGTGGATCCATTGGACTTCAATATCCTCCAGCACTGTAAGCTAACCTGTATCCATACATTGTAAAGTAATCTATATACATGTACTGATTTATTGATGTATTGAAAGTGAATGCTTGTCTTGGTTTTTAAAAGGGGAAAATACCCCATATAATAAAGAACACCTGAACTAAATATTGGTATCATTTTGTGCGATCCTTTCTGGCGTGAACTGATCGTAACATCCTAATAAATAGTTATTCAATGTGGAAAACTCCGATACTCACGATTACATCTAATCATTGTGGATCATTTGAGGGCAAATACCTTTCAGCAATTTCTAAAATGGACAATACATGAACTTAAGACCATTGGCAAGAAGATTGCCCCGATCACATGTTTGAAGGCTTTTTGTCCTCCCAGTACAGTATATGCCATTTTAGTTAACATATGAAACGATCTTTGCATTGCCTATGCAAGCAATCGTATAGAAATAAACATTGTATCAGGCACGGAACCGAAAACCTGGCGATATCAGTATCGAGTCAAAGTTGACATTTAAATATCATTTGATTCCTTTTGGAATTGTAAACCTCACAAGACATTGCATTAAAGTGGATTGTACGTACGTGTTTTCTCTAGCAGTGTCTTGAGTCCATGAATCAGGTCAATGTCAAATGTGCTTTAAATGAGCGCAAACCATCGCAACAGTCTTGTCACGTGTATCGTAAAATTGTCCGTATTCGCTCTCTGAATTATTGATCAAGATACAATATTTTCGGCCGTAAAATGTTGACACAACCGCGATTTTCACAGGAGCCACGCAAGGGAATATGTTGTTGAGAAAATCAGGCTCAACAAACAAACTCCGTGAGTATCGCATCCAAGTTAGACAATGAGACTATTGTGTCGTCACCATCAGACGACTTTTTCAGATTTAATATCATTGTCACTCAAACTGCATTTGAAATATCCATGTATTTAAGCACAGTCCTATGTATACCTATGTCAGTCATCCTAGGTAAGAAAACAACTTTTGTTTGGTAAAATGACTAGCATTTGATAATCTGATTGCTAACAAAACAACATTGCTTTAACAAGCGCAGGTACACCACCAAAGTTGTTTATGACTCTTATGATATTTTTAAATGTTCTTTTTAGTACTAACACTGTAGCTCATACAATTTGTGTGCCAGTTCTAAATCTGGATGAGAAAAACGTTTGTTCGCAACGATAACTAGCAGTGCGTAATGCCCTTGGTTTATCATCATTATTATTATCATTATCATTATTGTTAATATTATTATCGTCATCATTATTAACATTATCATTATCATCGTTATAATTGTCATTGCTATTCTTATCATTATTTCGTATGGTGATATTAATCCCAGTTAATACCTATTTGTATGCTAAAAAGCCTTCTGGGGCGTACTACGAGAAGTCGGCATCTCTCATCCGTTTTTCCATTACAGGCTTTCTGACCACTCCACCGGGTTTTCATCCTGCTTTTAAGAGGAGTGAGGTCTTTAAAGTGCATAGAACATGTAGAGTGTGCTTACTCTATGCACGGGACCTACCTTTAACCCTATATTGTGACAGGGGGGATTTCGATCATTGCAGTGTACCAACCTATGAGTTAAGGCGTACCACTAAAGCCTCATCTGTATTGTTGTCGTTGTTATTGTTGATATTTTCTTCAACTGAGTCCAATTACTACCATTTTAAACAGGTCAGCGTAGCGGGCGCTTTACCCGTTCGGTCCAGTCTGAAGTTGGTCAAAGAGCACAACGTCGTTTCCTGACATTGGATCTACGTGGAACGTAAGATTACCCTCTAGTAAATTATACATTGAAGAGCACGACATGCATTTTTTTTTTAAATGCATGTCGGCTCACATCACAGCCATACTACATGTTATCATTATGTGGTGTGTTACATGAATATCTGCAATAGTAGGAAAACATTCACGAAAAGCTATTGATATAGAGTGCTGGCGCTTCACGGTTTAATGCTTTCACATCATTGGTAAGATGTTGCCCCCTAGAACACGCATTGCACCAATTTCATGCATTATTGCACTCAATCAAGCTTACTCGCTGCCCAAGTGGCTTTCACGGAATGGTAATGGAAGGGTTAGTGGGATATCGCAGAAACGCGACAGGGAATGGATCTCACCTTCTCATTCATGAAATAGGTAGGTTTTTTGATTAAGTTCTCACCTTCAATATTGCATGCACACTGTTGGAACGTACATTTGAACAGGGAAAGTGCATATTACCTTTTTATGCACGTATATATATATATATATATATATATATACACATATTGATGCTCACGCAGGCTGTAGTTTATGAGACTACCAATAAAAACACGTGCACGTTGAACGGGATTTAAATTGAGCTGAATCTATGAATGCTACACATTTACTTTTGGTGCGCTTTTGGTCTTTCCCTCCAATAATGGACCACATGAAAATTAATACAGAAGTGCAGATAGCATTGTTGGATACTTGATTTAGATGTGTAGAGTATAGCCAGCTTGCATGTTTAAATTCCATTTGAGAAAATTCATACCAACAATGGTGATAAACAATATTAAAAAGAAAGAATCTGTCTTTGACCATACGAGGATATGACATGCAGTGTTGACGATAAAAAGCGCTCTTCTACTTTGACATGAATCAAAAGGAATACAGCCTTCTCCGATTCGACGTTATACTTCGATTCTGACTATGATTTAATGGTGTATTATCATACTCTCATTACGCTAACTGTGAGAGTATTTCAAGAAAATATTTCGGTATCTAACTAAATAATGGTATCTAAAATCAATAAACGAAACGCGACCTTCCATAGATTTAACGAAATAGGTCAGACAATGGCGCCAGATACGAATGATGACTAACATATCTCTGATTTCACTGAGATACAAGGCACTATAAAAAAATATCTGATTTTGACGGGTTCAAGAGAGAAATGTGATGTATTGATTTCTCTAACAGATTTGTGCGCGTTAGTGATTACAGACTCCTACCATGCTATGCCCATAAACACGAGACAAAGTTAGATCCTGATTAGAGTTGACCAATCATAAAATGGATGGTGCACGCTTGATGCTAATTGTTTTATTATCTTATGGCAGTTTCTTTTTCGTCTTTTCTTTTGTTCTGTAGCCATCATTGTATTTCATAAAAGCGTATGCAGCATTGATGTACAACCCTACAGCTGTCCACAGTAAGAACAAATAAATCAGCCTTCACTTCATCAAAGACTTTAAAACAAAGGTTTGTTGACTGATTACGACCGAGATGGTGGCTTATCAAGACAACTTCACTGTTTTCCTGTCTTTTATGAAGTACCTCGGTATTAAACGCAAGGCCTGTACCTCTCAATTATATGAATAGGATGTGAGCTTACAGATGCTGATTTTGTTGACAGAATACGATGAACAATAATTGTAACCTGTATAGTTGCTGTTTCATCAACTTAATCTAAGTTGCACGCTTCTCAAACATATTTCCATTCGAAGGAGCGAGATAGCAGGATTAAGACATCTCACTGTTCTACGACTTCACTGTCTTGAATCAACAAAACTATGGACTCATTTTCATGTTAAAAAATGTTTTTAATATCAATTGACCAAATTTCATTAAAGTTTCATCGACCTGCTTCAGGAATTTGTTCGTTCTTTTATACTACTATAGCACTATAAACTGATTGATGTTTCTTTTTGAACATCATGAGCACTTTACCAGCACTATATGAACTTACATTTAAAGAAGAAAGTTCTTCATACAACCTTAAAATTTACAGTCAAAAGTTACAGTTCCGTATTATGATACACGTATGACTAATAAAATCTATTTACAACGTAATAAAACTATGACACAGTTTAAAATGAACTTGTTTACACCATATGCTGGTACATCGCAAGCTGTTCTGCACTCAACGAGATCAGGTGAACCATCTTGTTCTCAGGGCTAAATGTTCCTATCACACCAGACTCGTTGAAGACTGCGGAACAGACAACAAGAAGCTCTTCAATGTGACTAACAGACTTTTAAATCGTAACCAACCTTGTCCTGTACCTAAGCATACTGATTGTAAAGCATTGGCTGAGTCATTCATTGTTTATTTCTGTTTAAAGGTTCAGAATATTCGTCGTAGTCTGAATACTAATGTCGTTTATCCTAAACCTGAACCTGTCACCCCTTACACGTTGGATACTTTTCTTCGTAAACTACCTCCAAAATCATGTCCTTTAGATCCCATTCCTACAAGTCTTTTAAAGGATTGTGCGCCTACTTTTGCTCCAATGATTTGAAAGATAATAAATGGAAGCATGGATGAAGCCATTGTTCCATCAGCTTTGAAATTGGCCCTTATTCGTACATTGTTGAAAAAGCCATCTTTAGATTGTGAATCACTAAAAAAATTACCGTCCAATTTATAGTAATCTTCCTTTTTTGTTTAAGATTCTAGAGAGAGTTGTCTTTTCAAGACTGACAGACTATTTGTTACAACACAACTTACTTGACCCATTCCAGTCTGCCTACCGACCTCATCATAGTGTCGAGACACTCCTCACTAATGTTTCCAGCTACATCTTACATAAAATGGACAGTGGATCAGTAACAGCAATAGTACTTTTAGATCTATCGGCCGTATTTGACACCGTAGACCACACTTAACTCATCAATACTGTCACTATTTTAGGGGTTCAAGGCAAGGCTTTAGAGTGGCTGAACTCATATCTTTCCTCACATTCACAGTCAGTCCTTCTGAATGGTGTTACCTCCTCATCTCGATCAATGGTCTGCGGTGTCCCCCAAGGTTCTGTTGCAGGGCACATTTTGTTATCCGTTTATTTTACACTGCTCGAAGATATTTTCCAGCGTCACTCCGTTCATTATCATTTATATGCAGATGATATTCAGATTTTTTGTTTCTTTTTTCACCCAATCAAACTAATGCCAGCCAAACTATTTGTAATGTGGAAAGGTGTATAATGGACATTGACACTTGGTTGAAGTCACACTCATTACTTTTAAACCAAAGTAACTGTGAGTTTTTACTTTTCGGCTCAAAATGTCAACTCTACAAATTAGACATTGATTCCATTTCCATCTCAGGTAGCAATATTCCCTTGTCAAAATCATGTCGCAACCTTGGTGTTGTTTTTGACTCCCATATGTCTATGACCAATCAGATAACAAGTATTTGCAGACCAGTCCACTATCAATTGCGCAACATTGGATTTATAAGAAAGTATCGCACTCGTTCTGCAACAGAGAAACTAGTACATTCACTCATTTCGTCGCGGCTTGATTGTAGTTATAGCCTCCTATGCAACTTACCACACTCTCAAATTTGGAAACTGCAAAAGTTACAAAATGCAGCTGCACGCATTGTAACTTTAACCGACAAGCGCAGCCACATCACCCCTGTCTTGAAAAGTCTTCATTGGTTGCCCCTGAGGGATCGCCTTGCCTTTAAAATACTTCTTTTTCTCTTTCATATTGTCAACGGAGCTTCCCCAGTTACAATAAATCTTTAATTCACAACTACCAACCATCACGAACCTTAAGATCCTCCACATCCGGTCTTTTGCAAGTTCCGGTTTTCAAAGAGATCGTGGGGAGAACGGGCCTTTGCTCATGCAGGGCCAACCCTGTGGAATTCTCTTCCACAGATTTTGAAGACCCTGACGTCAGTGACCACCTGTATAATGGTGCTTTTTGACATACAAGTTCATACCTGTATTGTATTTTTTTTCTCTGTTTTTAATTTGCTCAGAAGCGCCTCGAGCATCTTGTTAAGATGGAAAGTGCGCTATATAAATTCGATGTATTATTATTATTATTATCATTATATCAATTTGGTTAAGTTGAGAGAAATGTACCAAAATCTATAAATATCAGCACACTGTTTGATGTGCACCCATGCACACAACATCGCTAATTCTGACTAGTGAATTCTAGTATACTATATAATATATGTTCCCATAAACACTGTACTTATATTAGCAAACGACCTAACCGTTACATATCACATAATAATGTGCATGGCATTACCGCTTTGCACATTCCCTGAATGGAAATATTCATAATATTCCTGGAGGTTATATAACATAATTGTGTATACTCACATACTTCAGCTGAAAGATCAATGCACGGAAACGTTCATGATTTTAAGAAAGTCTAAACTGATTTGGACAGTGCGCGTTATCTTTGAATTATACGGACAGTTTGATTACCAGATAAGTTTCTATTTTATGGGAATTGTGTGTATTACTGCATTAATCACGAGTTCAGCGTGTCCCTTTAGGACTGGTATTGTTCATGCACATACAATACCATGCTGCAGATTTAGGACATTGTATAATATCCGTTTCTACTTTACAATATGCATTATATTGCATTAACATTCTTTGAGCGAACGTGTAAATATATGACTAGAGAGATGTTGAGATGCGATCGGCGGTTTCTAATGGTAGATTCGTTTTTCAAACGAAGTAAGTGGATATCCGAGAGCGGCCTTCCAAAAGTATACTCTCCTGAAACAATATCGCTTGCTCTGGCTCTGTCTGTCTGCCTGTCTCCTCCCCCCCCCCCCCCCCCCACTCTCTCTCTCTCTCTCTCCCTCTCTCTCCCTCTCTCTCTCTCTCTCTCTCTTTCTTTCTCTCTCTCTCTCTCTCTTTCTTTCTCTCCCTCTCTCTCTCTCTCTCAATTTATCTCCCCCATCTCTCTATCTGACACGCATATGTACAACCACACATATACACACACGAAATCACTATCGTCATAACATAATTCACATTATATCACAGGCCTGGAAAAAGACCCAAAATCCATACTTTTCATGACTTCGCGCATCAGTTAAAAATCAATGATGTGTGTAATAATTTTGTATTTCAACGGGTGCCAATAAACTTGTGAGTTGAATTGTACCCACGTGGCCATGTGGGCCATACGGGCTCTGTATGCCCATGCGTGCCTTATTCGACCGTTCCAGTGCTGCTATCAAAATGCATGGTAATTACCAACAACTATTTCACAGCCAATTACTCCACAAACGTGATGAACAAATTTATTATTCCAGCTCAATTAACTCTTAATGCGCCAAAAATCAAGGCATTTTTTGTACTGGTTATACACACCATTCCTGACATCACCACCTTGCATTACTGCAAACGAAGTGAGAAGTGAGGCAGTATGGATTCTAGCAGAGAAGGAGTTAATGCTCCATATCATAATAGCTGCGAGATTTAATAGCTTTGTTGCACATGCAAATGACGCTCAGTTAAACATATATACAAAATATGGCATTGCTGCGGTAAACAACGTCTTTCGTGCATATTGGTGATTAAGTGAGATCAGACAGGAATTGTTTGTTGTGAATGTACGAGTATTACTCTTATATGTGTTCGTGTACGTGTATATGTCTATGAATGTGCCTAGGTGCACTGATTTGTTGTTCTGTAATATTGTGAATATAGAAAATATCGAGCTGTTTGTAAGAAAAATCTATTTTTTTCCAAAAAATATTCTTCTTGAATATATTGAAATTGATTAATGAAATAAACAGTGTAAAGTGAATGGGAAGATTTGTGGCTCAATAGGTAAGGCAATGCTTTAAAAACGCTAGGCCCCCGGTTGGAATCCTGGTGTGGGTTGGGTCAATTTTCCATTCCTTTTGCAATGTGACTTTTGCGACCTTCGTCTGTTAAATCCCTCACTTTGTCATTCTCTTTGGGATTTTCTTTCCCATTTTTTCCTCTCGCTCCTTAATCTCAAATGACTATTAACCCTTTGTGTGCAAAATAAACTTTTTCTTTATGGGATTTGTGTATATTACTTGTCGGAAGAGGCACGCGTGTCACACAAAGGGTTAATTACATGTTTTTATAGCACATACACGTGACCATTTAGGCAAGTCTCTTCCGTGAGTGCTGCCTTTGAATTCTAAAAAACAGATGGTGTCACCATGGTGTCATTATTTATTGATGTACATGATGTACATGTACTGTATTTTTTTCTATCGCATGCTTTGTCATTTCAGACACAATTTCGACATTTACTGAACTATAAATTATGAATAAGGAATTAATTTCTCTAGTTACCTTCCGATCTCTGGTATTTCTTTTTTTTTTTTTTTTTAATAATCGGCTAAAATGAATGGTCGTGGGGCATTTCACCTCTGAAAACATTATTAGTCGAAGGCCTATATGTTGAGAATATAATTTTAAGTAAAATCTAAGCGAATCAAAGGGTTTTAAAAAAGAACGAAAAAAAGAAAGAAAACAAAAGGAAGATATTACACGCTCTTTCCTTATTGTCATTAGAGAGGAAAACATTAAATTAAAGAAGTTTAAAAACAAAACAAAAGGTTAAGCGTTGGTTGCCAAGAGTTCAGGTGTCGTGACTTCGGGCTTCCGCCCTTACCGACTACCATTAGTTCCCTTCTGGTATGGTGACCGGCCCATTTGCATATCCCTCCCTACGTTCCTGAATAACGAGACGCCAGAGGTCCTAAATCATTAGGGGAGGAAGCAAGGCAGATCCCGATCGTTGCCAGGCCATCCGGCAAGCCTTGAACCTTGGTGTTGAACCTTGGAATTAGCTGGATTCAAACCAGTGCGAGCTAGCACGAGTGTGAGGTAGTCCCGGCGCTTACCTCTAGGCTATAAGATGTCGGTGCTGAAGCTGGGGATTTTTTACGTATAAACTGTTCCAAATTAACACCAGAATAGCAAAAGGAATTCTACCGCCGGGTCTCAGACTCGAACTCTTACCGTTCGTTTCCTCAGCCCGAGGCTCTATCCACTGAGCTAACTGACCGATTGTTGACATGATATGTTTTTCAAAGCTTATGTAAAATTCACATCACTCTGCTCAGCTGTGGCAGCAAGAACCATGAATAATGCATGATTCGCAAAGGCATGGTCTAGAGAATAGATTTAGTCATCGGAGCGGCTCCCGTTGTTATTTTGCCACGAACGACGTTTTCTTCACATTTTACGTTTATGTTAGTGCACACACGCATCGATTGAATAGATCGGTTTGCTAACATATTCAAATTTTATGCATACCAGTTTGACACAAGTTGCCTCTGACAACCGGAAATCTTGCCCGAGGTCTGCCTGACATAGCAACAGTTAATGTATGCAAAGTGGATTCCAAGTACTGAAATACCATTGCTATATGCCATTGACTATATTAGTAAACTGGTCTATTAGCCCTCATTCTGTGGTTAGCTATCTATTTTGCATGTTCAACGTTTGAAGAGATTGAAGAACCGCCGATTTTATTGCAATGTAGCTATTAATTAATCCCGACGCGCCCTCTTACGAAACTACCGCTTAATCATAAGCATTGATAGAGCCCGGACGATGATTAAGAAACTGCCAACTACTTGTAACTTCAGGTAAAGAGACTCTCCCTCTACCGTAACTATTAGAATCCGCGTCGATTTAAGCAAATTGCTGATTTACTTTAACTATTAATGATTTCCGATCCGTTCTTGAAATGAAATATACCTATATATAACATCTTATTCAATAAAACGAGGCCTATCATTTGAAATGGGCAGTTAATCCTCTAGCTATTGCTAAACGATCGATAAGGGAATCCTTTATTTCTTCGAGAGGGAACTTTGACCCCTTGACTATGGTACAGAAAGCGGCGTTGGTAAGATCAGGGATGTGTTATGGAAGGATATGAAGCAACTTTCTTCCTTTGAACCCATGTGCCAAGCCGCTGAAAAGTTATGTGTTCTCAACAGGTGCTGTTCAGGTGTTTGAACAATTATGAATATGATTGTGTGGCAACGGCTTCTCGGAGAGGACAAAAGAAATTTACAGTCTCATTTCGCTTGTCCCGTTCTGTTAATACTTCCATGAGCATAACAGGTATCAGCAAACACAAATAAACAAGTTTTTCAAGTGAAATATCTCTGTTTCACGCAGACACACACAAACGCCGTTAATGATAATACACAGCTTAATATATCATTTTGAGAGTGGTTGAATCCCCCAGATGCACAAGTTGTCGGAAAGTGAAGAAATTGGCCAATTTTGTAAGTAATAAAAATAGCTTATATGTCCGATTTTTAATGATTCCTCAATACTTTTCGAAACAAAAGCAGAGTAAAGGATCTGTCATTATCTGCCGTTAACTTCCTTAAAGTTTGCAAACAAATTTGTCAAAAACAAAACGTCTACAGACAAATGGGAAATTAAAGAAATTTCTTTTCAAGTTGACATCAGCTAAATGTCGGCACGGCACATGGAACATCAAAGCATTGTCATGATTATGGAATGCTTTTGGCATTCATGAGCACGCTTTAGAACCCATACAGATGTTTGAATATAATATGCTCGAGTTTCTACTCCTTCGTAACACCTCCCTGGTAAGATCAACCAGCAAGTGTAATGCAGGATTATGGCTTGTTAGCGCATTGTCAGGACAGGGATGTGAGCATAATATAGCATAATATATTCAACCATCTGTATGGATACTAAAGCGTGCTAATGAATGTCAAAAGCATTCCATAATCACTACAATGATTTGATGTCACATGCGCGCCACCGACATTCATCTGCAGTTAACTCGGAAAGCGATATCTTTAATTCCCTATTTTGCCTCTCGAAGCTGTGTTTCTTATCACATTATTTTGCAATTTTCAAGAAAGTTAAGGACAACACCACTAAAAATCCTGTACTCGGTTTTCTTCTAAATAATTGTTGAATGATGCACAAACGGAGATATAAGATAATATCCTTAGTCACATAATCAACAAATTTCTGCACTTTCCGCAGATTTCTGCAAATGTGGGATTCAATCATTATCAAAATCATATCTTAAGCTGTTTATTTCCATTAACAGAGTTTGCGTGCATTTGCGTGCAGCTGAGATACTTTACTAGAAAAAAATGTTTATTTTTGTTCGCTGATATCTCTTTTCCTCACAAAAGTATTGATGCAATCCAACAGAACTGGATAAGCGAAATAAGACTCTACATTTCTTTTGTTCTATCTGAGAAACCGTTGCTACGCAATCATGTTCGTTATTATTAAAACACCTGAAAAGCACATGCTGAGAAGACATTTTTTCGGCGGTGCCACGCATGGGTTCAAAGAAATAAAGTCGTTTCTTATCCTTCCATAACACATCCCTGGTCAGGGCAATGGTCAACGATTCTACACACTGGCTAGCCGGCCACGGCCATCATAACGGCGGCTAGCTCTCAACGATGAGCGTGCCCTTTCAGTTCACCTACCCGATAGACAATGTCCACGATGTCGAAACGGGGGGGGGGGGGGATGAGGAGGAGAGGTAGACCTTACATGTTTTGTGTATGTTGACATTAATCATTTCATTGCAACCACACGGAGGTAATCTGCAATGAATGTTCCGAATTTCTCGCCGGATTTTCCATAAATACAAAATTAGGAGTAAAACGCGGCAATAATACAAAGGGCAAAAAAGCCGTTTTCGTTAAGTATGCACAATATTCCCCCGAACTGCCTAGTGACGCGTTTGTTTGTTTTTTACTTTTACCTGTATTTCGTGATTCAGTTTCAATGGATGGAACGTACTCTGATTATATTAGTTGTTGCTTCTCAGACAAAACTCAGACAAGCTTCGGGGTTACCATTGGTAACGTATTGTTTGATCGATGTAAATAAGATCTGCATTTTAACGAGAATTGTCTATTATGTGAACGGCGTTCCTTGAAATACATTGTAGAATGCACGATAACGACAGCATCCAAGAGACACCGTGGGTGGTTGTAGTATCTCAGGCGTACACGGTGCCTCTTGGAGAAAGAAAATAAGAAAGTAGTCTGATTTGTACTTGAATTGATATCACATATGGTATATTTTCCAGCATATTTTAAATCATGAAATGATAACAAAAAACACTTGGAATGCATGCGATGGCTTAAATGTTTCGTCCTATATCTAGCAAAATTTTTCAGCACATACATTCATAGGCTACTAATGATATCAACATAAAAATGACAAATGACAATGATTTCTATCGTGTCGACCCATGCAGCTATAACACAATATAGGACATTGAGGACAACTTTGCGGTATTTGGGCAACATGATCACTCATCATGGTTATAATCATCAGTTTCAAAATCATCACTTCTTTCAACCAGGGAAGTGTAAGCCCTGGGGTAAGCACGAGAGTAAAAATATTTGTTGACACTTTTGAGAAATAATAACAAATAAGTTACAACTCAAATGAAGCTGAAATTGACACACCATAAAGTCAAATGTTGTCACATTTTCTCAGAGCAGGTTTCGTGATTATTTATTCTTGTGATAATGAGATTTTCACTTTAGGACAAATTTGGAAGTAAAATGTTTTGTGTATCAGATAACCAATTCAGAACACAACGATGACTATTGTGTATCACACCTGTCCATCCACTAGCAACTGGCTTCAGAGTGTCATTAATAATTCATGATGCTTCTGGTAGAAAAGAGGTTGTGAGTTGACACGCGAGATGCACAATGGCCATTGTTGTGTTCTGTTTGGATATGTGCCACGTTGTTGTCCAATACTGCTGGCCAAACTCTGTGTCTGATACAAACTAATAGACCATTTTCGTAATGTATGCACATTTTATGCACCACGTTCAAACAATGCGTTACTGATGGTAACCCCAAAGAGTGTGCGAGGTTTGTCCGAGTAGCAGCACCTCATACGTTCAGAGTGCGTCCATCCAATGAAACTGAATCACGAAATACAGGTGAATGTAGCAGCGCGTCACTAGGCAGTTATGGGGAAAGTTGTGAATAAATTACGAAAATGGATTATTATGTCCCTTTCTTGATTAGACGGATCGAATTCCTATTGTAAAGCCAAGACATCAGCGCTTCATATGAGTGTCAATATGATCGATCATTATACACGGATAAACCTAATTCATGTTATTCATAATCTACTTCTATACCGACATAACTGTGACACATAACTCATAAACATTTATCAAACATGGTTATTTTATAAAGGTGAAATTTTGATACATCAAACTTAGATATACCTAATTTATGTAAGTGAGAATAAGTGAACTGGTGATTGTAAAATTTTTCAAGGTCATGGCATGACTTTGACGTCATCTACGAGCAATTTAATGAAAATCTATGATCTTTTCCTCAAGATCTGATCATCTATAGCTAATGAAATTTGACATGTGTAGGTTTTATCTCATGTCTCAATTTATCGCTAAGTACATCCTGACGTTATATTTCCATATGAATCGAAAAAATGAATTTTCATGCATGACATGACATTTTTTTGTGATACCTTAGAGACATTTTTGTGATAAGCACTACATAAATGCTGTTAATTATTATTATTACTATTAAAGTTTGCGCCTGCGTCAATACGTGTTTGTGTGCAAATATTGCAAAAATCAATCGGCCATAGCTCTTCAGAACAGCAAACGGCCCCTGTTTTCTTTAATATTCGGAAAGAGTATGAAATGTAGATGTCATGTCATGTGTCATTTAACCGTTAAGTACATCGCTACGTTATCATATTGCCATATGGATCGAAAAAAAATGAATTTTCATGTATGACGTCATGATTTTTTTACCCGTTTTTGCGTATCTCGGTAATACTTCATCAAATTTCTCCCAAATTTTAGTATGTTGTGCCTAAGACATTGTTCTATGGTAGAATTTCCTTCATTTTTTCATTTTGATTACGTCTTCAAGGTGTAAATTTGATTATAGGCATTGATGTCAAAATCGGAGGTATGTACGTATTACATGTATGTCCATGGAAGGTGCATTTATTTCCAATCATGAAACGACATGACAATCTTTAACGAGCTATATCTCGCTTATGTTTAAATCTTTTACTCTGAAATTTCACCATGGATGGTCCATGGTGTCACCGTGCAATTATCAGCCCATGTGGGAATAATCGGTTCCTTATGTTAGAAATGTGCAAGCTATGCCCAGGAAAACAATATTATGCTTGTGATGTTGTTATGAGCACTTGCAGGTAGTCTGTAGTTTGTGCATAAATTCTGTCTATTATCCTGTTAATTTCTACCTTTGATGCTGAGCAAAATATAGAAACACTATATTATAATATAGGACACATATTTCCAGTTAGTCATTTTGTTATATACACATTAAGTTGTATCAACATAAGTCAACATACATTTTGATTTTTTATTGCCTGATTAATTAAAATGATAACCAAGGTGATTAATCACATCTGTTCGGTCCTAACGTTTAATGTATCGCGATCTTTATTTGAAATTAATGTTGGTGTTATTTATTGACAGAAAGACACACACGTTACCAACAGCTCCCGACGATTTTTAGGCAGGGGTGATTATCCTACAGGAATAATGTTGCACTTCTCAAAGAGCTCCCCATGGACTTCAATGTAGTGTGTGTGGTAGTTTAAGATATCTAACAGATTTGGCGATTCATGAATAGCACTCGGCCTACTTTAGTAAATTGTCTCTCCATTTTCTATTTCAGCCAGATGTGCGTAGGCAAATGAAGTATCGCACTTCATTGAGGGCACATGCCCATTGCTATTCTCAACGCATGTTTAGATAACGAAGACCCATACATTAGGTGAATCCCTCCATTGTAGTTCAAGACAAATTATACTCGCAAATTTCGCCAAAAGTATGAGAACGGATTTGGTTGTGTTCAGAACCGCAAGTAAGCAATTAATTATTTCACGATAATGACGTCAATGCATTGAAATTGAAATTCATCTTTAAAGACGTTAGTGAAAGGCAAAAAGCTTTAAACAGGTATTGATATCCTACAATTACAAATCCTTCATCTGATAAATAATGCATCCTTTGTTTCTTTTTCGGACAAAATCCGTGAAAGGCAAAAAGCTTTGAACAGGTACTGATATCCTACATTTACAAATCCTTTATCTGATAAATAATGCATTCTTTGTTTTGTTTTTCTCGGACAAGATCCGATAGCGAGATAGCAAAAAATAGGTTTACAGTAATGATGAATTTGACTTTACAATGATATAATATACAAAGATTATGATTTACATCAATGTGCAGGATATCACGACAAAGACAGCTAGGACTCTAGAAGTAACAAGCTACTGGCTTATATACCGCGAACATGAGAAATATAAGCACATACATGTCACGAAGATAAGAACTCCACACAACAGTAAGGAAAAGGGACAGGAGCGAAACGTGCAACACGATTTTTGCTCGTTATTAATTTCGATATTAGAGTAAAAAAAGAAAACACGAAATTAACTTCCAGAATATGTAGAGGCTGAATTTCCATTGATTCATTTGATATCGCAATGAGGTGACAGCAATCGCCCGAACTAGTTTAATTTTGTAAGTATTGAACATATTTTTCTACAGCTTCAACATGAAACTATAAAGTGCAGTGTAACAGTTATTTGGGTAACCATGGTAACGGGAGGTTTCCGTCAGATATTCTATCTGTTATAATGCCTCGATTATCCTATCTATGCATTTTCATGAGCTACCCACAATATCTTAATGAACATATTTGCTTTATTGATTCACAAATGACAAAGGAAGAATATTGACACACGATTCGTATATGAACATATCTGTTTAAAAACCCTTCTTAATATATTGTGTAAAAAACTACAAAAAAGTTGAAACGTCGCAGTGTATATTTGCCCAAATGATACACCACTCTTTGGCAATTCAGCCCATTGAGAGTTTTCGTCATGATGCAGGTGAACCACGTCAATCTAGGGGTTGGGATGGGATGGAGGAAATGAGCTGATCTACAATCAACAACGGAAGTTAGGGGCAAAATGCATACCCTGTACTCTTTCTCTGTCATTTGTGCCTTTTTACACAAATGATACTCACACATAGAGCAGCATTTTGGGGGTACACAAAAGATAAAGCAGATCACCACAAATGGGCGCGAGAAAAACATAGCTTGATTCCTAACCCCACGAAGATCGCGCCTCGGAATGTATAAATGCTGAAGACCACATATTAGGAAAAGGAAAGCAGAGATGTATTGATTATTTCGATGGACTTAAAGCGCGTGTCGATAGAAAATGTTCCAGTGAAGGGCCAATACTCTAACGTGATGAGTAAAGTAGGGAGAAAATTGTCTCGTGTGAGCCGTAGATGACCGAATCCAGTTGCACAGCACTGATCTAATAAAGGTCCACTGATACCCAGATGGGTAAGGCCCTCCTGTGTATTGCCTTGTACCACAGCTTCTACACTACGTGGTCTAAATTACCCCTTTTTCTCATGCTTCTTCCACCTTCCTTTTCTTCACTCGACTTGTCAAAAAGGATACTTAGGCTTTGATTTGTCATACTGTATTGATTGTGTATTATTTCTGCACAAACATGTTCGTGGACATGGCAGTCATTCATCCCCAATCATCCAGCTCTTCTCTCATTAAATTTCCTGCACAGATCTTCATCGTCGTTACCAGTAGCATACGATACCAACTGACAATATAGAATATCGCGCGATGTCTATGACAATCACCCAGTTCATTTTAACATGTTTAACGCGCTTCTAACAATGAGTGACGTCTGGGCAAAATTGCTTTGCAAATCCTGAAAATTCCCCACCAAAAGCAATATTTCAAGAGACTTGATTGCATCGTTGGCCGTTCTGTTTCAGTGTTATTATCTCTGGTGTGGGAGAAGAGGAGGCGTCGGGGGGGGGGGGGGGGGTATATGAGAGAGACATTTGCATTATCTAGTGGTATTGATGCAGAGCAATAATATGGCTGCGGGTTTATGTGACAAGATAAGGAAGGGCGATGTTCTGGACGATTGTAACAGTACAGAACCACTTCTGTCGGTGACTATACAGTGTTTGTGTATAGATGTCATGGATCTATGTTATAGGTGAGGTATTGTAGTCGGGGGTGGAGGGGCACGGGGGCGGAGGGGGGGGGTGGGGGCGGTGCCTCTTTTAAGCATTTGTACATTTGTACCTGTTTGCATTAAACAGATACTCCTCTCCGAGTCCTATTTAAACAGTGAAGGTAATTCCGCGGAACCATTGAACCAACGGAAAGTACAAACTCTTTAATGCACTTTGCTTGATAAATAAGATAACAAATATAAATGATTAATGCGTTGATGTACGCAGTCGAACGATATGGCCTACTCATATCATAACGCCCCCACAACAGAAAGAACACAATATCTGTCCGCTAATCCTTCCCATTAGCGCGGATTAATATCGCATCCAAGAGACATTTATACTACACGTGCAATAAATCACCCCAGTAGCCTCCAATACTTGCATATACGACCGAAACAACAACAACAACAACAACAATAACAACAACAATAACACCAACAAGATATTAATCTACCAAGTAACAAAGTGCTATAAATTTCCCGCCTTCTCTTGGATAAAGTGGTCTTTGCCGGGATACGAGTCATGCATGCCCTTTTCAAACATAACAAGTTACGGATATAGAATGCGCGGACCCATCATTGCCTTGCCATCATTGCCTGGCCTCGCATTGTTTTTTCAACAGAGGCCAGTGCGTGGAGAGACAATTCTTATC
The DNA here is from genome assembly GCA_963669155.1 of Arbacia lixula. Lineage (NCBI taxonomy): Eukaryota > Metazoa > Echinodermata > Echinoidea > Arbacioida > Arbaciidae > Arbacia > Arbacia lixula. The sequence continues at coordinate 17,382,974 of OZ022578.1, read as the reverse complement.
CCTTTATGCGGCATCGGGCAAACTACGCACTGGTTTACGGGTTTTGCGTGTATACTCGTTCACAAATGCATTGATGGTGCATAAAGAGTTAAAAGGGTTTCGTCGTAGGGTGCGTTTGCATTTGCGGATACACTATTCCCTTTGCTTCATATGCCAACACCAATTTTACACCCCTCTCCCCACCCCCACCCCCACCCCCACGCCCACCCCCCCACCCCCACACACACACACACACACGCAGACGTATCATATTAAACGTGTCAAACTTAAAACATATACGGCGACCAACTGGTGTTGAATTGAACACACATACACATATAAACAAATACACACACCCGCACATACATACCTACGCACCTCCACGCACTTCCACACATATACACATATTGGCATCCACACAAACACACCAAGATATGCACATGTGGAATAAAACTCCGATGTTACATGGTTTAAAATACTCCCCACAAACGCGGTGCCTGGCTTTGATTTGTAATTGGCCTTACACATATAGTACTGTGACCTTAGTGCCACTGGAGTATCCGTGATCATCTCCTTGGCGACGAATGCGCAGAAACAGGGAACATTGACAGGGCAGTACCATATCACATTGCAACGTGTCATAACACAATTTAATTGGAATACAATAGCAATGCGAATTATTGCCATAGTAACAGAAGAAATGGGGCAAACGAAAATCAGAACTTTGTAATACGCAAGAAATGGTGCGGACACAATATGTGAGTTTATGTGTACGTATTTTTTGGAAATACATTAAATCAAATGAGTTCAGAGGTATTATTCATTATATATATATATATATATATATATATATATATATCATACATGTGTGTTTGTGTGTGGAGAGAGGAAGAGGGAGGGGGTATGACTACTTGTAAAGCATGGTAGAAAACAAAAAAAAAAACCTACAGGAAGGAGATAGGTGACATGTCCACAATGTAAAAAAGTACATACCTTGTGTGTGTGGGAAGCAGGTATAGTGCACTTTCACACCAACGGTTGCTGATGTGTTTCTGCTTTCCGTTAACCACTTCAACACCGGTGTAGATCTCCTGTCCGTACCTGCGATGATACATATTGTCAATAATGGTCACGCTAGTGGGAGTATGGGCATATATTAAAAACTACAATGAAGAATTATTAACTCTTTATGCGCCATGAAAGCAAAGTTGCCCTGGTAATAATCATTCTCATAGGGCAAAATGAAGTCTGACACAAAAGGAAGTTAACTCTTTTTGCGCCATTCAGGTAATTTTTCACCGGTTATACACATAATTCCCATGGGACAGTATGGAGTGTGGCAGAGGAGGAGTTAAGGTCCATTTACACGGGAGTGGTGTCCCGCTGCCGCCTGCTGCATGCAGGGGGAGGGGGGGGCACAGTGGTTTCCCTCAATGGCAGAACGAAATGCCGTTACAGTCATTATTTATGGTAAATGCCAAGTTAGTCCACCGCTTGGCCTTAGGGAATAATTCGTCTGAACGTACCTCTAGAGTTGAGCATAAACTCCACTCCTTTGGGTCCGCCGTGAGTAAACAGACTCATTTCACACACTGCAGTCAATACTCTGGCTTCAACACGCTAACATGTTTAAAGACCCCACATGGAAGTTGCCTCCATAAAAAACAGTTGGTGAGTTAAGTTCGTCCACTTGCCCAATGTCATAGCATGGACCCTATGGTCATAGTCTTAATGGAAACTAGTAATAGTAGTACTAGTAGTTAAAACATGCATGTTCTATATTTTGTTGACAGTGAAAACTGAGGTACCGCTGAACGGAGGAAAACTTATGCACGGAATGGTTTGCGAGCACGGATTGTGGCATCTATACCAGCTGGTAATTATAATTTGATATTTATCTAGTTTTTGCAATGCTCGTTTGATGCTAGCGTTTGTTCTTACACCTTTATACAGAGTGTTGTCAGCCGTGAAATGACACTTTCCGCTGCCTAGTCCCCGTGACCGTCGCGTGTACCATGGGTTGAAACAACCATCTGACTCCTAGCTTTACCCTGATCAAAACAAAGTATGCCGAGGTGGGATCGTCTTCAAACGCTAATCCCATTGATACGCTGCCGTAAGCCAGTAGTTCATGGAGTGTTAAGCATGAAACCGTTCAGACACGAGTGGGGTTGGTTGAGGTGTGGTGAGTCCCGACAGCTCGACACGCCCCCCCCCCCCCCCCCTCGTGATACACGTACATCATTGACCACATCATCATCGGTATCAACGACCGCTGGGCATAGGTGGTAGCTCCAACGTTACATGTACCCAACATGTGCACTTCGAACGGATTATTAATCGCGATGAACAGCACACCCTCACACGCATAAAACCAACCGAAGATCCCGCCGCTACCAAAAGTATGGTCCTAATGACCTCCTTCCCTTTATATACACGCTATCTTACTCTTTGCTGTTCAGTCACACTTTAAACACGTATTGTATAGCTTTGGTTTAGTCAGTGATGTTCTTCAACACGGAACGTTTCAAAAAATCAGTTGAAAACAGATGTTTTTCATGGATCACTCAAAGGCCATTTCAGTGACCTACTAAAACGGAGGCAATATTACATCCTAATAAACATGTAAATCATTTCAATATCGAACAACGATCTTCTTAGAAATAAGGTTATCAGAACATGACGGGGAATGTATCATACATGTAGCAGCATGTTCTCTTGAGCGGCCGCCAAGATATAAGCCCAAAGGTTGCAGAACATCGCACTACAAGGATACATTTATTATACAACAAAATACATTTTGTGCGCTGTTCTCTGCAGTGACTGTCAAAATAAAAGCCCAAATGTCATGAATGTACGGGCGCTTAAAAATAATGCGCCTGTCAGACGGAGCACTGTTCAGCCACATGAAATACTGCATTCATCCCATTCATCCAATCAAATCTCCAACAATCAACCAGTGGATTTGTGTGTAGATTGGGTTATCATTTTTGGCGTTCATCGTTCATCGTCTTGTGCATATAGTTTTCCTAGAATGTGAAAATAACGCACATAAGCCTCTCAGATTAACATGTTGTTGACGCATGTCGTGCAACGATGCAAAACAAACAAGTTTTAAATATAGGTTTAATTTGTTATCCTTACCACGGTGAAACGATTTGGTACGTCCATACAATGCTGTATTTGAGTTATTTTAGACGTTGAGTTTGTGATGATTAAGAATCATATTGATGAAAAGTACGGATGACGGGAAACTTAAGATCTTCACGAGCTTGCTATATATGTAATTCAACTGTCTGGAAGGCAGTGGGTGCAAGAAACAAAAGGCAACAGAAGGGAGTGAGCGAGCGACTGGCAATTGGAAAGAGAGGAGTGAGGGAACGAGAAAAAGAAATAAAGAGATGCGAGAGAGAATGAGAGAGAGATAGAGAGAGAGAGAGAGAGAGAGAGAGATGTCGCAACATGACAGTAAGCATTTTAAGCATATGACTAAATGCACTACAGGAATCAACAGGCCATACATGATTCGCAAATACGAGAAAAGCACACTGCGCTATTGAAATAGGAACGCCAGACATCGCACCCACGGTACAACATGCGTGACCATTCACACTGATAGGACCAACAATCCTTGGTACCGCTGTCCCGAGCATACATGTCAATGGTGTTTGCTCTCAATGTAATGCCTTGCACGTGCATGTTCTATCTTCACACACTATAGGACTGCACGGATGTAAGGGATCGAAGTGGCGGTTCAACGGGCTATTTTATGCGGGAACAAAAGGATGAAGGCGGCGGACTTGTTGCCTCAGGTGCTCGTACTCTTTACGCGCGAGGAGTGACAAGGAGTGAGACAGGGATGCATGTCCGCGAGGTAATATATATTCCCCTTCAACCTAAAGGTTAGCGCCAACACGTCCATCTCTTTCATATCTACCCCCACGCTTTTTATTCTTCTGCTTCCCTCTTTAAAGGGTTTAATGATCCATTTTGCAGTACAGCTTTGGGTCAAGTTCAACATTCATTCGGAAATTTAAAGAATACCAACATCAAATTAACCACGGGATGAAATATAACCCATTGCCGGCGTACATTTAATACGCTTTTTTCCCCTTTTACATCTCAAATTGAAAACAAATTTTCCTTCTCAGTGATCAAGTTACCTTGTATTTCTTTTCTCTAAATGACATATTTCCGTTTTAAGCTGACTACATTACAGATCGTTATCTTGGCTTAAGTGTTTTGAAATAATACCAATTGTTTAGTGCAAACAAAACTGGATTTATCGCTTTACAATTGCTTCCAATGTAAGCAAAGCAGTGGGTGAGATGTTTAGCACATTTTAACAAGTCTTTCAGCCATGAGTTGCTACCTTCTTTCCTACTAGTTCCTTTCTTCTTGCTCCTCCTCACCCAATTACCATGGCGACCACCGCTATAATCGTTACGCACTTAATCATACTTCATGTCACGTGTCTTAATGAATTACCGACGTCATTGTGAGGTAGATACATATAGAGGTGGAAACATGAGAGAGAAAGATATATGTACATGCATACATTTATACCGGCTTGTAATTATTATATAAATGTTGGCTGCCGCTGAAAGACACATCACATAATGTTCATACCAAGGGGATTCGCTCTGCGCTGAGGGAACGTAAATAAGTCAAGCGCCGAAGGCGAGGGACTTATTTGTTCCCGAAGCAGCAGTGCAAAACCCTGAGGTTTAAACATTTTGTGATGTTTACGACAACAAAGCCATCATATGATATATTATACAGATTAGTCTACCGAACATTTAGTTTAACATATAATAGTAACATGTATCGGAATATAGTCACTCCACCTCGCCTCGGCAAGCCCACTTCATGTGGCTGTGTGGTTGAAACATGCATGCAACGTATCAAGTATACACACAGGCTAGGCCGGTAGAGTACCCCCAGTACAGTGCCCATAACAAGGGGGGGGGGGGGGGTGAACGCAGCGCGTCTATCAGCGCGTATTGATCAGCGCGTTCACTTGCGTGCAAAATGTTTCCCTAGAGAAACATAACACTAATATCGGCGTTATCATGGTTATGTTGACTGGCAAAATGATGTCAGCGGGTAACATACCAATTTGTCTTGGTGACACGTGACCGCATTCAATCTATCGGTAATCAATACTAGACTCACCAAAATAATATTATTTCATATTGATGTAGTTTTTGCAATGCTGGTTCTATGTTGGCTTATTTTTTACACATATATACAGAGTGTTGTATATTAACATGTATACATATACAAATAAATAATATATATGTACAGAGAGAGGGAGAGACAGAGAGACAGATGGACAGAGGAATAGAAGAAGAGACAGAAACAGACTGAGAGACCTGGAGAGAGCGAGGGAGCTAGAGAGAGGGAGAGAGATCGGTGGAGGTGGTAGAAGTAGAGAGATTACCGAGAGACAGAGGGAGATGACAAAAATAATGAAAAAGATAAAGGACAGAGAGAGGGACAGGTGGAAAGAGAAGGAAGGGATGGAGATAAAGAGGGAAAGAGAGAGAATGTCGAAAGAGCTAGTAAAATAACTGTAACATGAAAAGTAACAGAGGACGGCGACTAGTCATGCTAATAGCGTACTTGAAGGAGAAGAAGCGAGAGGAAAATATAGATATATGAAAGCGAGAGAGAGAGAGAGAGAGAGAGAGAGAGAGAGAGAGATAAGGGGGGAACAGAGGCAGGGAAAGAACAACAGAGAGAAGGTTTAGTAAGAAAGACAGACAGAAAGAGAATGTGGGATAAATAGATGAGCGACCGAGAGAAGGAGAACGGCTGAGATGGTGGGAGAAATTGAGAGGAAGAAGTTGTTATTCGGGCTAAATTTGGATGAAATACAACCAAACGCTATTCACCATTTGTCCTCAACTTGTGCCTGCATCAGGAGTGGGTAAATCGACGTGATTTTTGGACGATTTCATTACAAAGCGATAGTGTCTCCTCATACGCCACACATCAAGCACGCATTAAATTGAAACTTGAAAATGGTTAAACTCGCCAAATCTTATCGCATAGTGTACACTCTCTTTATGACATGCCATAGTTCCAAAACCTCCACGAATGTAATCGCATAACCAGCCAAAGTTGTTCTTGTCAATTCGTTTTTAGATTTCCATGCCCTGCAATTTAATCTGTATCCATCCCTATTTCACCACGTCCACTATCTGGTTTATTGACTGACATGTGCAAGTACAGAGAAAACGCCATTCATTTATTACGCATTTGCTCATGAAGGAGCGTTGAAAGGTTTATGGAGCCATTTCCCCCGCCCCCTTGTCCTTTGTATAATGTTTCTGACTGTGTGCTCTATGAATGTTAGCGTGCCGGAACATATATCGTCAGATGAAGAGCCACAAAGGCCTTTTATTTCATTACTGCCCCATCTCTTCCCCACTCTCCTTCCTTCATCCCACGAACCATAGTAGTGTTTCATTTTCCCCCAGACATTATCTACCTTTTAAGAAAAGTACATTTCTATCATAAGAATATACATGATAATTTTTTATTGTGGTATTCAAAATAATCTGGTCTGCAAGTACATAACTGCAGAGTAAGAAAGTGTTCCTTCTTTCAAAGTTGCCTTCTTTGAAGTATGAACCTTTAAAAATTGGTTCATGATTACATAATTTCGGTACCATTTTTATTTGGATATTTGTATCCACGAGTGAACGACGGACAATCTACGGAAAACTGCAAAATCCCACTTGCGCCAAGTGACCGCGTAACGAATAAAGCAAGTTATAAATAAAAAAAGAACATTAATATTATCATCGTCATCATTATCTTCACTATCATCATTATCGAGTGTACTTGAATGCAATAAACTATCTCAAAACTTAAGCACAAGAACAATAAAAATGTATCTTGTTGCTTTTGTCTTTCGTTGGTTAACAATGACAATTTATAATGGATATATGTGCTTTTATTGTACTTTGTAAAAAAAACCAAAAGGTTAAACAAATGTTATAAACAATGAGCCCTGTTTAAGTAGCACAAGTACTGGAATTATGACTTCTTTTCATTGTGTGTGTGTATGGGTGTGTGTCTTTCAATATGTGCATAAGTAGTAACTTCTGTCAAAATTTGTTTTGGTCTTAGACTCTTTACCCAGCCTCTTGGCGCATGTGGGATTTTACAGTCTTCCGCAGATTGTTCGTTGTTTAGTCATGCATGCAAAAATCCAAGTGGAAATGGTACTAAACTATGCTGGGAAGATCACTCTACCAGGATACAGTCATAAATCCGTGATTAAATATTCATACTTCAAACAAAACAACTTAAAAAAAGGAACATTGCTTTGACTCACTCTGTATTTTAGATATTCTGTATAGATATATACAGTATAAACCAATGAAAAATCGCTTTTGAGTTCCTGTTATGAATATTTTGCTGAGATCCGTATGATGCGGGTTCCAGATGTTGGAATATTATATATTATAACTGTACGTTTTGTGGGATTTCCATTTATTTCATTTATGTAGCCCCGTCAATGATCAAAGCACTGTTCTACCTTCACATCATAACTGGGTTAAATTTGAGAATAGGGGTTTTCAAAGTATCCACTTGTTTAACATGAAAGTCTGAAACACGCATTACACACCCCGGGAAGATGTACATGGGGTTCTGTTATTTTCTCCTTTTTTTAGATTGAGCTGGTACCTGTAACTGTTGAACGCACTTTCCACAGCCTGCATTGTACTGCATATTCGGATGAATCTGCTATTGTCTGTTGCTATATATTCATCCTCACAAGGTTGATTCAGACGAACGTGTTGTGTATTGCTTACAATACATTTTAATCAAAGAAATCGGTTTCTTTTCATAGCTCGTAGCTTACAATGTTTCATTTCATTCAGTTCAACAGTCACCAATCATACCTCAAAACTGTCATCTTACTGTTCACAATAGAGCTAATACCACCAGGTTGCGATTACTCCTACACGTAAAGCGTAAATGTGAACGTAGTCAATGGTTGTGCAAGTGTGGAAAACAGAGTATAATACTGGGTTTGTATGGCATTGTCGTAGGTGAGTTCATGATTGCCAATGATGGATGCAGTATTTTGAGGAGTTTCCCTGGGTGTTGTGGAGGGGTGAAAGGTGTTCTCTAAAAAATAGGGACGGGCGGTGGTACCCCTGAACGCATTGTACGTTAAAGGGGAACAAAAGCCTGATAATTAATTGAACTTAATCAAACCGAGAAAAATCCAGAAAAAAAATCGGGAAAAGTTTGAACACATTCAAAAATTTGAAGAAAGTTATTCATATTTTGAAAACAAATCTGTAATTCTTGCTCCGGCAATCGCGTTCGCTTAGTCAAAGGTACCGTATTGCCTTGTTTATGTAGAACACTGACCACTCAGTACGGCATTGGTAAACAATAAAGGTTAATAATCATGGTTCAGTCGTGATCTTTCTCCTCCTTAGAATATATCTGATTTATTTCAAACTTTGTTTTTTCTCATTTGTCTCGTTTTATTCAACACATCTAAGTAAGATTATTATCAGGATTTCATTCTTCTTTAATGATACGGAACTCTTAGGGTTTTAATTGATGATGAGGATGGGAAACCCTCATACGTACAACGCCGTCTGGTTCCACCATTGATTAATCATTCAAATATTTCGTATTCGTTTTCATGATTACCTTATGATAAAAAAGGAACGTTTGGAGTCTCGTTGCAAACCGGTATGATGTGGTACTAAATGTATCACCCACGCAGACATTGACATGTGCCGCTGGCAAGTCATTATATTATTGTATTTGGCACGCCTTGCGGGGAATTAATAACACTAGTGTCGTTCATACAAGGAATTAAAACGTCAAGTTAACGAGAAGTTTTGAATCTTCATATTGATTTGAAGTTTGAAAACCACGAGCGAGTCGTAGATGGTACGCACTTGTAGTTTTCTGCCTTGAGGACATAAAAAAGACCGAAAACCGATATAAGTTTTCATCAAGTTTTGAACAACCTCTCCTTGCGAGGTAAGCTGTATGGCCAATCAGGGTAGACGTGTGCATGTGGCTTGTCGTTGGGCCGAGGAAGGCTGCCCCGCTGTTTCAGTACTACCGGCATGACGGGTTTTAAACAAAGAGTACAACTCGTTGTTTCTAGCACCACTAAGTGTCGTCGTTGTAGCACATCTTGAGAATGCTACACGTAACATTTCTGTAAAATTTAAAGCTACAAAACACTTCGTTTGTACTGTGAGAACACGTACAAGTTAACTGGCTCCAAGAAAACGCTTGATATTCCACTACCTCACACGAAAGAAGAAGACCGTGAGAACATAGCAAATGCCCATCATCGCACCCTTTTTTCGGTTGACAGTGATCTACGTTGTGCCATTTTAGAAGGGCAGGCGGGGGAGGAGAGACGGTAATTACGGTATAAATGCGATCATTATGAGAGCAATTCGCGTTTAATTGATTGATTGCATCTTTTATATATAGCTCAATCCCTTTTGAACGTTAATCCTGAATATTGTGAGGGAAAAATGTAATTGTGTTAAAAGGGGGTCATGTCCCAAAAGAGACACATTCCTTTGGTTCTTCACAATGAATCGTAATATACAGAAGTTTCTTTACGTCGAAACACTCGAGCATTAACCACATACAACGTTCATTCTGCTTCCCATGAAGGATACGGGTAATAGTAGTCTAATGTAGTTTCTGGTCCTGGGAAACACAGATGTTGCCCCAAGTATGTATTTTTAACAGTCACGTTCAATGTATGCCCCAACGAAAAGTTACATTATTGGCCAGGTGGCAAGGACCTCTTGAGGAAATGGCACTTTAAAACAAAAACAAATTGTCATGTCTTCTGAGAAAGAAAGAGAATAAGAGAAAACACGGGGGAATTATCTGAGTGTGTTTTGATGAAAACTCTGAGGAGCGACACGTTACATATAGCTCTTAGATGCTGCAGATAATATGCACAACCTTTGCATCATTTTTGAGAGAAAAAGGTAAATGTTATCTGACAGATCTGCGCGGTCGTAGCGTCCCGTTACATAGGCCCGAAGGGATAGGACATGCTCTACGAATCAAAGTAGCTGTAAAACGAACAAGGAAGATTGGTTTCAACAGCATTGTAATTGAAAGGACACATTAACGCATAGCTGTAGGGAACGAATCAATCTTTGAAAAGTGCGATTTGTGTGTATATGTGTGGGAGGGGTATCTATCTATCCGACTGGACTGACGCTCCTTTCCTGACTAGCAACATTTACCACAATTCTTCTGAGAAGTGATGCGCTTTCTCGCATATATACGTTCGTAAGTTTTACATGATACTCAATTCTTTGTAAATTGTAACAACATGGCCCCATAGAAGAACCTCAATGTGCTATGCTGTTAAACTGTTAGAAATGAATGAATGCACGAATGAACAATTTTTATAATTTCCACCTACCAATGCATTTAAGATGGTGAATTCCTTTTTCTATTACCCCAACCAGTTATGTTAAAATGAGCATGCTGTTTAAGAACCTCTCTTAGAATGCAAAAATTTAAAAGTTGACTTTAATATGTTAAAAGGGCTCTTACACTTGCAAAAGTAGTCTAGTACATGCCGACCATATTAGTATACTTGTTATTTCCACTCTTACAATCACACCAACTCAATCTAATGAATGGTGTATGCAGGGATATAAATCAGTTTTGTGATAATGCAAATGGATGGCACATTTATTAGCTTAATTGTGTAATTATTTAAAAGTTTAGTGTAGTAAGTGTTTATACCTATTTTGAATTATACGACATTGATCAATTTCATATGATTCACAAACGTGATATATATGCCGTCCTTGTTGTTCAAAATAATTTGTTGTTGTCTGCAAAGAGGGCAACGCTTCCTACAAGCATATTTATTAATGAAATGCGTCCTTGAAGTTAAATCCGCAACACTTCCTCCTAGCTGATTGGACCACGTGACTGTACAGCCTTCCGAGCATGTATCATTCCTGATGGCCCAAAGGAGTAATTAGGTATTTACATAATCACCGGATCTGAAGGCCGTTTGCGGCTCACGGACCTTCCCAATGAGACTCTGAATTATTGAGGGTATTGTGCCTACTACCTGGAATATTAGTATTAGCAATTATCAATCTTGAAAATTAACACAACTTGATTATCGATCACGTTAATTGGTCATCAATTGCATTCGCATTGCAAAAGGCGGGTAAACAAAAAGCATTGTGACGTCATGTTGGGCACTTCTCTTTACAAATAAAATCCGTGACTTGGCTGTGGTAAAAATTATGAAGGGGGACTTAGATCTAGGCATTTATTTACTATAATAAATAGTGAACGTTTTTGAACAATAAATTGTACACTGTTTATATGATAGAGAGAGATATATAGACGTATATATATATCTGATTGTTCTGTTTATCTAACCATGTTTCCATTATGCATGTATGCATGCGATACTGTACATGTATACAGTACACATATCTGTATTATTGATTTTATGAAAATATGTTACACTTATATACACATTAACTACACCATGAATATATATTTATGTCATACAGATGTGTGATAACTGTAAACTATATATCAATCTTTTTGAACAGTTTATCTCTTTATACAGAGTTGATGACATCGAAGTTTGTGTATATGCACCTCACGGTGAAAAGCCAATGTGTGCGTGCTGATAGCGGTTGTACTTCCTGCGCGCCTCTTGTTACCCCGCGACCGCAGATCACGTTACCCCCCTGGAGCCCGCGATACACCCGACACAAGACCTCATTCTCACGTCCACACCATTCGATGCTCCAACACCTCTTCCTTTCGCTGCTTTTTTTGAGGGTTGTAAATTGTATTATTTCTTGATTTAAGTTCTTCACTTCTTTACGATGCGTACTTGGTTTTTTTTTTCTTCTCGGAAAATGACACTTTATGTTGCGGTTGCGTGGTGAGAGGAACCGGTTCATCCACGCGTTCGGAGTTCGAACTTTCTTTCATAGCAACACCCACATATATATATGCCCAATAATACGCCATTCACTGTACCTTTTACATGTAAGTGTACCTCGGATGGAATGGCGGGCATGAAGGACATTTCATTTGATTGAAGTTTCGTTTTGGAGTAAAACTTTGTTTGTGTGCTTGTTTTTAGTTCTGGATATTAATATACAACGATCGATGCAACATTTTTCCAGCGTTCAGCGGTAATAAAAAAAAGAGAATACTGCAACTCTTCAATGCGGTTGCTTTAGTGATTGTGGGCCCCTCAGGGTAAATATTGTTTCATGCCGGTTAGGATATCCTAGGTGTCAGGGAATATAATGTCACTATTACATACTGAATTAATCACCTGTTAACTATTTGTACCGGCAATGTAGCTCCCCTCCCACTCTCTTTCTCTCCCTTTATCCCTTTTCCCTTTGAGCTATCTCTCTCTCCCCTCCACCCCTTTGTCTCTCTCTCTCTCTCTCTCTCTCTCTCTCCAACCCTTCTTCTCTCCTTTTCACTCATCTGAGCAACACACATATACATTATATGTTTACAAATCGGAAAAAGTAATACTATGATGTGATGCACCAACGCGCAAAACATTATGTTTACAATATCGTAGAGAAAGGTTTTAAACAGTGTACACGTGTTCACATACGACCACACGTGCTGTCAGTATGAAACAGAACGGGCTGTGATCCATTTCGCGGCTAAAGTAGGGTAAATACTATATGGTTCCGGGGATGGTGCCAGAGATTTCCGATCTAACTAAGATGAGGGAGAGGGAAGGTTGGTCTACAGGAACACGCCAACTCACTAGCTAAAGATCTGAGGAAAATCAAATATCGCGCTAGTGAAAGCGTGCTTATGTAAAACAAGTAAATCTGAAGAAAAAAAACCAGCATTTTCAAAGGCACCAAATGAACTGAGACACTGTCTCAAAACACGTGAATGTAAGATATTAGCTTAATGATATCTGGCTTGCCGGTTGTGTCTGTACGTACAAACATAATGAGAGCCGGTCCGTATAGTTCAGACTACGACTGACAACGGCCGACTGACTGACAACGGTTGCTGTCTGCTGACGGAGGGAAAGTTGACACCACATAAGGAAGTGGATCTCCTGCTATATCGTGTGGATATGAAAATAAACATGGAGGTACTGTAGTGTTGAGAACCATCGGATCTTTACGAATGAACTCTGAATTGAAAGGAAGTAAGAGACATTGTCTTGATACTTTATTCTCTTGGTTTGTATACAGTGAGCCCACTCGACAAATTCTCACCTTGAGATAAATACTATACTACTGGAGAAAAAAAGGCTATTTCGGATAATGGTGAGATAAGATAATAGTATGTTCAAGTATACATTTTAACGAGGATTATATATACGACTTGCACCATGTGTGCTTTTTGCTACTTGCTTCCATTTGTCATACATGTCGGCAAAGTACCCGCCGTGGGGAAAGGGGGAGGCTAGATGTCAACAGTCGTCATAGTTTCGGCCTCATTTTTTTCTTTTCTTTTATTTTGGATCGGGCCTCGAAGGACTTGGCTCGCTTTGTGGAATAAATCACGCTTTTAACATGAAAGTATTTGCGTCTGCCCGCCTGGACAAACTGCCGTAATTCTTTGTCAGATATTGATTTCTCGGCGTGCCTAAGGGGTGTCCATGCCCGCGGTATGATGAATATCTCCTTTTTGTAGTTTGACAATAAGCTCGGATGGAGTCGGGTTTCAAGTTTAGTCTCTTTTAATGCCGGCTTGAAAAAGGAGCTCTTTGTCTCAAGCTGTAGATTAATTGCTTTTCCAGACAGCGCAGGCGCATCTTGCCATTCGTGCGTTAATATTCTTTCGAGTTGAAGATATCTGTGGTTTGCGCTGTGAACTATTTTGTGTATGAATAGATAAAGTAATTACATAGAGCAACTGAACACAGTAGGGATGTGGTGAAAAACACTCTAGGAGAGAGAGAGAGAGAGAGACAGAGAGAGAGAGGGAGACAGAGACAGAGAGAAAGAGAGGGGGAGAGAGATAACGAAAGCAACATTTAGTGAAAGGGGAGAGAAAGATAAAGATAAATAATGTGAAAGAGAGAGAAATAGAAAGTGATGAAGATAGAGACATGAAATTAGAGAGAGGGAGATGATGAAAAAAAGAGAAAGAGGGATAGATAAATGATGAGAGAGAAAACGAGAGAGAATATGCAGTCACAGATAAAAACAAAATCATAGGATTTATCATTGATGAAGTCCAAACACTGAATAAATAAAAGATGTCTAAATTACACCAAAACCTCAATCACATCCTTTTTTTGACTGAGTTGTAATCAGCAAACATGTTCCTGCACCCTCAATTTTCCTCTTCATTTCTTGGCACTCTCTCTTCTAGTAGACATACGAAATTAGTTTAAAAATGATTGGGATTCATATTGGTTATGTTGAGTATTGCATTAATGACAAACGTATCAGCCAAGGTTTGGGGAGACAAGACTGCAGTTTTTAAGTTGATCTTCACTAAACCCCGGTAGTCTAAGTGGTACGTCATTATTTTAAAGTTGCATTTATGGAGTGTCATTTTAGAACATCCCTCGCTGCATAGGAATGTAATTGTGACTTAGAGCAGAAGTATATTAACCATTACATCTCCATTGACCATATATATATATATATAGAGAGAGAGAGAGAGAGAGAGAGAGAGAGAGAGAGAGAGAAAGAGAGAGAGAGAGAGAGAGAGAGAGTTTAATATTTGCATACACCTTAACCTCACAACTTTTTTAATATCACAATCTCATCCTCTCATTTGCAATTCTACTGTTTTTGTAAGTATTTTTTGGTCTGTTTCGTGATAAGATACAATCATGTTGACAAACAGAGTATGCCATTGCAAGTCATAACTTGTATTATTTGTGAACAAGCTGAGCCTAACAAGCAAATTAGACATTGATATGCGTTTTAGGCATTATCGAAAACGTCACTGTTTCATATTAAACACACCGGACCTACTTGCATAAGTAATGTGCTCTTATTAACTTTCATAAAACTACATTTCAGAGTGCTGTAACGTTGAAATTGTAGATCCTGTACCCTCACATACTATTACTCTGTATGACGCGCATGATAAAGCGGTGATCACGCCCCTTGCGCGTCTTTCTTTCTTTCTTTTTTTTTTTTTTACAGTTTTAATGGCTCTTATTTTCATGTTTCAGGAAAAGTAATTATCATCATCTATCATTAAATGAAAACATAACGTACAGTTTGACAGATCGAGTTGCATTGGACTTCTGAGAATTATGCATCCGGATCTCGTGCCTCTCCCTCTTTCGGATCTCGAATAATATTAAAAGACATCCTGCTTTGCTGGCGTTGCGTATCCGCTCATAATGGCGCACACAGACATCTTAGAGCAGGGTTAGTGTCATCCCTCTATTGACTTAAGAAGGAGGCAGTGGAAGAGGGGGATGGGAGGGAGAGAGGCATGGATGATGGGGTTGACATCTAATCGTAGTCGGCAAATGGATCGATGGAAATGGATTTCGGGTCGGATATTTGCGTATATCAACGCCACGACGTAGGTTGTATAGCGATCCGTCACATCATGAAGCCTTTCCGTTGTCGGTTGAGTCGTTTATTCAGGCGGGTCGCGCCCGTGCGACGGGTCACGGGAGGGGTATTAATAAGGAACTTTTCACGTTCCACTGTCTCATGTTAGTATCAGGTAATACACGCAGATCATATAAAGAGCAGCCTTATGCTTAGCACCCAGAGTTAACTCTCTTTGCACCATAGGTGCATGAAATGTATAATACAGGGAGTCTCTTCATGGCTTGGTACCAACAGGGGGTTAAACATTTCAAAGAGAATGTAGAGCCCCCAATGTGGGCCCACAGCATTCAATCTCATTTGACTTCTCTGTTACAGCGCTCTTGTATCTGGAAACCTACACAGTGAAGGAATAACCATAAAATGATTTATAGATTGTATCAATATCATCTAACAATTCTCAAGTCTTCTCTCCTTCTTCTTCTCTTTCTTCTCTTTTCCCCTTCTATTCAGCTTATTGTCCACATTCTGCCCATTTCTTCTATCAACAACAATGATAGACTCCATCAGCATCTCAATGACGATTATACCGATTTTGACATTCTTACATCTTTATGCCTCTTTGCCACATGATTGAAGCATTTTGCCCACAAGCTAAGTACTCACATTTGCATGGAAGGCAGCATGTGTAAAGCTTAATGAAGACGTTTTAATTTTTTGTGTTTCTTCACTTTTCTTTGACTCATTTAAGGAAGTGAACTACAGTACTCAGAAAACCGCATCAGTATGTGGTCCCAAGTGGTTATTTTCGCCCATTGCGGCCACGCCTGGAGTTCGCAGCTACCAAGAAGCCATCGGAAAATGTTAAAGTTGATGAAGAGAAAACTCGTAAGGGATATCAACAGAAACGAAAAGGTAATTGGGAGACGTTTGTGAAACCTATGAAGATAAACTTAGATTTTGTTTCAAGACAGTCACCCATTAATCTCCTACGAAACATTTCATATTTTAAGATTTCTTTGATTACTTACTTATCGTAATGATTCTATAATCTACTTTTCAAAAATTAAAAAAAAAATCTTCGAGTTAGCTTGTTTGAAGGGTTCTAATTCCCTTTAAAGCTTTCCGTTTACGCACATGCTAATACCTAGTAATGCTCCCAATTTCTCAAGAGGACTGAGGGAAGGATAGAATGCTTTGTAATCAGATTATTTGCCTTTGAGGCGTTTCTCTGTATGTTACGTCACAATATATTTCTTCGCCTCCCGTGCTGCTATCAACACATCCGTTATTGCATTCTTTTAAGTTCATTTATTGAGGACATTGGCTTCAGAAAAAAAAACAGTTCGAAAGTCAGTTAGAGTTTTCAGTTAAAACTTTTTTTTGTATCCAATAGCTATAAAATGCAGCGAAGTTAACAAGCTATTAGTCATGTTTGACGCACAGCTCATTATACGAACTGGTATAATCTTGTCGGTGCCAAGCATGCAACTATTCTATGGGATTAGTGTGTACTTAACAATAAACCAATGGTGTATACTACTGTATGTACACGGAGGTACGCGTGTCTTTCAGCGGTGCAAATCATTTCTGTCAAAACCGAGCGTAATTATCCATCCATATAATTTAAAAATGAGAGATCTGGAAAGATGGCCAAGCCTCGCGTCAATGACAAGAGGGACTGACGGGGTAATACTCCCTCCATCCCGTCCATTACCTTCTGTAAGAAATGCATCGGGTGGAGGAACGCTCTATTTGCTTTATGTGTGTTTGAAGCCAGGTCCATCAGCGGATAACCTTCCTGTAGATAACGCTCAATTTTGACGTGAAAAAAAGATGTCCGTCTCCTGGTGGTTTAATGTTTCCTCGTCATCTGCCGTAATGAGATTTCGCTTCTTGTTAACTCTGCATGTGGTAGTGTATGTGTTGACACAAAAGTAATAAAGCAGCATTTTGCTTAAGATTCAAAACAAAGGCAACCTCGCTATTTTAGGCTTCTTTTGACACAATGTTCACTTATTCGAATGTGGTATACAATCTCATTTACCGTTCCTAGCGTACATTTGTTTTCTTTCTAAGTCAATCATTGTTAAGTCACAAGTCAGAATTGCTTATCAGATTATACTTTTCATCTTTAAATTAATGGAGCTTGTCACGGGCGAAATTCGAACAAAATGAAATTGAAATGTATACAGCTGATGGATCCTACGTTGGGGAGCATTCATACGAGAATTTTGATATGCTCTTGATGCCAACACGAAGTACATGGCACATTAATGAAAAGAGCGAGACGCGAAACCCGAGCTGTTGACATAAAGATTCCTCATTTCCTCGTAAAAATCTAAATCCGAAGCAAAGAAATTAAGATATTCATATTTGACTTCGCGTAATTACGAACGCAATATAAAGTAAACGTCACGTTCAGTCATTTGTGTTTAAAATTGGGATTGCCCTGTTACGGTCGTCACGGTCATGATAATTATATGTCGCTTATTGTCGTGCTGATAATGTGTCATGTGATTTGCCCGTTACTATTTATCGGCATAATATGCATAGCACATTATTGTGTTCATATTGTGTTCATATCAATGTTATTATTTCCAGCATTTCCGTTGTAGTATAGTCCATATACATTGATTCGTACAGCCACAACGCGTATTGATTAATGAAAATATACCGTTTCAGGAAGATGCACAATTACCACATACTATGCTAAACCTTAACTTGCCCAGTTCTCTTTTCCACTCTTATCTCACTCCGTTTATTTTTTTTCCTTATCCACCTCTGCTATCTCCCTCCCCCGTCTCCCATTCACTTTCAATTCTGTCCACCCCCTCTCTTCCGCTCTTACGTTGTTTGTTTATTTGTTCTCTCTGTTTCTAGGACACAGTGACATGATGAAATTCACATCAAGCACTTCAATCTTGCTCAAATGAGAAAGGTGAGGTTTTCAATCATCATTCGCTGTTACTTGCATCAACAACATCTACGGTAGCGGGGGGCTCTCAGTAACTGCACCAGGTAGCATGGTAATACCATCCCCATACGACCTCGCATATATCACAGTCAGTTACATATCTATATATACCTGTAAAGTCCACGTAATTTATGACACATTATTGGAAGCGCATTGTATTATATGCTACCAGTCGGTTATAAACATTTTGAAAGTTGCAGCTCGGTAATTGTACATGATAGGGAATTTTTCGAACTCGGTCCCTTATAGAGCAGTTCGCTGTTGCTAAAGTAACTTCTCGATTTTGCACACGGATCGTAGATATCCGTTCTAGATCAACGGGCGTTGTAAAGCGAAAACTCTCTTATTGCCGTGCACCTCTCTGCGTGTGGTCTACGTCGGGTTTCGCAGAAAATCATTGCGTCGGACGTAAGGAGGCGCACGTTTTCAGGCCGTACGAGCACACAGGAAGGCGCAGAAAGTTATTTGGACATGTCCAACAAATTGCATTTGCTTTTTGCGGTTAGCCTAGCCTATTTATTAGGCTGAAGAATGCATGGACACAACCGAGTCTGGTAATGTATTAGAGAGTTTTCGCTGTACGACGCCCGGTATTACAATCACTTGTATCCAGTCATTCAGTTTCAATGGGGGGAATGCACGCTGAATGTAATAGTTGTTGCTAGTCGGACAAACCTCGTACAAGCCTTGAGGTTGGTTACCAACAGTAACATGTTGTTTGAGAGACATGTATGAAATGTGCGTACATAACAAGAATGTTATGTGATATACACAAATTTGTCCAAAAGTGAATATCTCATTTAATATTCTAAGGATTATTACAAGATTAAATTTGATACAATTACACGAAATCTGCTTTCTAAGCAAATTGTCATCCTTTGGCTTCACGATGTGTAAATTTCAACTTAACTCTAGTTAAAAAAAATCTTTAAAATTAACTTCCGGAATTGCTTGGCTTTTAGATTGTTACATGTTTTTTCCGTCAATGGCACCACATGCGTGTTGAAAATTCTACCGGACCCCAAACTGCCCTGCCACGTCAAGTATCGTAGTAACAACATACATTCTATTTAAAACATTTATTTTTATTAATGATGAAAAGATAAAATGTCATGAAAACCTGCTTCTAAAAATGTGACATTTTGTCACTACGATGTATAAATTTGAGCTTGATTCGAATTGTAGTTTATCTATATTATTTCTCAAAATTGTCAACACTGTTTTAACACTTTAAACTGAATATACAGAAGTCCGCTCCGTGCATATGCATAAGAGAAATATTTTTTTTCAGGTGTCACGCAAGCCGTTTTTGCTGCACATCAGCTGCACAGGGGTTGCACCTTCGTGCGGGTGTTTTTGCGAGTAAGACGGACCTTATTTCGTGATGAGGTAGCAAGACGGACGTGAGTGCCCGTGCGAAGGACGCATTTTACCTGCAATGTATTCGTCCTCTTGCCATAGTCATGTAGACACGTAAGGAATCGCAGAAGTTGACACGCATGCTGCGGACACGCACGGCCTATTATGACCAAGTTATTAATGATATGAAATGTACAAAATCCTGCTACCGTGGAAGGAGGGACACCCCTCTCCCTGCTCGGTCGCTTCGTTCAGTGGCTTACCCCACCCCTTTTTAATAGAAGACCTAGCTACGCACTGCCTCCGCCTTTTTAAAATTAACAAATAAGCCACATTGAAAAATTGAAATCGAAGAGTAGGCCTAAATACTTTCACTTAAAAGTATCTTCTTTTACCCATATTTTAAAACAAAAGGAAAACAGTAATACTATACGTCACCAGAGCTGAGGGCGACAGAGCATAACACACACACAAGAGAATATGAGAGAAAGAAAGACAGACCGAAAAACAGACAGCGAGAGAGAGAGAAAGAGAGAGAGAGAGAGAGGAAGAAAGAGAGAGAGGGAGGGAGAAAGGGAGAGAGAGAGAGAGCGAAAGAGATTGAAGAAAGAGGTAAGGTTGGGGAGTTGGTGGAGTATGAAGAAAAGGCATGCAGCTTCAACGTCATTTCCATTTTATGTGTTATTTTATCGGAATGCATCCGGTGCTAATTGAAACATTGTCAATTGATGGTTTAAAGGGATAAAAGACTGTATACAGCGGAAACAACCAACAACAAATTACATAAAACACATTTCCTGACGTATCTAAATCAATACAAGAAGAGATTATGGCATGTCAAGAAAGGAAGATGACAGTCTCTGAAGAAGGTATTGACACGTGTGTTAATTAATAAAGTGGAATACAATGGATGCCTCCATTGTATTGCTGGTCGCATAACGTTCTTCAACAAAACACTCGCCGGTGGTGCCTATTTTCAAATTGGATACCTTGCCATAAAAATTTAGCGTACTGTTATTCTCAAATTAGTGTATGTGCTACATTGTGCAAGCGCAAAAAAACACATGTACTCGCTGTAAACATGCAGGAGACTAACATTGAAGAAGGGAATAAAATTAATCAAACCCTTTTTGCTTGTCACAGAGCACGCTGTCTATAATGACAATTTGTCTGTAGAGACATTCCATATGAGCCCCTTAAGAGCAAGCAGTTAGGCGTTATTAAGTGCACATCTCTCTAAATACAAATTGTTCATTGAGACAGTTCTTATGTACTGGTCTGTATAGACTTATAAGACAAAAATGAAAATAAAAAAACGAGGCATGCTCCCATTTTGAACGGAAATAACAATAGGTGTATTTTGTAGATTTAATGTAATATATAGGGGGAAAGGGAAACACGAAATGCACCATGGGGAAAATGAACGGCTTTTGACCTTATGGATGATTGAAGGAAGAAGTTAATATGTGTGTGAAATAACATTAACATCTTAGCCATTCTTGCTACATAAATAAATGTACCCATCTCACCCCACCCAATGCATTGAATGATGATTTTTTTTTTGAAGCGCATACTGCAGAGTTCATTGTAGACACAACCTTCCAAATCCACCCATCCCAATTTTGATTATGCAATAACATAATAGCGTTTCACCCATACCCCTATTTCCTGCCATAACTTTCCCAAATATCACCCCGCAAGGCGCAACAAGATTCCACACGCAAGTATGTGATAGATAGTAACTCAAACCTCTTTATTCCATCCTTCAAATTGCGCATATTGCTCACTCTAAAATGGGAAAAGATCCGAGGCCATCCCTTATATTTCAAATATGTAACACGGAGTTCTTAGAAAGCCGTCATCCCATCATTCAAAAAATCTAAATCCCGTAGACGGGATTAATCTTCCATGCCATCGCTGAGATCGAATAGGTAATGTGACCTTCTTAAAACGCCATCATTCCATCTATCAAAATGCATACATTTCTATTTACAGACTGGATATGCCTTTCAGCCAATTATTTATATCGAATATGAAATTCGTAAAACACGTAATTCCATTGCTTGAAATGCATACATTTTTTACGCTTAGGCTTGAGAAATCTTCAACAGCCTTCATTATACATCGAATCGATATGGGGCGCTTCCGAGCTCGCGATTTATTTATTCCAAATGCAAACATGTCTCACCCTTAGAAGAGATAAGCCTCTCAATTCCTCTCTTGTTTCAAGAGGCCTTCAAAAAATAAAGCTCTCTAAAACATATCATTCAATCATTTAAAAATCATAAATTGTCTGTCATTTAAGCGATATTCTGCTCCTATTTGCCAGAGTAAATTTTCGATTTAGCCCTCTCATTATTGGATATAAATAGATAATGGGTCATGTATTCGAGGGCGCGTTCGTGTGTGACCATTGGTGACTGTGTACACGTATGATACCTATTTATTTCGTTATGTTCGCATGGAACACCTAGCCATGTCTCCGTGATGTACACTGCACTGACAATATAATAGGCGCTGTCATACGACCAGAACAAGACCTGGGGGGGGGGGGGCATTCCGAAAACGAACTGAGGAAAAATTTGATTGTATCTCAAGGACTTAGGAAAAATTTTATCTTTTGGTATTCCGAAAAGCCAACTTACAATGAAAGATTGTAAGTTGGCTTACAAATGAGCTAGATATAAAATTATCTCGGAGGCTCATTTACATAAAAATTTTATCTCTAGCTCATTTGAATAAAAATTTTATCTTTTATTGTAAGTTGGCTTTTCGGAATACCAAAAGATAAAATTTTTCCTAAGTCCTTGAGATACAATAAAATTTTTCCTTAATTCGTTTTCGGAATACCCCCCTGCTATTTTCTGATCGGGTACCTTACCCCGATCTGAAATTCACAATTATTATGCCCGTATGAATGCAAAGTTATAGTAACATCCCCGATAATAAAATATCTATCCAGTATGTAATTTCTCAAATCTACAGGTATATTTCCAAGGTCGCGGGCATATTTGCAGTGTGAAAGCAAATTACGGGAGCTTCTATCCCATCGAACAATACTGTTCACAACTACGAGAACCTAGCCATTCGAGGAGACGTGAATGCACGAAAAAATTATTGGGGTTTTTCAGGGTCCTTGAATCTGATCTATTAAACTACGATGTTCTTCTAATCGTGGAGATGTGAAAAGCCTCACAACAGCGACAGAAAATGAGCATTATCTGTAATTCGAATCTTGTTCTGTAAACAAATCGTTTCTCCCCCACAGCCAAAACGGCATTAATTTTTGGGTCGTAATGAACGTTTATTTTAACTCCAAAGGAGAAAAGGATTGTTCTTGGAGGGTGATTATAATATAAACGTGAGCGTTGATTGCTTTTACTAGGAGATGGGGCGGATTCTTCGGTGAGGTCGTTAGGTTCTTCTTCAGTTTCTCCAGATTCCCTAGGAGCAAAGCCCAAAGAAATATTCACTCCTTTGTGAGGAAATGCTGCCAGTGGACGCTGATTCCATACATTATGACGTCATGTTCCTTTGCATAATATTTCTTTCCATAATACTAGTCGAAGGCTGCTATAAATATCAAAAAGTAATTTCATCATGTTTGTTTGGAAAATAACTTCATTCCCATTACATTTTGTTGCTCAGTTTGAAAGGAGATAGAGTGTATGGTTAACTCTTATCTCGTTTATCCTGATATGTAGGGATTATCATGGTAAGGATTACGGTTAAGGTTCAGGATTAGGGTGAAGCTTAAGGATTAATGATTAAGCTTAAGATTAAGGTTAGGCTTAATGACAGGGAAGCCCTTTAGTAGGTCAAAATCATTTGAAAAACGCGAAATTATAGTTTATTGATTGCGAGATGTCACGTAGGTTTTTGGCGCAAAGTTAAAAACCGGAGATTACAAAACGCAATAGCGCAAATCACCGCTTTTCGTACCACACACACAACGATTCATTGGGCATTGCAGTACTATATATGAAAGTACAATACTTGTTTTTTTTTTACTCCACTTGAAAAGGTGCGTGAAGCTATGACTGTCATAAACATGTTATTGTTTCCTGCCATTGTTTATGACTTTTGCAAATAGGTTTACTTGCCTTTCATTTGGGGCGGGGGGGGGGGTAATTTTGTTTGGTTTTAATGGCATTTCATGGTTTTGTATGTAGCTGAAGGATATGGGAGTTGACCAAATGACTATGTAGAAAGACAGGAAGAACAGTAGTTCCGGCTGTTTTTGAAGTGTGTAATCAATTTCGCAACTGTAACCTCTTACCGCCATATCAGAAAAACGGGCGAGCCTGTTACATATTGTTTGACGGAGTTCCAAAGCAGCGGTAGCTTTATTTGGTTCGGAAGTGTATGTTCGCGATACCGCCGTTGACTGCAACTGGTTTAATTTGTCTGCTCCCGCTGCTTGTTGCACAATCCACGCGTGAAATCGAATACAGGCAATGCAATAAGTGTAACCTTCTGCCCATGACAACCCCACATTTATGATATTATAAGAATGGAGAAATAAGAACGACATGATGCTGAGGGTAACATGACCTCATCACTAAAACCCGTCACGTAATCTGTGCTCTAACCGTGTTAACCAGTTTCTGTTTCCACCATCGGAGAAGGGCTGGCGTCCACCATTTCAATGCCTCCGTTCAAAGGGAAGAACTGGCGTCCATGTATCCTTACACCAGGCTCATATCGTTCGAATTAGGTCTGGACCCAGTTTTCATGCAATATGATTAGCCGTGTTATAACACAACTGAAACGAAAAGCTAAACGCTACGAGAAAATGCATGTCCTGTCTCCATTTATAAATATTTCACGACTTTATTTAAAAATGTACATTTCTGACATCAGTATTTCACATTCATTCCTTTCAATTTTGAAGGTCGTGTGTAAGAGCTTGTATCATTGTAATATTTCAACATGTCGCAGTATAACAACATTAATTTAATGTTTGTTTTCAATTTGAGTATGTATTATTGGGAAGCACTCGTTATTCCGAAGGTTCGTTATTCCGAACGTTACGCGACAAATGTTCGGATTAACGAACCCTTTTTCGTTTTCGGACTAACGAGCATCGAGGTATATGCAATTTACGTGTTTCGGAATTACGAACCTACGGAATAACAAACCCTCGGAATAAATGAGCCTTCGAAATATCAAACTGTAACCGTATTATTGTATGAGCTGTGGAAACAATCTTCAAAACTTGAAAGGGTATCATATTTGAACATGTTTAATTGGTGTTTGGTATTACATGTTACCACTGGCGTGTGGCTGAAAACACTTCTTATTTTATAGCATTCACAATTGAATACCTTATTGATGTCAACATCAAGATTGGTGTTGGAAATGGTGCTGGTTCAGTCTCTTGAAAGTTTCATTGGTGTTGACGGCTAATGCGCTACCATGTCTCCATTCCCCAAACGCGATAAAATTGTCATGAGTTTCAACCTTTGAGGATGGGTCGCCCGTCTTGAGCGGTGGTGAGACATCGCTCCAGGACGTTACATGATCTATGAGAAACGAAGGACGATCATGAAAAATGCTCACCCGGAGGCTGTTTTTCATATTTCCCCATACTGCTTTACCTAGAAACAGTGGTAAGGGACTCTCGCAACATTTTAGCTATTTTCCGGAAACAGAAACCCCCAAGGATATATTTCATTAATCTAATACTTTTATGAATTTCTTATGATCGAGACCAAAATGACAGATGTGAGAATAAAAATAAATTGGAAGATATGGGAGGAACTTTGGAAAGCATCCATAACATTTTCTTACATACCATATTCATGATTTTACCCAAGAGACTATTGTTAGTTAAATAGATTAGGGTACATTGTGATTTCCGTTACGGAACCAGAATATACGTATGCATGCTATACACGATATTTTGGTAGTAAGTGATTGCAAAATCACGAGATGAGGTAAACTTGTATGAATTTCCACTTTGAAATTAATAAATGAATAACTGATGTTAATCATCACGCTTATCATAAAAACAGTGAGAAGCATATAAAACGATAATATGTTCAGTAAAGTTTTCATAGTGAATTGTTTTGACGAATACTTCTTAGAAACTGAATGTAGTAAAGATTACGGAAGCACCATCTTGGTTGCAATATTTAGTCAACGCATGAGGTGAAAACGATAACGATACATAGATAACTTTGTAAACTAGTTATACAGAAGAGGACAGCATTTTTTTGTCATATCTTGGGACAACAACATATCAAAGGGATATTAGAAAATCAATGTTAAACCTACAATTTTTCTGTTGGAGAGTTTGTAATGGCGCACCATACAATGTTCCATGGCTAATACAATGTAACAAACTTTGATATGATCTCGTTACCCAGGTGGTGTGATATCCCATGGTGGTCCCGTGAGAACAGGGCTAAATGCGCCTTGTTAAACGGGGCGTGACACTCACACCATCTACATAAATTCTCCAACAAATTTTATGTACACGTCGTTATGCCAAGATGGGCGTAAGTAACAATTTTGACCAAAGATGATTATCAATTTTGATAAATGTATCATCCCCAGTAAGTTACGATAACAAAGCTTGTTGGATGTGGTTGTTACTTTAACGCCGTTTTTCCCAATGAATCTAACTCGAAGCGTTCATACAATATCAAATAGTTAGACTACAGAACATAAATTTGGGTCATATTTAGTCAAGTTTGGCAATGTTCGTTGACATTTGACCTCAGTCCTTTGACATGAGTCTTTCTTAACGTAGTCATCCATCCTTGCTTCAAGTCTGTTTAAAATTGGATTATTCAATTCACTTGTGTGGGAAATAAGATTTTGGCAATTTACAGCCAATTTTTGGTGAAGTTAATTAACCTTTGAACTTTCATGAATTTTACCATAATTTACATTAGTCTACCTCCATGCAGTGATCCATCATACCATGTTTGAATGAAATTGGATTTGGATTTATTGTGAAAAATATCAATTTTGGGGCAATTTTAAGCCAATTTTGGCTAAATATGTCATCAGTCTACCTCCATAAAGTGATTCATCTTTGTACCTTGTTTGGTTTGAATTGCACTATTGGATTTTGATTTATTGTGAATAGTATCAATTTGGGGTAAATTTTTAGCCATTTTTCTCAAAGTTTAATGACCTTCGAACTCTGAACTTTCATGGATTTTACCAAAAATGCCATTAGTCTACCTCCAAGTAGTGATCCATCTTTGAAATATCTTGAGTTGGAAATGCTTTGATTTGGATTTATTGTGAGGAACATGAAGTTTTTACAAGGTTAATTGATCTTTCATTTTTTTTATCTCAAACAGAATTGACCCCTATTTTACACAGTTCACTGGTTTATGCAAAGCACCCATGTACCAAGTTTGAAGCATATCTCAAGATATTGCGTAAACGGTTTCGGGACTGACGGACAACCCAAAAACGTAATTTGATAACAGCGAGTTTACTTTGCATTACGATTCTTTGTTTTCATCACACAATCAATGATTTTGTGATGGAATTACGAATGATTTTATCTATAAAATTACTGTTGTGAATGATTGAAATATTTCACTGTTTTGATTATGTGAACAAAATTAATAATTGTCTGACAAAATGATAAATTTTGAGACAATATCACACGTTAATATTTGGGTCTTGTTTTGCTTCTTCAGCGCCTTTAGAGTAATGCATACGTTATCCGTATTGTCATACAAATGCATTGCATAATGTACACATGTTTACGGATTCGTCCGAGTGACACACCAAAATAAATGATTGGCCGCAGCGGTTACATTCAGCTCAAGCATCGATGTCACGACAGTATCAATATCTTACAAGTGCTTTAAACCCAAGCCCTCTTTTGACAGATAAATCACTACCACAAGAGAATCTCCACACAGCTTCCTTTTGCTGT
Organism: Arbacia lixula; assembly: GCA_963669155.1. Classification (NCBI taxonomy): domain Eukaryota; kingdom Metazoa; phylum Echinodermata; class Echinoidea; order Arbacioida; family Arbaciidae; genus Arbacia; species Arbacia lixula. The sequence continues at coordinate 17,355,205 of OZ022578.1, read as the reverse complement.
TACATGTGCAGATAGTTTGGCAATGCTAAGTGGTCATGGGGGAACACTTAATGATAAGTGCTCTCATGGTATGTTGCACAATTTGTATGTTTCATATATATTTGTGGGTCCTTTTCTTCGGTCACATACTCGCTGAAGAAGCGATGGGCTAAATCCACGCTCGGAGGCGTAATGACTCCCTGAGGTACGTTAGCACAGCAATACCGAGAAGTATCTTCAGGATATTTTCACTAAATATCCGTAGCTTCTTACGTCTACTATCCTACTACTATTTTCTTATTTATTCGTCATTCCTATCATCTCCCACATGATCATCGACTTCGAAACAAGAGTAGCAGAAATAGGGTCATAATTGATTACTATGATTATGATGATGATTATACAAATGATGAATACAAATCAGGTAGCAGGAAAATACACAATTGATGATCATAAATAGAAGAACTATTTCGTGATAAAAATGATAACACTGATGACAATGATGTAATCAACGATTCATGCACGCATTTATTGAATGGCTGTTTCATATTTGGAGATAGTTAGATTTGAAAATTGTTATTATGAAAAAATATTTCCGTCATGTTTCTCATACAGATAATCAATATTATACTTTAGGTAATGGGAAATTTCAGTGGGGTTTACAATAATGATTATACATAAATTACCGTAATAGAGAGGTTTTCAAATGAAATTATACAGAAGAAATCATTTCTAAAACTTGTATTTCAATATATAATTCAAATATTAAAAAATGGAAGGTGGTCTGTGGCATCAAAATTGAATGATATTCTTACATTTCAGTGAATAATGAAACACAAACATCATCCAATATTGAATTCATCTCCTACGGAAAAAGATAAATTATCACGAAAGTACATGGCAACGCCTCCCCCTTTTTTCTTTTCTTTGCTTGCACAAATCTGCAGCATACTTTGGAATCTCGATCAAAAATTTAGTGATAAAGATATGATATAAAAAATGTGTTAATCATTTACACAATCATTATCCTTTGTATAATTGACAGATTTGCGTGCTAGTTACTAATATTAAGGTATAGATGGTATAGGCACTATGGGTCAAACTCTAGCTTAGAATAACATAGTGTAAATAAAGGTTTAAACAAACTAAATGGAATTCTTGCGTTTGAAATGAAAAACGTAGGAGTAGGTGTATTTTATCACCCACATAAAATGCATTATAAAAATTCATATGATTTATATTCAGTTAACCGCATTTAAAAATGTTGTCTTCATGGGGCAAATTGATTCACGAAATGCTTTCAAGATTGATTTGCGTTGAACCGCAAGGATTTAACATTTCGCTCTCCCGGGATATCAGTATCAGTATCAGGCATCACACTTCAAGCTGCAATTTTGTTTGTTTATCACGCAGGTGGCCTACAAGGTAGTGACGTCACTAAAGCAAGTACTGGCCAGAAAGTCGTGAGCACTTATTATGTTTTCCCATTACAAATGTTTATATTCACCAAAATCCTTCCCTGTGGCATTTCAAACATACTCAGTTTTATTACAGGCAAATACAATAAGCGGCGGAACTTTTAAGGGGTGAATATGTGTACGCTTGCTTTTGCATTCGTATGTGGAGATCAGGGTGGGAGAGGGTAGTTCACCACCCCCCAGACCTATGAAATAGACCGATTCTCTTACCAACAAAATGCCTTGCCCATGTTATGAATGTAAAATACCCTTTCATCAATAAAGCATTTTGTGACTAACAGGGAACCAAAGTGAGAATGGGCCTCACTTAAAATCTAATAAGAGTAATAAGAGCTTTTGGTAAGGTATGTAATAAATCATTAAAAATATTTTGTTAGGGGAATTACCACCCCCCCGCCCCTTCCTGACAATTAACAGTCCAAAAAGTTCTCTTCATTAGCAAATAATGTTTGTCTTTATTCATTAATTTCATTTTCCGAATAAATACAATACATTGATTTCCTTTTCTATGTTATATTGTGTAAATATAGTGTCACGTTTATATTCATGCGGTTTATACACTCTAAACCCTACCGCACCACTCTGTCCTGCTTCTGGATAACTGGTAATATATGTCTATGCCTTTTTATGGAACATTTTCTTACTGTCTCATCTCACTTAACAAATAATCAGTTATCTTTTTATAATATGTTGCTAAAAAAATGCTCTTAACATTATTCCGATTTTTTTCTATTGAAAAATACATTAGATACAGATCCCTTTCCGTTACATAGGAATACTCCCCGGCCCCAATGACACGGCTGGACCTGAATCACACTAATGCCCGATGTGTATGCTACCGTTTCCAGTAACTTACATAAAATCAATTAATTGATATGAATTCCTACCAATGAATCCATCGCGAAATCGTATTATGAAATGGCTTTAACCGACTAACCTATTTCCGACGAATTGTTAAATACCCACAGCTCTATTTCCGAAATGGTGGAATAGAACCTGATCCATATATTATGCAATCAGACTTGATCCACCCAGTGCCGGATGTAATAACATAGTGATTACTCCACTCTCCAAAGCCCCACACTGTCTCCCTTTTCACAACCCCAAGCATGCCAAGGTTAACCCTTCTGCCCCGTTTGCACAATGCTTTTTAATGTCTGACTATCCTGGTGAAATATTCATCCGCATGCTATGTGTGGACAACTGGTGCAGAAATGCGACACCCTGGGAGAGTTACTTGCATATTGCGATATGCCAACACGATTACGTGAATATTGCTTTCAAACATTATATTCACAACGTATGCATTCTACGTTGCTAAGCTATTTGGGTCATAATTTGAAAATTGAGTGCATGTTAACGGATTAAAATTTACACAGATGAGCTGTAAAAAAAAAAGAAATTTCGTGCGCGGGAGTGTGACGCTTTTCAACATCGTATTCAAATCGATCGACAGATTTACAATAAAGCTCCACAACATTATGATAATCAATTCACTCTGTCCGGACGAAATTACCAAACTCAGTTTGACAAAGCGAAATTACCAATATGATAATCAACTCACTTTGACAAAGCGAAATTACCAATATGATAATCAACTCACTTTGACAAAGCGAAATTACCAATATGATAATCAACTCACTTTGATAAAGCGAAATTACCAATATGATAATCAACTCACTTTGACAAAGCGAAATTACAAATATGATAATCAACTCACTTTGACAAAGCGAAATTACCATTATGATAATCAACTCACTTTGACAAAGCGAAATTACCAATATGATAAACTGAAAGACTCTTCTTCATGAGAGCTCTTCGAGAAGGTTGATCAAACCTTACGATCCTAATCGGCCAAGACCTTCCCAATTCATACCGGTTTTCAAATAACTTTGCTAGAATGTTTCGTAAGGTATGTTTCAGAGAAAATTCAGTGTATCACTAAAGAATCACAGTCATCAATGACTAAAAAAATGTAAAGAATTTCCTGAAGAGCTAGCAACCTTATCATTAATCAGATTCAGATAAGTAACTGGATGTGAAGTTGCGCAGTTCATAACCACTTCTTCTTCAAAAACAAGTCACCTCGATCCTGTTCCAACTTCATTTGTAAATACAATTCTCGTTAAATAACTTTCCTATATGACAAAGATAATAAATGATTCTTTTCCAGAAAGCTTTAAATCAGAAGGAAAAAAATACTTAGATTGGGATGTTCAGCCTCTGATATTGACGACTTACGAGTTATCGATCCATTGCAAATCTGGTGTTCTATCGCAAACTTTAAAAAAACTGCAGCTTTTCAGCTAAAACGTATCTAAGTACTTTCCATTTTGCATGCAATATAATAATATGGTTACCGCTCGTTTCAAAGCGTTGAAACTGCTCTTTTACGAGTAACAAATGGCATCTTGTCGTCGGTCTCTTGATAAAAGAGAAGAAGTCATCCTTGTGTTACTAGATTTTTCATGCACATTCGATACCATTACACGCGCCATTTTGTTGCAACGATTGAGACTACGTTTGGAATTGGCAGCCAAGCATTAAAGTGGATCAAGGGCGGAAATCGCTCCCCGAAGGTGGGGGGACATGTTTTTCATCAAGAAGTCGCTGAGCGGGGGGGGGGTGATGATGATATTTTAGGGGTACAGGACCGAAAATAGTGGGGGGGGACATTTGATATTGTGTCCCCCCCCCCCTCCCCTTCGAAATGGTGGGGGGGGGGGACGCTTCCCCCCGTCCCCCCGGGATTTCCGCCCATGAAGTGGATGGAGTCTACTTAACCCAGCGCACTCATATTGTAGTGATTGGAAACGAGCATCCATGTAGACAAGTCATTTTTCAGGCAGGATTGTGTACTTGGACTGACTTTGTTTACTCTTTATACATCTTCTTTAGAAAGTATCATAAAGGCCATAACATTCGGAAGATGTTTTAGGCAGACGTTACCCAATTGTACATCACGGTTCAGCGAAATAGTGATAGTGATAGTGATGTTAATACATAAATATCAAAGGTTGAATTCTTATCATTTTTTCACGTTATAGATAAAAAAATCACCATTGACCCTAAAACTCAATGTCACTCTTGTTCATGCTATCAAAACATAAAGAAATCCATAAAGAAATTTGATGACAAATTCACATTTAAAAACGTTCGCGTTCAAAAATGTCACTGAGCATCATTTGGCCAGAATAAGAGTACCGCAGGAATCTTAGTCCATGCAGTTGTAATCTTAACGCTTGTAATAACTTTCTGATTGGTCTTTAAACACAAGGATTGCACCTCATACAAACTTCATCTGGGCGACTCGTAACACGAACAAAGAAACATGAATCAATTTTTAGGAAATTTACACCGGCTCCCTGTCTAGTCCTGCATCCAGTTTAAAACTATTTCATTAACCAATGAACTGGTTTCTAAACCAGTTCGCCATATCCAATTTGCACGTCCAAGGGAAATACAGTGAACTGAATTACAAATTACATATTCCTCATATCCTGGGAACAAGTCCATTCCTTAGAAATGCGCATTGGTTTTGACTGGTTATAGTAGTAGGCGTATGTACCGATGTACAATTTCCCTAAGCTTAAAGTATCTATTCTTTTAACAGAGTTAAAAGTTCGGAAAGAGGCATTAAGCACATCGCCGTAAACCCTGGCTCCAATTTTCTGGGTGACAATTCGACATGATATACATAAATTGCGTTACGCAGAGGCTAGAATAACTATAATGTATTCATTTATTTATCATTTGGATTTTACAGGTTAAGAGATTTTATGTTTTAGTCTTGGTTTTCACTGGAAACCCTTTTTCCACTAATAGGTATGGTTAGGGGACGAAATAATTAAGATTCATTGGATTTGTATCAAACCCCTTTCCTTCTTCGTGCTCACTCTCTTCTTTTCTCGTCATTCCTGTGCCATGTGGGCTGTTGATTGGGTTTTATAGGTACTGCCTAAAAGTAAATATTTGATTTAGACAACTTTAGGCACAATTGCAGCATACTGCAGTGATCGCTATCACCAGAGAGCTGTAGAGAACATAATGCGATACATGGGAGAAACTTTATGGAGATGTAAACATTCGATTTCCACAGCTTTGTTTACCAACTAATGAACACATTTGTTTACTTTTCATACCTGACGTGCAGTTATCGTTCTCACGGTTTCATCGAAATGTGTTTTCATTGTAGGTTTTGAAATCATATATGCATGCATTATGCATACGTTTTTTATGATCTGCTTTTGTATCATTATTAGCATGTTTGTTTATATTAATGCAAAGCCACAACCGTTCATCGTACAATTTGATCATGTAGAAATTACCCAATACAATGGCAATGTAATGAAAATTTCATGGTTTTTTTTTTTTTTTTGAAAATACAAAACAATTTAGTGGACGAGCACTTTCGAAGATTTTTCTATGGTATCTCTTTTTTTATGCTAGTAAGTTTTCAATAGGAGATAGTGACAACTTATCACGCTAATGACACGCTTGTCTTCCTGAACAAAAGAACATGATCATTGCAAGACAGTAAGCCGCTTTCATAATGTTTTCAAATTAATTGAAACGCCCCCCCCCCCCCACTACCTCCATAGAAACGCAACTATACATTCACCTGTATCTTGAGATCTAGTCTCGATGGGTAAAATGCATTCTGAATCTAGTTATTAAGCTGTGGGTTCCATTTGTGTATGAGCCATTAGCTCTGATGGATGTGGAAAATATGGCATTCATATAGTCCGTGACCCATATAACACCGTAGCAAGATACATCCATTATCAGCTTTTATCAAGCAAATTTACTGACAGTGTGACATTGTTTGTGATCCTCAGACTTTATTTCTGTTCGATGAATTCCTTTTGGTCTTCCAAAGTTTCTTTTCTAATTTTGTCATCGTCACCCGTTGTATACAATTCTGTATGTGAATCATAATAAGGAATTACTGAAATAAATCAGCGCAATCTAACATTGTCTTCTTCCCCTTGAGATTTATTATCCCATTTACACACCCTCAATGTATTTGTATCTTATATACGTAAGATTCACTCTTAATCAATCTGTATCTATATACTTCATGTAAAATATAATTTGATTGATGGTTTATACTGTTTACATTAACTGCGAATGGTAAACAGAACCATTCTAAAAAAATATCCTAAGATCAAGAAATTATGGTTACTCCTTTGTGTGTCAGATTATTATGGATTTATATCTTTTATTTGTGACAAAAAGCACATTTTGCACATAAAGGATTAATTGTGTCGCGGCTGTGAACGTAGCCTAAACGTTTTAACCCTGAACCTGCCACAACATCCGAATTGGTCTTTAAAGTACTTTGCCTGGCAAAGAGTGAGATAATCGAAATGAGCAACTAGACAGCAAAATCTGTCTGTCAGTGGGGGGAGCTAATAGAGCCATGCTAGACAAATTGAACCCAGTGTTCTTACCTTCCCCAGAGACGACGGCAGTCCCAGATATTGATGGGTCGACCTGCTTTTCGCAGACCACGCTCCCTTCGCTGGAACTTATACGTTCAGATAGGACTGTATCACATAAATAATTTAATTGTTTTATTTTTCCACTCGATATACAAGAGTTGCCATTATATATGCAAGATATGCCATACAGAAATCAAAACATAGTAATTGAATATAATACAAGTATGTTAATTGAACTGAGTGTCGTATATACCGATACATTTGATTAACATCATGAAATTGATTTGAGAAACATGATTACATTGTCAAACGAAAAAAAAAATGAATCTCCCTAAAGCTTACTTTGTTGGATGGGATTAGAGACTTAATTGGAGTTGTGTGCTCAGATTCAATTTTAACCGATTGGTAATCAAAAAAGCGTGTCATTGGGGAAAATGTGAAATGAAGGGCTAACAAAATAAAATGAGGGTCACATACAGTGTTTTTTTTCGAGCAGTTTCTCATTCAAATAATATAAATACGTCTTTCTTTATCTGTTTTGGAGTCAACTCTAAAAATGCAATTTTCTGCTTCTACATTCACTCAACATCCTCATAAAATGTATTTTATTTTCATCATGACATGTGTATGTAACTGATATTTCCATGTATGTAGATACTGTCATGTTTGTTACATTTTGCTATCTTATTCATGAAGAATGAAATAAAACTAATTCAGTTCAATCCTGGGCAATATCTTGCAATATTTTTAAGTCGACACGATGAAACGATAAGCACGATAGGACCGAAAAATTAATTTTGTATCATTATATTTGAATATTACTTTAAAAATTACACAAATGAATAAGACACGTGCAACAAATGAAGTGGGTTAAACTTCGTGAGCCCGGTAGACGGGTGTTTTCATTTTATGGAACGTGAACGCAGCTGTATACGGTCTTGCAACGACTCAAATATGTCTCACCATACCTAAGTAGTTAATTAATGAACCAGATCATAATCTAATAAGTCACTTCTGCCTGATAGTAAAGTAAAGTAGTGATGAATTTACAGGGCCCGTAATGTTGGCGTCATTATAGATCCTAGACTAGTTTGATTATATCACTGATATTCTTTCGAGGCAATCCCTTCACGTGACCCTGAATTTGAACGACAACGGGACCAGTGGTAACGGTTCGACGGACCTGTCATATTACGGGTCCAGTCATGTGTTTCACTGCTATCCCTACCTACATCTAATAACTATCAAACAACAAACACACAACTAGCACTACGTATAATAGTAGGCAGCATTTCTACTTAATGGAATGTTTGACAACGAGCTTGAAATATTTTCTTTGTACCTTTATATAAATAAAAATGCAATCAATCGTACAAAATCCCTCAATGATATTTAACTTTAAATGTATCAATCATGCAATTTGGCACAAGCACTACACGCAAATCTTAAAAGAGCGATGTCTTATCTGACACAAAAAAAATACGATTGTGGTTGGCTTATATATAATCGCATTATCTTCCTTTCTGTTATTGCTCTTTCAATAGTAGACTCGATTACAGATGATATCAATAGGATTGCTTAGTATTGTACCGTACTCTAAATATCACTATATGGTTGTAATCCGCGACCAGAATGGAAATGTTCAGCCTGCAAGCGAGCGGTACAAATATAAAAATGGCTGTTTATTTCTGAGTAGTTCACTCGGACTCGCGTGAGGTATGGCTTCTGTTTTGAGACATTTGAGACTCGTTGAGTACGACATGTGACGCCATTCACAATTACTACACATGATCCCAATAGAGCAGCATTATTTCAAGGACACAAATGGTTAAAGGCTAAATATCAGTCGCTTTGTTCGAAGGACATACCTGCGGTCTATCTCCAAGGTGAAAATCATGTACTGCCATGTGTGATTGAACAAGAATATCATTTGTTATTGGATTTAATCATATAATGCGACCTACAATGCTTGGTGATCGTGAAATGATCATTTATGATACTTAAAATAATAACTATAATCAACAGAATAGGATATGATATATGAGTGCACAACGTGCAACATGGAGCTGTTTTCAGCCATCGTTTGAGAAAAAGTTCCACATCTTCCTTGAGCAGCTATCACACACTCCTTTTCGTCAATAGATCTTATTTCTTGTACTTCGTCGTACCAGGATTTGACCTTTCTAAGCCTCTCCGGCGTTGTGTGGATTTAAAGTGATACATTTCTTTGCAAACTGAGTCGCTTTCTTCTTTGGAAGGCAGATTATTCTGTTCTAAAACAGGCCGCAATCGTACGAACATATGACATGTATACAAGTCAATAAGCGGTCAGAAACTAATTGCTAATAATCAGCAGTTTGGAAAAAACGATCCGGATGATGGTTTTATATAGTTTTCTATTTGTATGCTCAATGTCCAAAAAAGACAGTATGCGCCATTGATTTAAAGTCCTTCTTTCTCAGCTTCCACCACCGGTTTCATGATGAGCTTGATGATTAATCTGGACTTCATTTTCTATTCGTAATGTATTTTCGTTTATCTCATGTATATGATTGTAGTGGAAGCTGTTCGTCATATTTTGTTCTGAATATGCCGAATTTAATCCAATTTATACGTCTAGGGAAAAATCGGGGAGGTCGAAGGTAAGGGAACTCCCCATTCCCAGCAGGTTGGAATAATTTTTGCAATTGCCAATTAGGTATTCAGATATTCGGATGAAGATAAACCCTAATTCGCCGCACCCATATCTCGTTGAGACATTTGTTCATATTTGTGTGGATTTAGCGAAAACAGATTATGAATTTGCATATAGATGTGTAAACGAAAAAAATGATCTTTGTCCTTCATAAAAATAAGTGCAATTAAAACCATGATACAAGTAAAACAAACAGTTGAATTGGCTTAAGAGGAGAGACCCATTTCTTCTGGAGGTTCACTGTATTATTCATGAACGTGAAAAGCATGCACTCCTTAGAACTCAAAGCTCCAGTTTTTGAAAAGGTAATATGTATACGTGTATCTAACTAACTTTCAGTAATATATCATAAGCAGGGAAAAGACAAAGGAGCCTGAGACCCACTTCTTTGTAAAGAATATAAGGCGAGTGTATTATTCAATGACGTCAATGGCATCTACAATCCCTACCAACCATAGCTTTACTTGTTGAAACAGATGGATTATATCACGCCCAAGAAAACATAATCAGCGGTAAAAGAAGAAGAATATGTCTATAAAAGCAAGACCAACGAGCAAGATCTGAAGTTATTCCTTCACCAGTATTTCGGATATTTCTCTCCCTCATCGGGGTAATCCGATACATGAGTTTTAATGCGGTGAGGTTGCTTTCTCGTGCGGAGAATGAAAAACTCGGGCATCGACCAAACGAAACGTCGGTGGCGTGCCCTTGCCAACGCTAAGTGCTATATTAAAGATGACAGAAGCGTCCGTTAGAAGACCTACAAAATAGCCGACAAAGGCAGGATACTGTCGGTCGACCGCCACTGGCTGTGGGGTCGGATGTACGAGAGCGGTACAATGTGCGTTGTGATGGATACATAGATAACTCTTTTGTCTTTATGTGTCACTTGTGATTTTCATCTGGCACATAAACGGTAGATATGGTTAATAAGGTTGGAGTCAATGAAACTATGTCATTTAAAGTTCAATCTAGCTTTAAATTCCGAAATTCGGTCAATTTCACTACTGAAGGCGGAACTCGTCAAATTGTTAATTTTATACACTTCATGCTTATTGATTTTATATATTAGCGAAATGTATTAATGCTGGTATTTATGTCCATTCATAGAAATATAAAGGTTTATGTGGTTTTTACTAGGTGCTCTATATTACGCAAAAAAAGTTTTAAAAAGCTGAAACCAAATGAACCTACTTTGAATTGAACCCTTTGGGAACAAATTTTGTTCATAAGGCCACTTTGTATATCTAAAAGCTCAAAACAAATGTAGAAAGAGTGGAGTGTTAACAATGATAAGAACATACATAGCACTAAAGAATACATAGTTCCCTATTTAGACCATCTGGAAGACCTACCTGTGGGTGTGAATATGTACCGCGTGCGCTGTCTTACAGTTGGCGTATATTGCGTTCTAGAGTTTTGTGGCGAACGAGCTTTTCTTTCATTCGGGAAAGGGGAATATTCCAGAAAAAAAATGCTTCCATTGATTGTCGGCTAAGGCGTGATGTACAAATATGACGCGTCGACTGTCAGGCTGGGGGCAGCCTCACAACGAAAAATACTCAGCACTAAATCTAGAGCAAGACCCATTTTCAAGCTTAATTCTTTATTCACCGCTGCTGGATGTTTATATCGGTAGTACACACACACACACAGACACACACATACATACTCACATACACGCACACATACACAGAGGGAGAAAGAGAGGCAGAGAGACAGAGAGACAGACACACGGACGGGGAGGGGAGAGATGGGGGGCACGAGACAGATAATGTGCAATGTTGTTTTTGATTACTCCAATTATGTGCGTTCTTCAGATTAATTGATGCGTGTCAACTTTCCTTTTGCACAAGCAACGGGAACATTGCGAAAGAGATTTTGTTTTCGGGGAGTAGACTATCTACCCGGTACGTTTATGGCTGCATGATCTAACACTCCCCCGTTTAAGCCGTTGACATCAACTTTATATGTAACGAGGCCAGCTTTGCTCTGAAATCTGTGTATTGACTTTCAAGAAAGGGTTGTGAAAAGTGACAACTTGACAGGATTTGTCTGAGGAGGATCCACGAGGATGTGGGGAATATGTGAGGATGATACGAGAACAGAGAGAAAGAGAGAGACAGAGAGAGGGGGACAGATACAGAGAGAGAGAGAGAGAGAGAGACAGGCAAAGACAGAGACAGATTGGAGGTGGTAAACGGAGGGGGGGGTTAGAGCAACAGCGAGAGAGAGAGAGAGAGAGAGAGAGAGAGAGAGAGAGAGAGAGGGAGAAAAAAAGAAAGAAAGAGAGAGAGAGAGTGTGTGTGTGTGTGTGTGAGAGAGAGAGAGAGAGAGAGAGAGAGAGAAGTGGGCGATGGCAGGACTTAATGGACAAATGCGGATGGCGATAAGTGTATTTTTGTTTTGAGCTGGAATCACAAAAGGTATCAATCTGTCAACAACAGGAACTGAAAATAGCCACATGTAAGTCCGATAATAAGTGTAGGCACATCTCGCGTTTTAATAGGATCAATTTCACATCCTCACAATCCGATTTATTTCGGGTTCAAATGCAAACATCAGCCTCATAAACATACATTGAAACATCTGTGTTACATCATGTATAGTGTGACAAATATAAAATCACACCATGATGGACAATTCATATTTGGCAATTAGCTGCACACAATATTGTGCAAATGTCCTTTTCCCCGCCGGCCGGAAAGCTAGATAAACTTTGAAAGATAGATGCAGTATTCTCTCCAAAATTCCATCTGTTTCTGCTATTAAACCAGTCTTTATTATATCAATGCAGTTCATATACAGTGTGTCCCAGAAAAAAAGGAAACCGAGATTCTGTGTTATTTCCCTAGTTGACTGAAAAAAAATCATGGAATATTATACACATCATTAGAAAGCACGCTGTTTCTTTTTTCATTTGACACCTCACATGCTAGATAAGAGTCATGCATTGAGGAGCAACAGGTGCTTAAAAAATAATTGTCAAAATCAATTTACGCAGGATAAATGGTCAAAATTTGTAAGGAAGCATCGACGTAGTGTAAACAACATTCATTATTCTGCGCAAAACGTTTCTGACATCGAGCACTTGTAATTGCTTGAAATCAGTCATTCGTGAACAAGTCACCGTGAATTTGGTACCAAACGAACGAAGATACTTTACTATCAATATTGCTGTTATTTTTATAATGACATGATATTTTATGATTACGTTATCGACCTCGAAAAACGGGTTTCCTTTTTTTCTGGAACACACTGTATATCATACACCTATGATTGCAACATCACTATCAATTCAGTACAACGAAATTCGAAATGGAACAGACTCTCAACACTGCTAAAAATGAATAGAATGTCAGATTGTGATGTTCTACAACACTGTTCAGACTTCTCAGAAGAAGAGATCATTTAGCCTAGCCTGTCATACAACACTCCTTTCGATATGTAAGTCACACAAGCATACGATACGGTAGGCTTTCCCCCAGAGGTCGAATTGAACCTGCGAGTACAACGTCCTGAATGACCCAATAATGTATAACTTATTGGATGTGTCCATGGTAAGACGAGCGTTAACCAGCTTCGTTCGATTGATGCAGTTTAGCCGTAGGGTGACACGGGATTCAGAGGTTGGAGGCTAGGCATGGAGAAGATTCACTTCCAACATGACATACGTTAGTACTAGCAGGGATGTGTTATGGAAGGATATGAAGCAACTTTCTTTCTTTGAACCCATGTGCCAAGCCGCTGAAAGGTTATGGTGTTCTCAACAGGTGCTGTTCAGGTGTTTGAACAATTATAAACATGATTGTGTGGCATCGGCTTCTCAGAGAGAACAAAATAAATGTACAGTCTCATTTCGCTTGTCCCGTTCTGTTAATGGCATTAATACGTCCATGAGTACAACAGGTATCAGCAACAACAAATAAACAAGTTTTTCAAGGAAAATATCTCTGCTGCACGCAAACACACACAAACGCCGTTAATGATAGTACACAGCTTAATATATCATTTTGAGAGTTGTTGAATCCCCCCAATGCACAGGATGTCGGAAAGTGAAGAAATTGGTCAATTTTGTAAGTAATACAAATAGCTTATATGTCCGCTTTTTAATGATTCCTCAATACTTTTCGAAACAAAAGCAGAGCATTAGGATCTGTCATTATCTGCCGTTAACTTCCTTATAGTTTGCAAACGAATTTGTCAAAAACAAAACGTCTACAGACAAATGGGAAATTAAAGAAATTTCTTTTCAAGATGATATCAGCTAAATGTCGGCTCGGCACATGGAACATCAAAGCATTGTCACGATTATGGATTCTTTTGGCATTCATGAGAACGCTTTAGAACCCATACAGATGTTTGAATGTATTATGCTCGAGTTTCTACTCCTTCCTTACACCTCCCTGGTACTAGCTTCACAGGAGTACCAATGAGAAGGTACTTTATTTAGAAAACACGTGATGCCCAGGAAAAGCTTTTAAAGAAAAGCGAATTCAACACGTATGAAAGTAATTTCTTATTTGACGAAATGAGTATGTTCTCTTTTTCACAAGCATAATAATATGCTTATATATAATGCTTCATATCAATTACTTGTGCAATTTTGAGGTCAAAGAGTACATATTTACGGATTAATATCACGTTATCATACTGAATATGTGGGAGCTTCGCACCAAGACTTCAAAGTTCATTCTATGTTTATGTAAATATTCGATGAAGTATACATAATGTTACCATGTGTCACTACATATATAACATCATACGTTATAAATCGGATTTGTGCATATCTATCTTTCTAATATCCTATACAAATTAACAATTAACGAAAAAGTACACAGAAATACAAATACATATGAATATACTCATGAATCATCTACGAATTGTGTTTTTAATTGGAAGGAGAACAGAGGAGGCTAAACGAAAAAGAATTATTCTTGGGCTGATGGACCTTGCGAAACTGCGTACAGGAGAAGGATGACGTGAATGATGTAATATGGTAAAGAGACAGACATATCACACATGCTATGGACATCGAACAATTTACTGAATCTTTTGTTGGCAGTCTACATTGAGTTAATGAATGATTCAAATTATCACAATTTACAATTACAATTATAATTAGTTACAAATATCTTGGTCTAGAATTTATGATGGAAACTCGTTATTGCCCAATTGGAAAACCATTAAAGCGGGGTGAATGTATTTTACGTCCCAGACGTCACAGTGTGGAAGACAGAGCATTACATTAAAAGTTTGACATACGAGAATGTAGTAAGTAAGGAAAAAGAAGCCAAAAACAGCCTTTACACCGCCAGCATACACAACGTACTGATATGGTTGATGAGATTATCTTAGTCTAGAATTTATGATGGAAACACATAATTGCGCGATTGGAAAACAACTGAAATGGCGTGAAATATACACAATGCCCTAATATGGTTAAAGAAGCAGAATGTAATTATTGGTTTGTCATGCATAGCAAATTGAAATTGAAATGCTACCTAGTACAGCTTAACAGTGTGTTTGTGATAAAAATATGTTTAGTACATGGAGTGACATTTTTTACAGAATGAAATACATGTCCATGACGTTTCTATTGACAATGCATAGAATGTTGGTTTTAGAAGAATGTCGTACCTCATTAGCCTAATCATCATGTCTCTCCCCTCTGCTATAATGACCCAATAATTGCTCATATTTGGGTAAATAATCACCTGTTCATAATTATAAAACATGCCCCGGTTCGGCATCATTATCGTCATATTGGTAAGTAGGCGCCCTTGTATGTCTTATGCAGGTCTTTTCCAGTAAATGCTTGCCATAATCATAGTACAGTGAAACCAGATGAGGCCCCCATTATAGGGGTGGCAGATTAATATACTTTCCTGTCGTTATTGGCACCTCGAGGTTTTCTTTACCGGCGTATTGATGGTACCAAGTGCAACACTAACATACTCTCTTAATTATGACTCATTAAAGAGAGTGTCAAACTTAGCATTTAGAGATTCAAAAAGCCGTGGGGAGACTTGTTTTCGACCAATGTTGCATATTGCTGTACAATAATCAAAACATGCACTAATGTTATGAACTCAAACTACAGCTATAATATCATAATGTAATAATGATGAGTATAATAATATTTGTTCCTTTCATGGTATATAGCTTGTCTGGAAGTTACGATAAGTAAGAACAGTATTATATGAAACATGGTCATGGTAATGATGGTACCATGTGAACAGGTTTACCACCATGTGTAGGTAACCTATCATATCAAGCGGCTGGGGTCTTATTATCATACATGCAAAACTTGCATTTGGTGTGGAATAAAGAAGGCCTTACCTCGTATTTATTGCGCGGTTTGTGACGCACTGCTGACCAGAGCACACCGCGAGCGACTCGGCTTCTTCAACCTTGCTCGCTGTCAGCCTTGCGGTGGTGTTTGTATTGGCGTTGATCTTGACACTTCATGTGAAAACGAAACAGCTAGACACGTGACTTCTGGGCGTTGTACTGTGTTGCTCTAAGAAATACCGTTTATCTATCAGTACAACTGACAGAACTGAAAGGTTGTCTTCAAATAGACGAATGTGACAATGTTCCCACTTATTGTTGTACGCGTCCCGGGGGTAGGTGTTCAATTGGAGGGTCAAATCTGGGCGAATTAGATATTCATTGGGTGACTCGTGACTTAAATGTACGTCAGATATACAAGTTTTGTGATTGATTCCAACGCAATGCGAAAATATTAAAACACATCTTGTTTCGTAAAGCGAATCTGAAAGATCAGATACACTGTGCAGTGAGCATTGCTATGAAAAAAAGCTTCAAAAGAAAGTTAAACAGTTGATGATGATGTTTATAGATGTAGAAGCGTATTTCTCCAGCACTGTTTCCTCATTAGCTCTATAGATCACGTACGTCGTCTGCTAAGAGTTCAAGACAATGTTTCACGGACGGAGGGGCGGTGAAATGCCGCAGTACCGTAAGTGGGGAAATGGGTCGATGTAAAACGATGTAAGAACGTGGTCCTCAAAGCGTGATATTGGGGTGTTGTCACATCCGCATGTCCCCGTTGTGACGCTCTCAAAGAGATGTAAAATAGCGGAGTTCGTTGGCCACATAGAGAGTGTGAGTGCAAATCATCACCGTGGAAACAAATGAAGGAGAAAATTAATGTCTGCTTCCCGCCTGTTATTCAAAAGTCACGTCCACCAGGGGAAGAGTCAAGCCATGAAAATCTAACTCAAATTAACACACACCTCACGACGAATCGCCTCTGCCAATTTGATTGGTTCTTGATAGGAAGATAGATGCAGAGGGAAATAGATACCCCTCCTCGAGTTTCATCCTTACCATGGATACTTTTGGCGGAAGCTACTCATAACCACACTAGTATCGCTCGCTGTGAAGGCGACGTGTCTTTTGCGGTATCATTTCATTTCGGTCTTGTCAGGAGACTGCACCGCATAAAACAGCACACGCACCGCCACACATGTTGGGCAGTGTGGCGTGTCATATCGGAAGAGGGAGCATAATGGCTTCACTCGCTGGGATAGATAATATGCGAAAGTTTTCCGTAGCCGTTTCCATTGGAGTTGGGTGGGAGGGGGGGGGGGGAGAGAGATATAGAAACAAATACAGGAGTAGAGGGGAAGAAAAAATAAACAAATAGACAGAAAGATGTAAATAGTGCAAATGTTAGAGAACAGCGAAAGAGCAAGAAAGGTAGAGTGAGGAAAATTGAACAAAACGGGAGAGTGATATAAGAAATTAAGGATGAGAGAAGGAGAGAAAGAGAGAGAGAGAGAGAGAGAGAGAAAGAGAGAGAGAGGGGGGGGGGCGGGATAGAGAAAGTGTGTGTATGTATATTGTAATATGTATGTGCAAGGGAGAGAGACTGAGAGAGACTAAAAGATAGACAGACAGATAGATAGATAGATAGATAGATAGATTGATAGATCAATAGTTAGTTAGATAGATAGATAGATAGATAAGAACAGAAAGAGAGAGAGATAGCATGCGTGTATGTGTGCGTGAGAAAGAAAAAGCGAGAGAGAGAGAGAGGGGGGGGGGAGAGGGATAGAGAAAGTGTGTGTATGTATATTTTTATGTGTATGTGCGAGGGAGAGAGACTGAGAGAGACTAAAAGATTGGCAGATAGATAGATAGATAGATAGATAGATAGATAAGAACAGAAAAAGAGAGAGAGAGAGCATGCGTGTATGTGTGCGTGAGAAAGAAAAAGCGAGAGAGAGAGATATATATAAAATAGGAAAGAGAGATCAACAAGAAATATATTTTGAAAAAGAGTCAGGCGGAAAAACAGAAAAGTAATAAAGAATGTTTAAGAAGAAAAAGGGATAAAAACTATTAAGGTATGATGTTATCAGCGATTTAAAGCGAGACGACGAAAGTGGACAAGGACGACGGCGAAAGTAAGATAACGTCTTTCCAAATAAAAACAACTCTGAACGAGTGTGTCTTAAGAAAATATCTGAAAGCTTTCGCGGGGGATCCGCTGTTTTCCCCTCAATAACTACATAATGTTCTCTGCAAATCTTAAAAGCTAAATCCATCTCAGTCATTGACCTTGCATCGTAGAACAATAGCCGGCTTTTAGTACGAAAAGCTGGAGAAAAAAAGTCTCGATCCAGCGCTGACTGCCGTCACAAAGACATGGTAGAAACAGCCTTCGATCGGTCAAGAAGTCGATGCCAATTATCACCGGAAAGAAAGAAAATTCTTAACTCACATATCTAACCTGCCGTACTGATATATGTCCTTCCCGATAAGCCGATAAGCTTATCTATGATATTTTGAGTAAGTCCCTTTCGCCATTCCAGCGATGAAAGCGGCTTCCTTTCAAGACATTTAATACATAGATGCATGAATTATAAGCACTGTCAAGTCTATTAACAAAAAATCTGCTCACATTAAGGTAATCTGAATAATAGTTGCGGGTACAATATGTCTCTCCAAGTCAAGGACAGATTGATGTTCCAGGGAGACGAAACGATAATTTATATTATATTCCACATACTAAGAATGTTGCTATATGATTGGTCAAGAGTTGATCACGTGATGAAGCGTTGTTTTTCCCATCTGATCACCTGAGCAGAAAAGTTCGCTACACTGTAGGTGATAGTACTTTTTTGAGAAGGAAAGTTCGTTACACTCTAGGTGATAGTACTTTTTGGTTTCGCTGATCTCTTCACTCCTCACAGTCCTAACGCGTGATCAATATTTTGAGTACGCGCGAAATAAAAGTGCGTAGCTCGGACTATCGGCGCAGACGGCACCGCGGTGCGCGCGCGGAAATTAAAATTTTTGGTTATAGCGCGCTGCGCCGCGCGCGTACGTACAAAGCAGTGCAAGCCTTCCATTTCCCCCACACAGTATTTCACCAAAGCAAGTGTGCAATTCTCTACCACCTCGTACCAAAATTGACCTAGAATTTCACTTGCCTGTAATTTTTTAGAATTATGACGAGCATTCTCGGAGGATCTATGTTCTCACCGATACCGCACAGGTAAGAGAATTTCGATTACTTCTTGCTTTTCCGTCAAAATCTTACAAATTAGCATCACCATGTCATAGTGTTCGTTGGAATTTGTAGAGTCTATATAGCGTGCACAAAGTCAATTTGCTTCCGGGTTTCGGAGCGTCGCGTGAATATGTAGCCGCACCGACACGAATGCTTTTGTACGTTAAATTGTCATTTATTTTATAGATTGTTGGTATCAGATGAGGAATATAAAGCAAATAATGAACTTTTGGTTTCAGGCAATGAGACGAACTATCACTTCCTCGGCGATCTGAATGTATACGCTATCTTTCCTCAGCTAAAAGCTTCGGAAAGATAGCTACATCCAGATCGCCTTCCGAGGCGATCTGGATGTAGCTATCTTTCCGAAGCTTTTAGCTGAGGAAAGATAGCGTATACATTCAGATCGCCGAGGAAGTGATAGTTCGTCCCATTACCTTCACCGACGTTGATTATTTGCTTACTAAACGATTAACCTTCCTTACAGAATGTTGCGTTTATTACCCACTCACTTCCTAGAAAGAAACAAAGTCAAAATAGTTAAGTGTTCACTTTACCTTCTGGTTTCCGTAATCATAAATACTTTTCATTCATATTTGAACATATTTCTATGTTTTCCTTCTGATTTATATAAATGTACATTGTTTTGAAATGATTATCATATTGTCACCATTGGTTATTCTTCATAATTGTACGTAGTATGTTTTGTTCTTTTAGTCGAGGAGACGAATTATTGAACAGACATTGTGCTTTCCTGGGGTCCTGTTGAAATGTTCTCGCTGGGGACCCTGCTAATTCAATGAATAGGGATATGACATGACCACAGATAACACGAGGTCATTGACTGTGCACAAGCGTGGTGGAACATGTGACAATGACAGAGATAATTGACGCGAAAGCAAACGTGTAACAAAATTAGCGATATTGTGTCAAAATATCATGAGTCACGATGATGGTGTCAATGATTTCAAACATTTTCATTTAATCGATAGTTTATCAAACATGTTACGACATTTGTTGGAATTCATGCCATTTTTGTGGGTCTTTTTTTAAATAGCAGTTGTCATGTCCGCCTTTATGTTTTATGTTGTGTTTGATAATAGGGTCTGAAAGCGAAGACTTACGGTTCAAAGTTACTGTCCATTATGGTTTCATGAGAAAAAGCAAGATGACTGTCCAAAGTGCGGGATACTTTGTTTTGGAGCCAAACTCTCCAGTCTGTGATAGGCGTCCATGTACTAACACAATGTTATGAGGAAATACCAATGCTGAACTTGTTTAAGGAAAGAAATTATGAGATTTAAAAAGCGAACACCTTATCCCCTTCCACCTTCCCCCTTTCCACAACCTCTGTACCACGATACCTCAAACACCTTCTTAATTATTTCACATGTGCCCCTTCTATCTCATCAATTTCCTGCCTTATATGCCTTCTCTCTTCTCTTTCCCCTCCCCATGCCACCTTCCACGCCCCCCCCCCCCCCTCCCCCTTCTGTCCAACCTCTTCCCCCACCCATCCCACAAGAAAATCATGAAGAACGGATTGGTATGTACTAATAGACAACACATACATACAGATGAACACACTGCTCTGGAAGAAGTTGATAAAATTAACCAACCATTGGCTTGTACTTCAGATTTGTCCATTAAATATTTAGCCACACATTGTCGTCGTTCAAAGATGAAGCCCATGCAATTATGTCGATAGATGGCGCACTTTACAGTAAACGATTGGTATTCGTGAAACCATCAGATTTATAAAGCGTTCCGGCTGATTGAATTGGTCAGCGTATGCGTGATATTTGACGCATGTAAGGTTGTATTCCTTTTCACAATTTCTGATGTGAAAGACATTTTTCTCCGGAAAAGTGAAAATTTGTGAGGCCAATGATATCACAGATATAGCTTATCATACCAAAGCACGTACAATAATGCCATTACATCGCCGCAAGGGCTCTGCCTTCACAACTTAGATTAGATTCATTAGATTATTGTATCCCACACATCCCCGCCTCATATAAATCTCTGTAGAAAAAACATTCTACCTGCAATACGTATATTTTTATTGTCGAATATTATTGGATTTATAGCATCATTTTCACAAAATCTATATTTCTCAGTATCTAGCCAAGCCTTCATCATTTATATTTTAAAAGGAGGCGTCTTAAATGTTAGAAGAGATTAATCATAATTATATTTTAAAATGAATCTACCTCCCACTGTACTAAAAACTGAAGCAAAAAAACAGCTTCCACCTAACATCTTTTTCTCCACATGAAAGGTGCTTTACCCACATAATACGTTGTGCTTTAACAAATAACCAAATAATGTGTCACTTTTAGACCCCAAATTCCTAGTCTTTAAAAACAATGTTCCTCATTATGCGATTTTTACCCCATCAAAAAAATCAAAGGTGATTGTGTCTACTTCTAAGAATACCCACTGAGGGACAAGTATTTATGATGCTACATGATTTAATTTTGACAAGGCAAATGTTTTCATTCAATGTATTTTCCCCATTAGTGTTAAATCTCTTTCTTTCCACCACCCTAACAGGCTTTTTATCTTTCTCAATATCTCTTTAAAATTCAAATTCTCCTTAACCTTGACATCCAACGAAAAATAGATCCCCGATATTTTTTTTCTTGAACCAGATTCCTAAACAAACAAATTACAGGTCTATCCTTTCTATCCCCCAACCAAAGAAAATCAGTTTTCCCTTTACTTATCTTCAGTCCACTTACTTTCCCAAATTCATCAAATATATATCGTAACCGTTTGATTGAAGACTCGCCTTCCACAAACAAAGAAATGTCATCTGCGTACAAAATTTGTTTGATCTCATTTTGAATTTGCATTTGAAATTGAAAACCTTTATTATCGTTATCTTTCCGAGTAACCTTTGTCAAAATCTCAATAGCCAACAAAAAGAGATATGGAGAAGTGGATCAATCTGCCTCACACCCCGTTTAATCTTAATGCAGCCTATTCAGTTTTCCCCATTTATAACACAGCTAGTGATATCCGTATAAAAACTGTGACCCATGAACGAAGTGAATTGCCAAAGCCAAATAGAATTTTGAACAGAAAAACTTGTGCTACTGAATCAAATGTTTTTTGAAAGTCCACAGCTACTAAAAACCACATACACACACACGCACGCACACATACATTTACAGAGACACACACATACATATGCACGCAAACACACGCATCCACTCACTTTTTTTTTTTTATGATCTTTATTCTGATTCCATAATAATACAAATTAAATTCATATAATCAGTTTAAATATATTAACACAAATTAAACAAAACAATCATGCAATTTATATATATATATGCATTTGTAAGTACAAATTAATTACTATAAAATAGCTGAAAATATTAAATAATTATAATTACTCAATTGTTATAATCATGGAACAATGTTTAATCAAATAAACTGAACGAATAGCTTCCGGAATCAAGTTTTAAATAAACAAGCCTCTAATCCCCCAACCTATAATGCACCCCTAAAATTAGTCCTAACCATTCCTAACTCCCATCTGGACAGCCACCCCCCCCCCCCCCCACACACACCACCCCCTAACACCAACCCCACCCCAACCATATACATAACCGCTTAAACTACCCTTTCCTTAAATTCGCTATATACCCCCTACCCCCCCCCCCAAAAAAAAAAAAAGAACATTAACTTCTACATGTATACCCCTTCCTTTTAACCCTCCCACCTCAACCCCCACCCTTCCCTTCCCCAACCTGCTCACGCTCACCTCTTTACTCCCGCGTTCACAACTGTCATAGTTAAAAAAAAAAAAAAAAATCTTTCCATAACCTACCAAAGCAGTATCATATAACCTTTCCAATCATATTTTTGTAAATAATCATATGTTACATAAATAACTTATAGTGTCTATTAAGCTAACCTTTCACGTTATTTTGTTGTAAATAATTATACATGTTATTACATAAACAACCTACATAATATATTAAATTAACATGTCAATATATTCCCACTTTTGCAAATGTAGTCCCAATTTACGCCTTTTAATTGCCAATTTCTTTTCCTCCTCTCTATAGTTCAAAATTTCCCGTTGTATTTTCCTTGACGAGGGAAGAGTAGATCCTGTTCTAGATTTAAATATAATATATTTTACCATAACTATCAACGTATTAACAAATTTTGTTCTTATAGATTTACCTGGAAGACCGACAAATATATCCTTCCATTCTAAAGTTGCAATTTCTGTTAATTCAAATAATTGAATCATAATTTGCCAAACTTCCTTAACTTTTGGGCAGTTTAAAAACACATGAATATATGTCTCAACTTCCTGGTGACAAAAGGAGCACAGATTATCTGTTACAAAACCAAATTTTGAGAGCTGCTCTTTCGTAACACACTTACACTTACACACACTTACACCCACACTCAAACACACACGCACGCACGCACAAAAACACACAAACACACACATACACTCACACAAAAATATTCACATACACGCACACATGCACGTGCGCGCACATACACATATACACGGACACGCGCACATACACACATATATGTTATTAACGTTACAATGCTGAGAGCTCAGCTTGCAAGTGTACGGTGGGTACATTTAGACAAATAAACTTGAGAGATGAATAAGAAGTTAGATATTCTCATAGTTCTTTGTTTTTATAGATTAAGAATGTAAATACTGTCGTAGAAAGTAGAAATATTTGACGACATTATAAAAACAAGCAATATTATCATTATGGGCGTTTCATAATAAATGTTTCATAACACTGGAAATCTTAATCTCTACATACAATACTAGTAAATATACACACAATATTAACCATTGGAGCATATATTGTACGTATGTTTCCAGAGATTCGGGTCTTTGCTTGTACATTTTCACTCAACCCCATTGTGTCATATTTCATTTTGTTACGATGAACATTGTTTGCTATTTATACTTTTTGTGTTTTGTTGTAGGAACGGTGAAGGACGTGAAAAAGGGTCAAGTGAATACGAAATGTGGAACCTTTTTAAAACACTAGCCATCTGGAAGAGATCCTTTTTTTTAAATGTGTTATGACTAGGAAGAGTGAAAAATACATTTCTACTGCAGCATAAAATTATTTCCACATCCCATATCACTGCTTAGAATTATTGTTCCATGAAATTACCGTGTATGCATTCTAAATGTTATACTATATAACCAAGGACGTATAAAGCGACATCTATCATGGACCCTAGTAGGGTCCATGATATAACCGTACATGCATTTAGTTTGGGTTTTCATCCCCCCCCCCCCCTCCCCAACGTCTGTGCATGTCATCTATTTATAGATGATACATGAGATCTATTCAAAATTCACCCAGTAGTTCAGCGACTTCACACATGGACAAGAAAGATAACTTGTATCAACCCTTGCTATGTCAGCCAAAATGCAGTTATATTGGATTCGTGTGAATAAGTTGTGAGAAATGGATGTGTGGCACAAAACGAGTTGAATCATCTTTGGTGACTGGAAGGGAAAGCACTGGACACTGAGCACTAAGCACTGAGCACTGAACACTGAACACTGAGCACTGGGCACTCAGCCCTTAGCATGACTGAACACTGAGCACTGAACACTGGGCACTGAACACTGAGCACTGGGCACTGGGCACTGAATACTGAGCACTGAACACTAAGCACTGGGAACTGAACACTGAACACTGAGCACTGAACACTGCGCACTGAGCACTGGGCACTGAGCACTGTGTACTGAATACTGAACACTGGGCACTAAATACTGAGCACTGAACACTGAGCACTGGGCACTGAACACTGAACACTGAACACTGAACACTGAACACTGCGCACTGAACACTGAGCACTGAGCGTTTAATGTGTATCGTACAAATTGAAAGAATCATCCATCATATGTCCATTGATATTACAATGAACAACGGTTTTGTGATGTTGATACTGTTGGCGAAACTTTGTGTATTATTTGCACATGCATTTTACAATTACTGAGACGATTTGGAATCGTCACGCATCAAATATATATAATAACGTATTATTCACACTATTTTATAAAGTATAATTTTAATGATAATTTCGAAATACAATGTATCATAATCATATAATTGGATCATATATATTGGATTAAAGTCACTTCCATTAAAATGAGACAATCAAATAGTCTTACAAAATATAAATTTCTTGACTATATATTTAAAAAAAAATACAAAAAGATGTAGTACTGGTCATCAGTAAAAATAACTGCACAGATCGCGTTGGGTGGGAGGGTAAATGAAGCAAACATTGCTACACAAACGTGCTCCTACTCCAGGGTGATCAGATAATCAAATAGTCTTAAAAAACATAAATTTCTTGACTTTACACTGTATATATGTATAAAAAAATATGTAGTACTGGTCATCAGTAAGAATAACTGCACTTAATCACAACTTACTTAGATCGCGTTGAGTGGGAGGGTAAATGAGGCAAACATTGCTACACAAACGTGCTCCTACTCCAGGGTGAGTACGTCGGTGGATCGACGTCATCGAATCCGTCCGATGGGGGCGGTTCTCCAGTGTTTGTCTCCAGAACGACAGGCGGGTCCAGATGACGCCGTCTGCCCTGGTGCCGACGTGCGTGTACCGCATGGTCCTCGGTCTCGCTGTAACGCCTGTGCGACGACGCGCTCGAAGACGGTGGACTAGCCGCAGAATGTCGCCGGAGTGTGTCTGCAGGTCGTGTATGTAGATGCGATGGTGTGCTAGACTCGTGAGTTGATGTGGTGTATGTCGGAGGGGGTGTGCTTATCAGGGCTTGGCGACCTGTTGACGCGCGACGGGTATCCGAAGACTGTCGCTGGGGTCTGTCTATAGACCCTGTTTGTAGACGCGGTGGCGTGCTAGACTCGTGAGTTGATGTGGTGTATGTTGGAGGGGGTGTACTTATCAGGGCTTGGCGACCTGTTGACCCGCGACGGGTATCCGAAGACTGTCGCTGGGGTCTGTCTATAGACCCTGTTTGTAGACGCGGTGGCGTGCTAGACTCGTGAGTTGATGTGGTGTATGTTGGAGGGGGTGTACTTATCAGGGCTTGGCGACCTGTTGACCCGCGACGGGTATCCGAAGACTGTCGCTGGGGTCTGTCTATAGACCCTGTTTGTAGACGCGGTGGCGTGCTAGACTCGTGTGGTAAAGTGGTGTATGGCGGAAGAGGTATGTTTATCATGTTTTGGCGAGATGTTGACGAGCGACCGGTATCCGCACTCTCTCTTCCAGGATCATTTCCTTCCTCTTGGGGGTTGCTTGGAGGCAGTGATGTGGGGGTTACAGCTGGTATGTGGTCGGTGGGTAAATTCGTTTCAGGAGTCGATTGCGGGTGGCTTTCGTTTAGAGCAAGTGGGGTCTGATCGGGTAAAGGGGTGTACGGTGGTGGTGAGGGCATAAGGGAGAGCACTGGAGACGTTACGTCTTCGTGTGGGTTAGCAGGGCTGTAGGGCGGCAACATATAATGCCTATCCACGTCAGTTGGAGTGAATGCTCGTTGCTGGTTTTCAAAATTAACGTTCAGCAAAATATCTATAACATGAATCGGAATGTCTGAATGGTTGTAAGTTGGAGTGATATCTGTTTCATCGCCGAGTGCCACGCGCATAGAGAGAGTTTCTAGAGCATTCTCCGGGGGCTGTTCCCAGGTGACATTCCCTTCCGCGCGGGATCGTAAGTCGCCCCGAGTCCGAGAGTTCTCGGCTATTCTATCCACTCTGCCGTGGAGGGCGCTCAGATGGTTGAACTTCCGTTTTATGTAGTAGGCAGCTACGACCACCAACACAAACACTACAATGCCAGCACTGGATAGACATCCAATCACTGCCGCTGTAAGCCCACCCGCCGATGAATTAGTAGTGGGCGTGTCGTCTGTAAAACGAATGAGAAGTTAAGAAAGGCTATTTCCCGCTCTTTAACGTCACTAAATTGCCATTAGTATTTACTCCATTAGTAAGTATTGAGATAGGAGTGCATTTTACTCTGGATGTTGAAGAGAAATTATTGCAACATGAATTTGAGTGGGCACAACATATCCTGAGCATATTCTTTTTCGCCGAACATTTTGCTCACAGATACTGTGAAAGATATTCACGTCCAAAGAAGTGACAGTTAGGGAGCCAACGATTCTCAAAATCCATGACGTCACAGTCACATTTTTATATAGGGTCTCCTATTTGTACATATTGAAGTTGATAAGGAATATATTCATTCCATCGGCTTCTCTCTGTATTCCCCTGTAATGAAAAAATATCTTAGGCCTTTAACAGTTTCATTGTAATACTTAATTTGAAAGTAAAAAGGGGTGTGTGTTGGCCTGAATAAAACGTACTGTGAAACTGAAATCACTCACAACATCCAACACTCGCAGCTTGGTAAAGACAGGAGCTTGAAAATGACGTAGATTTATCACACAGGTCCAGGCGGGCCTCGTTGCCAGTGCACGTCACATCTTCGAAAGCAACTGGCCCAAGAGCAAGCCCGAAGTACGAATTCGGAAGAGCTTCGGCAAACTCCGTGGGAGAACCGACCTGCCGGCAGACAACCTCGGCAGTTGTCGAGTACTGTCCGCTGTTGCACACCGTTCCCCATCTGCCATTGGTGAAGTATTCCACGGTGCCCTCCATTCGGGATGAGCCTCCTACCAGACGCGCGTCATTTTCCTTGGGCGCTGGAAGAAGAAGGTGAAGAAAAAAGAAGAAGGTGAAGAAGAAGAAGAAGAAGAAGAAGAAGAAGAAGAAGAAGAAGAAGAACAAGAAGAACAAGACTTTTTTTTTTTGACTTTTCAAAGTAAACCTTTATTAAGTCAATTATTTACAATAATACATAATTCAATTTCAAACAAAAGCCACATTTGGGCAATGCTTACACAAAGTAAAAATTGTTCATAAAAAGAGTTTACATAATATTACAAATTAAAAGGGTTGTAACAAAGACGACTCGTTCTAGTGCAATATATCAAAATCATAGCAAATACGGGAAAAAAATTCCTTTAAAGGTACAAAAAAAATTTTGAAAAGTTTATCACTTTTCAACTCAGCAATTTTTCAAACGACAAACTTATAAACTAGAACATCAAATCAAATTAGATCAACCATGTGAGGTTTGTATTATTGTCAAGGAAAAATATTGAATTGTTTTGAGACCATCGTTTTATGAAGGCACACAGGTTGTTTTGAAGTTTGTAGAACTCAAAGTCGAGAATGATTTTGTTTTTTATTCTGAAGGTCCAGATAGGTAGAGGGTCAACAAAATGAGATGTGCGATAAAGCCAGTACAGTGTGCTCTTCAAACTGATAATAAGGAAATTGGATAGGCGAACAGTCTCCCTGCAACGACCTCGTACACGCGGAATCAGAGTCCAATAAAGTTCAAAGTTCAGCTTAGCCGTGGGCAGCAGACGGGATAGGAGATGGTGAAGAAGGCCCAATGCAGGTTGGATGAGCGGGCACAGGAAGAGCAGATGAAGAGTTGTGCCTCTTTCGCCGCACCATCCACAAGATGATGAAATGTTCGGATTCATGTGGTGAAGAACCGCTAATGAAGGCAGAACATTGTAGAGAAGTTTGAACTGGACGTCTCCATCTTTCTTGGAGGCTGGCACTTGATATATTTCGCTCCAAGCAACTCGACAAGAGGGTTCTAGAATGCCAATGTCATGCCAGTGTGTGACAGAAGATATTGGAAGAGAGTTTGTGGAGACGTTGAAGAGGTGATACAATCGCTTGGTGGATGTGATGAGAAAGTTCGTATTGTCATTGGCTTTGACAGTGTATGGAGACAAAATATTGGCAGCAAGATGATGAAGTGGAAAGCCAGAAAGTCGAAGTCCGTTGGAGCAGAAGAACGCTGGAAAGTTGTTGGACAGTTTCTTATGCATCCAAGAGAGTTCAAGTTCAAGGAGGCGAACAGAAGGACGAAGAAGTGTGGTGAGAGTGATATTTTCAGCCGGAAGCCACTTGCCATTTGTGAGGTTGAGAAGATGCTTCACGAGTTTGATTCCGCGTGCAAAAAGTCGAGCAGGGAGAACCATAGTGCCATTCAAGTCACATGAAAGTAAAAGGGTGTAGTTTAAAGGAATATTTAACACATGGTTGACCGAGAAGGACGAACTTTCAATGTGTGCTCCGGAGGATCTCCAAGCACTCAGCACTTCGGAGTAAAAACAAGGCAAGCTCGTGTCATATTTTGGATCTGTTTCAATGAGGAACAACTGGAAATCAAAGTTGAGTCTTTTGTACTTCTTTAGGTTATAAGAACACAGAGCATATGCAGGATGAGAAGAAAGGTTCAAAAAGCGCTGGAGGAAGGCAAAACGAAATGCAAGAACGCGTGCTTGGAGACACACTAGACCAAGTCCACCTTTATTTGGTTCCTGATACAGAATCTGTTTTTTCAAAAGATGTCTTTTATTGGACCAGACGAAGTTGATAAGCATCTCTTGGAGTTCTGTCAATATCGACTTAGGGGGAGAAAGAGTGGCAAGATGGTGAAAGATTTTTGAGGCAGCTAATTGATTTGCTACGAGAATCTTGCCTTTCAATGAGAGACTATGTGTAATGGAGGTCCACCGCGTGAGAGTTTTGTTTAGTTTTTCTTTACACTTCATCCAGTTTTGATTTATGAATGTGTTGCTTGTACCAAGGTGAACCCCAAGAAATGTTAGTCCTTCATTATTCCACTTAAAGTGAAGAGGATTTTCACTCCGTCTGGACCAAGACCCTAGCCATAATCCTTGTGATTTCTCATGGTTAAGACAGGCATTTGATGAAGTACTGAAAATGTTATACACTCTTTCAATTGTGTCAAAACCGGAGTCAGAGCTAACAAAAATAGATATATCATCAGCATACGCTGATACAGACACTTTCGTTCCGGTGTTGGGCAAGGTAAAACCAGAATCACGGAGGTTTTGTCTTGACAGATGTAGGAAGGGTTCTATGGCGATTGAATATAACAGACCAGACATAGGACAACCTTGACGAATGCCTTTACGAAAGGGAAAAGGTGCGGATAGAGATCTGCACACCTTAACAAGACCCTCAGCATTTTTGTACAAGAGTTTTACACATGAGATAAAGAAGTCTCCGATACCCATGGCCTTCATTGTGCTGAACAGATAGTGGTGGTCAACGTTATCAAAGGCCTTCTTCTGATCTAGATTAACAATAGCAAGAGGGAAGTTATTGCAATTTGCAAAGTGAATTACATCTCTTATCAAGATAATATTGTCGTATATTGTTCTACCAGGTACACAGTACGACTGGTCATGATGAATGATATCGCCAATACACAGTTTAAGTCTGTTTGCAAGTGCCTTAGCAAAAATTTTGTAGTCGTTGTTGAGAAGGGATACAGGGCGCCAATTTGCAATGTCTGCCGGATCCCCTTTCTTTGGAATGAGGGTAATAACCGCTTTATGAAAGGAGTTTGGAAGATTCCCAGATGTAATGGCATATTGCAGAACAGAAAGAAGATCATTTTTAAGGAGCGGCCAAAAAGTGAGGTAAAATTCAGAGGACAGGCCATCCAAACCGGGAGACTTGTTATTTCCAAGCTGTTTTACAGCAGTGGTAATTTCATCAAGTGTCAAAGGAGCGTCAAGATTTTCAGATTCTTCAGGTTCAAGCCGAGGAAGATTCGATAGAATAGTTTCAAGAGAGTTTTGGTCAGTAGGAATACTACTATATAAGCGTTCATAGAAATTTCGTACATGAGCTTTGATTTCTCCTTGATCCTCTGTGATAACACCAGATGAAAGACGTATACGAGACATTGTTTTTGAAATAGAGTTGTTTTTTTCAAGATTGTAAAAGAAGCTGGAACTTGTATCAGCTTCATTGGCATATTGAAAGCGAGACCTAATCAGAGTTCCCTTAGCTTGTTTTTTTAGGAGGAGATTGAGCTCATCCCTCTGCTCAGTTAGAGCCTGTTGTATATCAGGTGTAAAGTCTGAATTAGATTGAAGCTTTTCGATAGTCTTGTTAATGTTCAAGAGGGTTTCTTTCTTTTCATTAGCTACCTTAGAAGCGTACATCTGAGTAAGAGATTTTATGTGGGATTTACCAAAGTCCCACCATGTACAAATATTCGGAAAGTCATGTATTTGTTGTTGCCAGGTATTCCAGAAATGAATAATGATATCTTGATAACTTTTATCAGTAAGTAGTGAGTTATTCAAGTGCCAAAAAGCACTTCCTCTCAGGTTTGGAGAAGGAAGTTTAATTTTCAGGTATATGGCAGAGTGATCTGAAAGGGAACAAGGTATGATTGAGCATGAGTGGATGGATGTAGTTAAGCTAATAGGTGTATAAAAACGATCCAATCTGGCCTTAGAAACACCATGAACACTAGAGGGATTTCTTCTCTGCCAAGAAAATTTTTGTTCAAAGGGGTGTAGCTTGCGCCAGGCATCACACAATTGAGAACTCTCAATCAAAGCTTTCAGAGCCGTGGATATTTTTGATCTATGTTCAGTGGACATGCATAAACGGTCAATAACAGGATTTAGGGTGCAGTTAAAGTCACCACCAAATATGATATGCCCATCTTTGCGTAGATTTAAGTGAGATGAAAGTGAACTGATAGCCTTCAGTGCACAAGTATCATCTTGAGGAATCAAAATATTATACAAGTGGTATATGGCACCATCAAGATCAATTTTGACATATAAAATATGGCCATCATGAATGACAGAATTTTCTATGATGCAAAGAGAATTTTCCTTTAGAAGCGTGGTTACCCCTGATCCTCGTGTGGGTCCAGGGTTACAAATTGGATGGTATGATGACCATACATTCCAGCACGAGCATTTTTCAGATAAATCATTAGTTTCCTGTAAGAATATAATATCCGGTACAGAAGTAATATTTTTAACGTAGGTATAGATAGAGGCATTTTTCAAGGGAGAAGAGCAGCCTCCAGTATTGAGTGTGAGAAGCGATATTGTCATAGGGAGGAAGAGGGAAAGGAAAGCATGTATTGCAACAAACATCATGAATGAGAAATTAAGCACAGTCTTCTAACTTTCTGACTAGTTTTTGAATCCTTTGCTGAGTGCTTTTTTGAAAAAGTGGGCTGTTTCTTAGTGGTCGTAGTTGGCGCACGAGTCCAGGAATGTTTGACGTGAATTTTCTGGCAACATCCAAAGGTTTTTTCCGGGCTTTTACTGTTTTCAGAAACTTAATAAGTTCCTTATCTGAGAGGGGACCCTGGCTAGAGGGAAAAGAGGAGGCCCAGTCAACAGAATCGTCATCAGTATCTTCCCACATCGTCGCGTCAGTATCAATTGTTCCCGTGGAAGCAGGAGTGGGTGGGGTGGGCGGTGCTGAGTGAGAAGCTTGAGAGGGGGTGGGTGACGGAAACATTTTGGGGGTGGAAACTTTTTTCTGAAGTTTCCGTGGAGGGGTGGGTGATTGAAGGGGGACGAGAACAGGAGTCTTGTTAGAGGAAGGGGCTGGGGGCTGTTTCCTTTTTGAGACTACTTCTGAAAAGAGTCTGGTAGGGGCGGGAGGTGTACCCCAAACAGAGACAACGGGTGGTGGTTTTGGTGGATTTGATGGATTTGAAGGGGTGTCAGTAGGGGTGGATGTTGGATTTTCGTTTTCATGGTTGTTGCATTCAGAAGCATTAGTATTTTTAGGGAGGTTGGGAGGAGCGTCTACTTGTGATGTAGTTGACAAGGAGTCTTCTACGGTAGGGATTGTGTCGTGATTCGAGACGGGTTTAGGCTGTGGACCCACGTTTGACGGGTCGGCAGATTCATGATTTTCACGCGCAGGGACGTGTTGAGATGTAGCGCTGGAATTAGGTTGCGCGGATTTTGAACGTTTGGGAGGGTGTTTAGGGTCAGATTTACCCTTATTTGATGTGGGCGGTTGACTATCAATCGTGGGCCCATCTTGCCGTGCGGCTTTTTTGCACGCCCGGCTGATATGGCCCGTCTCTCCACACTCAAAACACCGTACTGAATCTGTCGATAGAAAAACGCGGTAGTTCGCTCCCGCGTGGCTGAAATTTATGTGATCGGGGGGTGTGACGTTGGGATTTAGCAACACTTGGACGTGTCTTCGGAATGACATGATGTGGGCTAGATTTTTGTCCTTGAAACCCAAGGGAATTGCTCGAATTTGCGACACAACTTTGCAGAAGTTTGATATTTGCTTAGTCAGGGCATGTCCATGGTCAGGGTATCGTTCGGAATTTCCGGGTAGACATTTGATAATGTGAGCCTGGTGGTTGGAAGTACTAGGGGGGAAACTGGAATGTATGTGTTATTGTACGTTAGCCCATTGTTTACTGCACTGAGAACATCGTCCTTTGAATTGAGGTAAATCGCAATGCGCTGATTGCTGATACGTGACGCTGAGAGAACACGGTTGGCAGGTGTAGTTGATACAAAAGCTTTAATGTATTCATGTATGGAAATATCTGGTGCTGCATTGAACGAGATTCCATTGCTTCTACTGACTGCCTTTATCGGTCCGCCAGCAGAAGCAACGGGAGGCTTAGCCGAACTGGTCCCCGGCTGGTCCCGGGAGACCTGTTCGGCTGTACCGGCCATATTGGCAAGCGACAGGTCTAGAAAATGGCAGTAACAAAGATTGATCAATATCAGTAAATAAAGAGTGTGAACCACGGTGGACTTGGTCTAGATAAACCAAGGAAAGTATATAAATCACTAATGTGAGTACACAATGACCACAAAGGTCCAAGCAATATAAAAAAAGAGACTTACTCCGGAGCACTATGGAAGTTCGTCCTTTCACAAAAGAAGAAGAAGAAGAAGAAGAAGAAGAAGAAGAACAAGAAGAACAAGAACAAGAAGAAGAACAAGAAGAACAAGAAGAACAAGAACAAGACGAGGAAGGAAGAGGAGGAGGAAGAGCAGGGATGGCGAACGACGATGGAGCAGAGACGCCAATGAGAAGAAGAGGAAATGACGAAAAGAAGAAGGACGAAATAAAAAATTAGAAACAACAATCTTTTAAAATGTATTTTTTCAATGTTATTTCAACAGTTAAAACTTACAAAAACAAATGACGCGAAGACAGTAAAGAAGGAAACAAGAAGAAGAAGAGGAGCGGGAAAGGCGAGAGAAAAAACAGGAATAATGAGTTAAAGGCGTAGGAGGTGAAGAGGGAGACCGACAACAAGAAGAACAAGAAAAAAAACCAGAAGAACCAGACGAGCAAGAACAAGGGCGAGGAGAACAAGAACAATGACAAGGGCAAGGAGAAAAAGAACAAGAAGAACAAGAACAAGAAGAACAAGAACAGGAACAAGAACAGGAAGAACAAGGAGTAAAGGAACAAGAACGAGAACGAGAACAAGGAGAACAAAAACAAGAAAAACAAGAGTAAGAAGAACAAGAACAAGAAGAAGAAGAAGAACAAGGAGAACAAGATCAAAAATAACAAGAACACGAGCAAGAACAAGAACAAGAGAACAACAACAACAAGAAAGAGATAAGAAAACGGATTACTAAAGTAAGGTTACATTTGCACTAAAAATCCGCATCTGCTTTGCATCCTCTTGGAATCCATTTCCCTAGTGCAGTGCTAATATGACCGATCTCAGCCTTTTTCAACTCCGTTGTCAACTTATAAGATTGACATTGATGAGTGAAATTTGTATCATATTCATTGAATAATTGTTGTTAAGGTGGGATTTTACAAAATATTGTAAATCAGTCTCTGATGATATCTGTTTACAACATAACGTGCAGTGCTGGCACGTTTTAGCACCATAACAATGCAAAGTCTCAGCGAGAAACCAGTTTAGGATCGACATTCACCACTAATATACGCAAACACGGTACACAGGCACAGTGTCTGGCTAGCCCCCAGAAATCTCATTTTAAGCTGAGAGCGCCGGTGTTAATGATAATTTCCTGTAAATGTAATAAAACTTGAATAAATAAGTTAATAAATCAAACGAGTTTTCATTTACCACATTCGACGCCTGCATCCTCCGTGTGATCACAATTGTGTTTGTCCGTCCCGCTGGGGCACATGGTGAGAAGTCTCTCATGGCCCTCACAGGCCACGTTATCCAGGGAGATCGTCCCCGTCCCCGACCCGAAGTAGGCGTAGTGTCTCGCCCTGGCATTTTCGGCATCGTAGCCCAGCTGCCGACAGACGACCCCGGCGTCGACGTCGTCCCACTCGTCGTCACAGATCGTCCCCCAGCCGTCGCCCAAGTCGAGCTCCACGCGACCTTGAGACGACTGCCCCCCGTCCACTAGCCTGAGATCACCTCGTAAGCTCGCTACAAGGGAGAAGGAGGAATGCACGAGAAACCGAGCATTGGTTAACCAATTCAATCAGCGTCAGACGACATACAGCTGAATAAGGTTAGCGAGTACATAGCACCCTGAGATGCTCAAATTGTATAAATTATGCCTCCAAACTAGTATGTTCCTTCAACGCTATTCATTATGAAAGTCCTAAAACTTTCGGGAGATGTAACCCTTGTTTTATGACGAAATATTAATAATAACTTACTGTTTAGCGGATATCATCACCAATAATTGGATGATAGTTATTTCCAAGTGAAAATATAGCAATTCACATTACACAGAATTGAAGAAGGATGATACAGAATATAAGGATATGTAACATTTGACAAATACTTACACAGGTATATTCAGACCACATGGTGCAATCTGAATGATAACGTTTTGCAGAGGAGAAGAAGGATGGAATGAATGAGAGAAGGTTACAAGGAGAACAGTGGGGGAGAAGAGAGAGAGAGAGAGAGAGAGAGAGAGAGAGAGAGGGGGGGGGAGAGGAAATTTCAGTTACAGACATAAAAATGCATGACTGGAACTATGAAAGAGGAGAGAGAGACAGAGAGAGACATAGAGACAGAGACTGAAACAAGGGAAAACGTACATGACAAAGGGAGAGAAAGAGAGAGTGAGAGAGACTAAAAAAAAAAAGAGAGAACAAGACAGAGAGAGAACAGAATTCATTACACACGATTAATATGAAACTATATACAGTATAGCACGCTATAACTGTTACGCTAATTTTTGAACGCGTATGCAAAGGGTGTTCCAGAAGTATCCACGGAGTGTGATCAATTTGCATATAAAATCAGACTGATTTCAGCATTTGAGAGAAACCAGTGGAAGCCGAATCTTCAATACTTACTGCCAGTAGACCATACCGACACAAGGATGGATACGAGCGCCACCGTTCTCGTGCTCCCGTAGCTTGCTGCCATGTTGTGATTACCGATCTCTGTACGTTTGAGAGAATTTCTCCATAAACTCCGCTTCACACATCCTTGCGCAGACTAATGGCAGAGACAGCAAATCGGTGGTTTGTTATTTGTCGGATGAGTGAACGTACGTGGCTATTCAAAGGAGAGTGACTGGTGACTGTACGAGTGTTTTGTACCATCGTGTCCCGTCACGAGCAAAGCTGACAAAAGATTTGTGTGTTTTTCTTTTCACAGGACGGGCACTACATCGGAGAAAACCGTGAACCCGCACATTTTCGAAACGCTGCCTCACTTGTCTAAATGTGTCCCGCTACATAGAGAACGAAACCAGTCTGATTTAGTTTTGTGCTACAGTTAATCGTATCATAATACGATTGCATTATAAACGCAGCCACAGTATGCGACACTGCAACATTAGTTTCGGTTCCATGACAGTTGGAAATGGTGACATGAGCAGCGCGGTAAATCTCGAACTCTTCAAATCTGCTCGTAACTTAATTATGACCCTGACTTGAACCCTGGACCTACAATTGACACCGTATACATATCCCACAACTTATCGCAACCATCGATCGAAATCGACCCGATTATAGCAACATGATATCTCCTGGTTGAAGGGTTTATGATAGTCCCAAGGTGGCTATGACAGACATGGTTTCCAAGGTTACTATCCTTGCTAGTGGAAGAGCCTGTGTTAGTGTTCTTTTTTTTTCTTTTTATAGGAAATACACGTCCCATTTTTTTCTTCGATTTTTGTGAATGAGAAAGTTACACACAATTTCTTCGGTTTGTGAATGGGAAAGTCATCCATTGAAACTTTTGCTAAACCATTGGAACAATGATTGCAGATGACAACTGCCACTTTTCAGACGAGTGGTTTTCCCTATTCGGGGGAAGAACGTAAGCTTTACATTTTTAGTACTTTCTTACATCATGTGATATGTATATATGTTTTATGTGAGGCTAGAGTTTCCTTTGACGGTCTCACATTATTTCGAACGTCAAATGAAAAGAAAAGATTATAAACGAGAACTTACCCGAGTTTGATCGTGATTTTATTAGGTTAGGTGGAGTGAGAGATAGTGTGCCCTCCGCTCCCATCCAATGAATTTACCTTATTATAAGTTTCAGGTATTTATCGGCCTATGACCTTATATGCTGGAATCTTTTCTTAGTTATTAAGACTCCCTTCACTGCCCTCGATGTGAGCAATGGCCGTTTGTTTAACTCGCTCCTTCATTTTGGAAGTGCGCACGCGCAACGAGTCTCTCACATTATCTCTCACTACACTTATGATGATCAAATTTCAAACTCAGGTAAGTTCTCGATAAATCTTTAAATTTTCCGAAGTATGTACTTTTCTTTGCTTGTTGTAGAAGCGTGAACCACCATCACCTTGAATCTCCAAACTTTTCTTCGCGTCATGTAATTACTACGGTATTTTTGTGATGTTTTTGTTATATTTTGTGTAGCGTTATTATACATGTATTCTATCATGCAACATGCCGTTTTGAAACTGCAATCATATTCTAAAAGTAAAAATGACATAAGGTGTTACTGAAATATGTACTATTTGGTAATAATGATATGCAATACATGTACATGTAATATGCCTCAAGTCCCACTGTTTGTGTTGATAAGGGATTACGTTGATACAGTGATTTAATCAGAACCATCATGTTTCTCGGCTATTTACCACGGAGAGTCCTCTTTCACCCTACGAAAAATATATAAACCCGTCACGGATGGCTGGACTGAACACGCACTGATCTTGGTAAATACGACTATAATAGGAATTGACTTTTCTGCCACTTCGTCTCTGATGAGACTGCACAAATAATGAATGGTGCTTCAGGATAATAGGTTCATGTATAAACGAAATGTATGTGGAGCACAGAAGTCATTATTTTCAGACTGTGGGCTTCTGTGTTGTCGGCAGGTCACAATGGGGTTTGTTTCCAAATGGGTCATATTTCCATATGGGTCAATGTTTCCATATGGGTCATATTTCCATATGGGTTTTTGTTTCCATATGGGTCATTGTTTCCATATGGGCAGGTCACTATGGGGTTTGTTTTGAATTTTGATTCGATAAAATAATAAAATGATGAATTGCAACCTAAAGGGCGTAGGTTATGTGTCGTATTGCTTGTCTACAAGAGAGATGAAAAGATAGGAATAGAAAGATAGGGAGGGGGAGAAGGTGTGGGAGGAAGTGTGGTTGTGTTTGTCTGTGAGTGAATGATATAGCTCGAAAAGCGGGGATTAATTAGTTTAACTTAGCGTACAGTGAAGGAACAAAGTAAGAAAGAAAAATCAACGAGAGAGTGGATAGGAGAGAGCAAGATAAAAAAAAAAAAAAGGGAGGGGGGATGCAAAGAGAGAGATGGTGGGGAGTGGGGAGAGAGGGTCAGGAGAAAAAGACAATGAGGAGACTTTGGTAGTAAGAGGAATGAAAGAGAGAGAGAGGGAGTATACATAAACATATGGTAATAAAAACCAAGAAAGAGTGTGAGAGAGAGGGGGAGAGAGAGAGAGAGAGAGAGAGAGAGAGAGTGAGAGAGAGAGAGGGGGGAGGGGGGAGGGGGGAGTAGGAAAGGGGTGTCGACATACACGTGTTAAAGGGCATATACTGTACTAGGAAGGCAAAAAAGCCTTCAAAATGTAATTGTTAGCAATCTTCTTGCAAATGGTCTTAAATTCATGTATTGTCTATTTTAGAAGCTTGCTGAAAGTTATTTTCCCTCAAATAATCTACATTTGGAGTAATGAGTGATTAAATTACAAATCCTCAAAATGTTCGGGCCGAACATTTTGGGGATTTAATCATTAATTATTAATTACTCCGTATGTGGATCACTTGAGGGCAAATAACTTTCAGCAAGCTTCTAAAATGGACAATACATGAATTTAAGACCATTGACAAGAAGATTGCTAACAATTACATTTTGAAAGCTTTTCTGTCTTTCCAGTACAGTATATGCCCCTTAAGATAGAGTTAAGGCAGATCGAGCCGTATTGATCGATCTGTATGTCGTGGGGTGGGTGAAATCAGTTGGGAGCGAGGATCACGGATTACTTGTCTAGAGCTCAGGATTTCTATATAAAGCAAGTTAACAAAGAGTATCATTTTGACCTTGCTCTTTTCGTTTCAAACATAGAGCGCGCAGGGTAGCATTGTATGAAGTATCTTGTACCAAACGACTCCAATGTAATCTCCATGCCGCACTACAATACCACCTATGTTTGCCATGTACATGTACAGTATGTGCTACTGATGCGGAAGTATTTTGCAATACAGTACACGGAAGTGTAGTGGTAGTGCTTTGCAATACAACATCATTATGTTTGCCCTCTTCTTCTTCAATATCGTTGATTTTTTTACACAGATAATTTCATATCATGTTCTTATTTATATTACGGGTCATCCTTTACTTATTGATGATCCGTGGTCATGCTAATTTGCTACGTTAACTATATCTAATTTAATTTAATCTATGATTTGAAAAAAAGGAAGAAGAAACAACATATAGATGCAGTATGATATTTACACATACTAATTTAAATCAATATCGTAGGTCTCATACATGTTCCACCAGCCTAGTAACTAGGTTGTGAAGCCGTGCGTTGACACATCAGAGTCTGATAACAACTATGCCTGGTAACACAGACTATGCCCAAAGGAGCTAGAGGAACCAGGATGGGATTTGGGTATAGTCTATGTTACCAGACAGTTCTTAACAGACTCAATTGTGTCCATGCACTTCACAGCCTAGAAGCAATGTTAATGTTCCATAACCACAGTCTTATATCCTAGGCATCCATGCATACATGTCACCTTGTTCGTGAGGATAAGAACAGAGAAAAAGAATGGATAGATTGTGCAAAAATAGATGAATGGCGGATAAAGAGGAAAAGCAAATCATGTGAAGTTCGTACTAATATACAATTTATCCTAACGACCGTACCAAGGCGACAATTAAGGGGACACAAACAAAACAAGCACTATTTTAGGGGTCTTGGAAAAGCTGAAAGAAAAGACGACGATGCGATAAAATAATGTGCACAGGAAGTTTAAATGACAAGCTCATATGTAAACAGATATGAGTGGCCTCAGAAGACAATCATTCCAGGAAAAAAGTGCAGCAAAACAAGAAAAAGATTTGCAGCTCAGTGGCTCGACCATGTCGACGACAACATGATTTCTGATATGAAATATCCATGCTACAATAGCTCAACAACTCGATTTGAAATAATTACAACATGGCGCATATCCTTTTTTATCTGCTTGCCCAACAAAGCAACACGCGCCATAAAGTAACCTACTAAAATCGAGTTAGCCAAGCTGTGTATAAAATCAAGATGGCTGTGGCTGGCGTGCAGGCCTAGGATTTGCGCCCTCAGCGGACATTGTCCAGGCAGTGCACCAATCTTCACCTTACCTTTGGCTGCGAGGAGATGCGGTACCACTAGCTGTGTCAACTGCAGCGTGGGACGAACGTTGTTCTTCACCATAAGGTCATAGTACTCATTAATTGAGTCGACGTGAGGGAATGGTGTCCTGAAACAGCGGCGCTGTGGATCTGGAAACGAAATGGTTTAAATGAAACATAGCTGAATAATCGACTTCTCACACTTTTCAAACACGATAGCAAGAAAAACAGAAAAACAGAATTGTGTGATGCTACGGAAGCATTGTGGATCTAGAAACTAAACAGATGATGAAGCATTAAGGTACATCAACAAACGAACGAAAAGTTTGATTGACAAACAGAACATAAATTAACAATTATCGTTTAGGAGACAATTTATTCGCTGAAATTCAACTACTGAAAGGCCCTATTCCCATATGCGTTTCAAACAAAGGAGGCACGACATGTACATGATGTAGACTTAATTTCATCTTACAGACGCATGTTTGCAATAGTGTCACAAACGAATTGTGAGGAGTGGGGAGAGGGAAGTGAAGTGGAAAGATGGGGCAAAAAGGACGAAAAAGGAAGGGATAAGAAGGACATGTTGCATGGAGATGGAACTAGAGGAGGAAGAGGGGAGTTGGCGAAAAGACGAGGACAACAAGAAGAAGAAAGGGGGAAAAAGGTTTATGATGGACGCACGAGTGCACGACACGATTGAAGAAGTGACGGCTACGCAGAAAAGGTGAAAGTGGGATGGGAATATTAAGAAGAAAAGTATATACGTGTTTTATGTACATAGTCGTCTACAAGAAAATGATTAGATTTTAGTGAAAGGGCTTTGGTAATTTCAATTTTACAAAGAAAGTTTAGGTATACAGCCAGTAGTAGTAAGGATAGCGTGCTCCATCCATGCTATCCTGTAAATGAATGAGAAACAAGTCAGATAATATTCTTAGAACCAGACGAGATTCGAACCTGCAATTACTCAAATCTAGCCGAATGGTCCTTACAGCGGACTACTCATGAATATTAATGAGGAAGATTAAATGAGACTCTCCGTTATGCCTAGGTCACATTACACTCCAATTAGGTTTACGATGTATTTCCGATGTGTTTTGGGGGGCATTTTGGACCGGTTGCTGGCCGGACACTCGTGGTCATCGTAGCTGGCCGGACACTCGTGGTCACCGGAGCTCTCAGGTAGCATTGGGGGCTGATCGGACAAATATAACTGGGAGTTAAAGGAGCTGTGAAATGAACAATTATTGAAATCGCGAACTCATGTGAATTTCACATTTTATGAATCTTGAATATTTCCCAAATTTCATGCAATTTTATTCACACTATTTTACCACCTCCCACCCCCCTAAAAAGAACGTTTTTGACTTGCCACCAAAATCGTCCCAGTCCAGAAATTAAAAACGTTGCTGTACTTGCGAACAGCGGAAGTGACGTAAGACCGTAGAGTCGATCGCGAGCTAGCAGCCTACGCGCGCTATTTTTGAGCGCTACATTGCATACGAGAACGGCGAAATTTCTGACCGGCCGGCGATTGTGACCTAGGCATAAGCAGTAGCTTGCAGGTTCAAATCCCGTCTGGTTCCAAGAAATCTGTCTGACTTGTTCTTCATTCATTTGCACGATGGAGCACGCTATTCTTATTTCTACTGCGTGTATGCCTACAATTTCTTTGTAAACAATTTTGCTTTTAAATTTTGATTTACCAATACGTTTATTTGGTCAAATTTGGCCAGAGTGGAGTGTACAATCCGTTTGACGTCTTCTTCATTGCATAGATCCGCTTGAATTATGAAGATCTGAAATATAAATGAAATTAAAAAAGACACTAATTAAGTAGCATTGGTGGAATAGAGTAGGATATAGTCTACTGAGGTTTCAATCATAGTATACATAATGTTTTTGAGCCGTAATTGGAAACAAAACAAGGCAATGGACCTCAAATGTAGGACAGATGGTATTACGATTGTTGCCTGGATTTAACATGAATATGAAATTCCCAATGTGTTCTAGACAAACAGATGAGTGAGAACATATCAATTAGCATGATCATAATTATTTCAGTAACTGTAATAGTAGTAGTAGTAGTAGTAGTAGTAGTAGTAGTAGTAGTAGTAGTAGTAGTAGTAGTACATGTAGTAGTGGTGGTAGTAGTAGTAGTAATAGTAATCTTATATAGTAATCTTATTGTATCATTAGTGGTATGGTAGTATTAGTGGTAGTAATGGCGGAAGTGGTTGGTGCGATAGAAGAAGAAGTTACTGTATAGCAGTTTACTCTTGCACTTTTTC
This sequence comes from Arbacia lixula, assembly GCA_963669155.1. NCBI lineage: Eukaryota > Metazoa > Echinodermata > Echinoidea > Arbacioida > Arbaciidae > Arbacia > Arbacia lixula. Next base: position 17,312,056 of record OZ022578.1, on the reverse strand, counting down.
CGTTAAGGACCCCCTCAAAATGTGAAGTGTTCAAATAGGTTGTTCCGGTACTGATGGTGAGAAGAAGTTCAAATTATATACCTCATACATAGATTCCTCTCATCTGATTGGTTAAAAGTAGAGTCATCGAAATAGCTGTGCCCCAGTTTTTAACAAGATGACGTCAAAATTAACTGTGCCCGGGGCATGGCAATCGACTGTGCCCGGAAAATAATAAGACAACCTCAACACCGCGCGATATCGCTCGTGTGTGCGCAATCCCTGTACGCGCAATGAGTGTTGATTTACATGCCTATTACATGCTATCTTGTAGGCCTTGTCAGTTCAGGAAATCTTTTAACCAATCGATGAGAAGAATCTATACATTCGGTTTATAAAACAAATATTGTATTCGTATTAGTGGAGGTGTCATGGTATAATGTCTTTCTTTCCCACTTCGCATTCCAGAGACTTAATAAACTGGGATGTTAAGATAAGAGCCCTGGTCGCTGGATCCTAGAACATACCGATTACACATCATTTTTGTGTGCACCATCTACACTACATCGTGTCCATGGCGAGTATTCCTTGCCAGTTGCGCGATATCGGCGCAAGTTCAAGATAATTGACACTATCAGGTACCCATTATACTCCTGAGTGGAGAGAATCAATTTGGATAGAGGATGCAAGTGCAGAGGGTAGGATTGAACCTGGGATCAGTCACAGTTCACAACCACTACACCACAACACCTCCACTGTGCACTTTGATAAAAGATCTCGAGGTCCGAGGTTCAAGCCCACCCATGACACTTGTGTTCTTCAGCAAGATACTTTATCCACATTCCTGCTCTCCATCCAGGAGTATAAATGGGTACCTGGTTGGTGGTGGTCGATTATATGAATGATGTTGACCCAGCGCCGATATCGTGCAGCGGGCACCGAATACTCCCCAGGGAGTGGAGATGGTGCACATATGTGTGCATGATTCGTTCTTTTATCAAGCGACCAGAGCTCTAATTCTAACATCCCTCTTAATTGAGCCTGCAGAAATAGGAAATACCCTGCATTACAATTCTGATTGTACTCAAACTTTCCCCAATCTGATTTATATCTATGTTTATCTTGACTCAGAATAACATGTTTTTAGTGTTTGTCACATTACCTGAGAGGATGATAGTGTCAGGACCTGTCCTTCCTTCAGACCGTGTCCTTTGCAACTTTTGGCCGTCTGTTCCAGTCTCTCTGCATTCCGTCCTACCAGGCTAAGTCTACACCCATCGGCCGCGAGACATAGGGCTTTCCCCTCCCCCAGCCCAGAGCTGGCTCCTGAATGAACAGAAAGGTTGAAAGGTTAACGTGCGGGTCTGCTAATGAGTCTAGTTACGGATGCAAATGGGACACAATCAGGCAATAGTCTGATCTTAAGGGACACGATTTAGTCTAAGCGTGCTGAGTCTGTGATGCTCGTGATGGACTATCATTGTCAACTCTTGATTTAGCGATGTCCCCTACCCATAAACTCTCAAAAAGAGTTGTCTGATTACTTTCCAATTCACATATGCTTGTTCAAATCGGTAAAGTTTCCATATTCAGTTATTATTCATATTCAGTTATTATTTCCTGGCTCCCCCCCCCCCTCACAAAAAAAGAGGAACTGAATAATGATCATAAAAAATGATAATACAATTTTTTAATGAATAGATAGATAAAGAAGAAAAAGTATACATCACCAGACTGAACGAATAATAAGAAAAATGAATAAATAAAATCATTGCATGTGATGTCAAATGAGCATGATGTCAAGACAACTGGGACTTAACTATGAGGGTAAAGCGAACATCGGGGATCATAACGGGGACTCTCATTGGGTGTTCCCGACAATAGCCCGCTAGACAATGTTGGGCCAGTGGAATTCTCACTGGAGTGATGTTGTTTAGATCCAGAAGCTGGTGTAACAATGGATATGACGACACCAATTCGGTACTCTATTATTTCATGTGTGTATAAAGTTGGTATGTAGCAACTGCACCGGGTCTATAAAACTGGTGAAAGCAGGGAGGTGTTTCTCATTAACTCTTTGTCTGCCATTTGTCATTTTTTTTACAACTAATACACATAATGCGCATAGAGCAAAATTTTATCTGGCACACAAGGGGTAAGTAATTCTGTACACCTGAATATGGAACCAAGTCAAAAGTGATATGAAGCGTAATACACCGTTTCACCAATAGAATGTGTATCAAAAAGAAGGTTTACAATTCACATTCACATGGCTATTGTTCTTTATTTATTGAATCAAAAGCAAATAATCAGTTTTTGGTTTCAGGCAATGGGACGAAATATCACTTCCTCGGCGATGTAAATGTATACGCTATCCTTCCTCAGCGACATCCAGATCGCCTCGGAAGTGATCTAGTTCGTGCCATCACTTTCACCAATGTTGATTACTTGCTTACTTTGCTGCTGCTACCACTACTACTACTACTACTATTTACAATGTTACTACCACTACTACTTCTACTACTTCTACTGCTGCTGCTGCTAATAATAATAATAATAAAAATAATAATAATGACAATACTACTTCTACTGCTAATTTACTACTACTACTACTACTAGTACGACTACTACTACTACTACTGCTACTAGGCCTACTAATATTACTTCTACTACTCCTACCACTTACACTCATACTACTGCTGCTAATATGCGACACGATGTGGAGTATGCACGATACCCCTTTAAAAGTGGTAATTAGATGTGATTACGTAATATCTGAACTCACGTAGTACCCTAACCCTCTCCCTTCCTGAACCATTCACCCAATCGAACCCAACCATCTGGATATTTTTTCCTAAAACATTTTTACTCATTTCCCAAATTGCTCTAGCGACCACTAATCAATTGAAAGCGGTGACGCCCTTACTCCATCGTTCGTCTGACCGCTTAGGACAACCAGATACTCCCGCGAAGAACCATTCACCTGGCTAAAGAGACGCGGAACCGAGTATCTGATCTGCGTTTCCATCCTTCCTAGATTTCCTTCGGAGACACCTCTGGTAATATTTCTCCGAAGTGGACACACAAAGAGAAGAAAATGGGTAACCGTAATGTCGGATTCGTCCTGACACTCTGCTTGGTGATAGCAATGTGGGAATCGCATGGTAAGTTTATTATTTTAGGATAAATACTCATGTATTTCTCAAAAATGTTCTTTTGACTGTGTCTGCACCATTGAGGTTGTGTTTACTGTATCTGTACCGTATTTGACTTGAATTTTTGCTATTGTAGGGATTGATGTTGTAGAATTCGGTGATGATGAAAAGGACGGTGATCACATTAATTGAGATTGTAATGGCGATGGTGATGTTGATGATCATGAAGATAGGGATGGCGGTGATGTGGTGGTCATATTATAAATAACGATATTGAGGATGATGATTGATATTGAGGATGATGATGAGGATGACGATTGAGGACGATTGAGGACGATTGAGGACGATTGAGGACGATATTGAGGATGATAATGATCATGATGATAATGATCATGATCATGATAATACAGGTAATAATAGTAATGGTCATGATGGTTATAATCCTAGAAATAATCATGATGTTGATAAATGTAGGCTAAGAGTAGGGAATAGGATACCGTAGGGAATCGGAAACCTCCAAACTTAAATCCTGTCGATCCATGTTGGCTGCAATATTGCTATATAGTGCTGTCTGCGATCTCTATAATAACTCCTGCGTATACGATATATTTCGAAGACTACAATGCGTTCTTTCTCCGAGAAAATTGGTAAAATTTACCAAGTTAAGCAGTTTTGATAGCAACAATTTGCTCTGATTTAAGAACCCAATTTTCACTTAATGTATTGGTGTATTTAGATAGTAAGGGTGGCTCTTAAAAAGTAGTTAAAATATTTGTGGAGTTTATTGATTGTGCTAACCATCACAGAAAACTAATGGGTGATGCAATGCACATAATGAATGGTATTCGAACATTAATGTGAAAAAAAACGGGGGACATCAAGAGGGGGATCATTTGTTGTGAACGTATCGTGAAATATCAGGTAAACTAGTATTTAATGTTGAATGATGTTAGTGCTATCAATGTAAGAGTCACGTTGTAAGAAAGAAAAAAAAAAAGGAAAAAAGAGGGGGGGGGGAGAGATGCCAGGGTTTAATAAGCATTTCACACTTGTAGTTGCATGAAAGTATTACAGATAAAAACATTACTATATGGAATGTGAAAAACGATGAGGGCCTTCTTTCCCCCAGTTCTTGATTTCATTTTGAAATGCACTGTCATGAAATTATGTCACATATTTGGTTGTCCGTGTCACCATTCTTATTTGACTGCATTTCATTACAAGAAGCTGTTTCCATGCTGTTTTATCAATGAAATAGTCGCATTGCCAAAACATTATCCTGAAAACATTTAAACATTATTTAAAGCATCTTTATTACTGTAAGCAAAAATCTACAAATATTTTTGGCCACAATGTTTTAAAATACCCTTTTGCTTTTTTTTTACCAGATATATAATGAATGATTTCTGTAGTGAGTTTATCTAATCACACCGTTCCTATTTGATATTTCTGATTACTATCAAAGTAAAAATATTCTTTATTGAATTCATAGCCTTACTCCGATTATACTGACAATCTTGGTATATTAACATAAAAAGGAGAAACATTCGCGTTTAAAACAATAGTAATACATACGCGTCTGTCCTCACAAGCTCGAAGTGTACATGCTTGATTAGTACGATAAGGTGATAATTTTCTTCAATTCTCATTTATATATTCGTTTATACATTCAGAGCTATTTGTGTTGCTCGACATTATACGAATTCAACTAGAATATCTATGCTTCTTGTGCATATTGGTAGCGAGGGTATGATTAGAGTACTACCCACTTCATGAGTTTTATACTTGGTTGAATTGCCTATACATGAAACTAATAGAGACTCATCTTGATCTATCATTTCTGCAAGGCATTCGATATCACTAATTGTAAATCACTTTCTACAATACATGCGGCAGTACTAAAAACGTGTAATATTGATCTTATTCTGAATTTGTGTTAATAACATCATTATCATTATCACTTCCATCATTTTTTATCATCATTATTATTACAAGCATCTTTGGTATCCACTCTTGAGCCATTGAGGCGATTTTGAACACGATATACGTACACATAAATCCCATAATGAGGTATTTTCTTCGGCGCTCAAAGGGTTCAAATTAGCATCGATATTCTTGTTATCGTCAACACCTCCACAGAGTGTGACGCAGAGATGATGATGACGATGTCGAACATGACCTCGATGCAGAGAGCGACATCGAACACGGAGAATCGCCTGATCGAGGACTTGCTGTCGGAGTACAGTCGCTATGTGCGACCCGTGATCAACGAGTCAACTATCGTCTACGTGTATTACCACATGAGGCTCTCTCGTATCCTCCAGATGGTAGGTGAGGGGGGGGGGGGGTGGCGGGGCAAGGGGAAGATGGGGGTGCAACAACCCCCTTCATTTTTGGACAGCACTATGCAAGTGAGTTGCTGTGTCATCAAAATATGAAGATATGATTAGGATTTGTCATAGCATAGGTTTGCCCGCTTAATTTTGACAAATTGTCAAAACTCAAAATAATTAATCAACATTCAAATTTTACACAATGCGGGCAATTCAGGTCCTTAGCTTTTTCAATTATTTTTTTCTCCATTCATATGTTTGCTTCGGTGTTATGTTTTTACGAAATGTAACATTATTTTCAGAATTTGTATTTCAATCTTAAAATCCTTTGAATAATTCATGAGATTTTCACTTTGAGAAAAAAAAAATGGATCTAAAAATGTGTATGTATCAGATAATGAATTCAGAACGCAACAATGCCCATTGTGCATCACACATGTCAACCCGCAGGATCTTTTCTGCCAGAAGCTTCATGAATGATACTGTAATGTAAGTAGCTAGTGGATGCAAAGGTGTGATGCACAGTGAGTATTCCTGTGTGCTGAACTAATCAACTCATATTGTATTCATTCATTGATGAAGATATGAAACATATCTTGAGTACAGTATAAGGGATGGCAGTCATGATTGGTCACGTTTGTTTTCTTGTTTTACTCAGGACGAGCGAAACCAGATTCTTATTTCTGCCATGTGGCTTGAACAAGTGAGTTCATACCGTAAACTCCTTTTGAAACCTGTTGGTTTTATCAATTCTATTTACGATTTCTTGAAAAATAAAGAATGAATAATGAAAATATTCAATGCAAGGCCTTATTTCTTATTCTTAGTGATATTAATAATGATTATTGAGCTGGATATTAAGTGTAATCATATCAGCCCAAGTGTCCAGATTTAGTTGTAGATGCTGTATTGCATCGGAAAAAACAGACCTCACAGCCCAGATCCTAGGCTACACATTAAAGATGCCTGTTGTCATTTTTTGTTTGCTATTCGATGCCTTACACCGTGAAAAAAAGAAGATATTTATTACAAATTATGTTTCTTTTTCTAAATCCATTTCATCCCATTTATTTTTGGTTTAAAATACCGAAAACTAAAGCTAAAATAGTTTGTGTAAGTGTTATACAAATCTACTAAAAAAATCATTTTTCCTCCTTCACTCTTTCAATTATCCGAAAACATGCAACCACATGGTGTTACCGACAGTTTTTGTGTTTTCTAAATAGTATTTATTGAAGTTGTTTCTATTGTTAAAAAAATTAAAAAATGATAATGGCTCAAATACGCAATTTCGACTGAACGATATATATATAAGAATAAAAGAACATCAACTAGCTGTACTTATGATTATGTAACTATCGTAAAGGAAATACATCACACGTTTTTTTTTGTTGTTTGTTTGTTTGTTTGTTTGTTTGTTTGTTTGTTTTGCTGTCGTCTCCTAGAGCTGGGTGGACGAGTACCTGCGGTGGGACCCGTCAGAGTACGACAACATCACCGCAATTCACATTCCGACCACGAGAATCTGGATCCCGGATACCGTGCTGTATGAAAGGTCGGCTCCTCGTACCGATTTGTGACTAGCTTACAACTCTTCAATCACCACTTCATCTAATTTTTTGTGTTTTAAATGCCAATAAAATATTGATAAGAGTATTATATTCTCAATGGCTGTGTAAATTAAATATATTTACATCCATACAAAATCACATAAATTAATATATCATATTTAGTATATGCGTAGTATCATCAGTATAATATTCAAATTTTCTAGTTGTACCTGTCTGTATATTTATCTCACTATATAAATATATTGAAGTATGCATGTATGTACGTACGTATCTATCTATTTCGATATGTCTTTGCTGAATGATTCCCCGACCTTAGTGCGGATGTCGACAAGGAGCTCGGGAACGACGTCCAACTAACCAACGCCAAGATCGCCTACAACGGCACCGTGTTCTGGCAGGCGCCCGCCATCTTCAAGTCTTCGTGCAAGCTGAGCATCAAGTATTTCCCCTATGACCAGCACCACTGCAATATGCAGTTCGGACCCTGGGCCTACCTTGGCAACGAGGTCATCATGAAACGAAAGTCAGGTATTGGTATTGTTCATTAACTCTTGGGGTCTTCCATACCAAAAGAAGAAAATAGGATCCACCAGGTATATTGAAACGATAGCAATGAAATTAAACTACAAAGGGACCAAAGGACAAGACAGAACGGTTTTGTCACGATGAGATGCCGATGAGAGCGGGTTCCATAATCTTTATCTTTCATGTCTTTACCATCACTAACCCTCAAACAGGTGATATTTTATGAGACGACTGTTTCACTGAAGTTCGATCAGTACTGGCCATTCGCACGTTGTCATGCTCGGAGTGAAATAAGGATGCAACGTACAGTTACAAACTACTTCAATTTCAAACATTCTCTATTATACAAAAAATTGAATGTTTATGAGTGCAATGGACTGAGTATTTTCATGAGGTGAAAGATTGAATAGAACAATCTCTCACCGAAAAAAAAAAATATTCATTCCATTGCACGAATGCAAAAACATTCATTATCGATGTTTTTAAACATCATCTAAAGTACATCCTTGTCATTTGTAAATACCATAATATCCTAATATTTCATGATCATGAGGAACCTTGTGGAATTGTTTTGCTCCCGAGGTGAAGTGGAGGGCGTGGAGTACTTCTTTCCCGAGATCTTTATTTCACCGAGAGGGCCAATTGATTCTTGATGTCTTGTATCCTTCATTGATTTATTCTTTGCTCTTGCCAATCCTTCGGCTGTGTCCTTACCAACCACGACTCTTGAATTTCCTCCTTCCATTTACCTACCAGAATCCGGGGACTTCTCGGACATGAGTCCGAACGGGCAGTGGCGGCTGCTGAGCATGCCAGTCGAAGAGAACCTGATAAAGTACGGCTGCTGCCCAATCCCATTCTCCGACATCACCTACAGCATCAACCTCCAGCGCAAGTCCCTCTTCTACGTCTTCAACCTCCTTTTCCCGTCAGTCTTCATGTCCCTCATTTCGCTACTCAGTTTTTGCTTGCCGCCCGAAGCCGGAGAGAAAGTCGGCCTCAACATCACCATCCTCCTTTCGCTCGTCTTCTTTCTGCTGCTGGGAGCGCAGCTGCTGCCCCCTACGTCCGACTCGGTGTCGCTGCTGGGTGGGTAGACCTTTGCTACCAATCAGAGGCGAGGGGGAGCAGGCTCTTAAAACAATTATCCACACCTTGATGTGTCCGGAACAGTCCTTCTTATTAGAGATTTTGCGACATACAGTACATGAACACATATGTGCCTCCCAGAATCTATATGTGCATTACGCTCTATCGATATAATTTACATTGATGTATTCGCTACCACTATTGGCGTTGAAGATGTTTAATTCATGTCGGTTATGGCGACTCGATTGGACAGGATGTTTTGTTTTGTTTTACTGCTATGAGCATTAACATATCATGTGATCATTAACAAAACACATTCCAAGAGTTATATCGATACTTACCATCAAAGTTTTCGTGAATACTAACAGCTTTCAGCAGTGTGCATAACTGTATTGTTTTTTACTATCCTGCCGGGGAAAAAAATATTGGTTGAACAAAAAATGTGATTCTTTATTTGCTGTCTGTCATCGATTGTGCCCAACAGTATAACAAACTGTGAGATTTGATACTGACAGTTTGTGATAACGCTTTTTATACAATTCGTATGCTGTGTAAACAAAATAAATTTAGTCATACCATGTTCGCTATTCACATTTATGTACATATGGTATATCAAACTAAATGTATAGTATTTATTTATAATGTAGAAATGGTAGCTCAACCAACAAAGTGAAAAGACATGAACAATTCATCTAAAAATAATATTTTCGGTTGCAGGTCAGCTGTTCTCCACCATCATTGCCATCATGTCTTTGGAGACAGCCATCTCCGTCATCATTCTCCGCCTCTACCACCTTCAGCTGCCCTACCCTCCCCCTGCCTGGGCCCGCTGGCTCCTCCTCGACCATACCGCCCGCCTGCTGCACCTCCACGGCCAGCACCACGAGTACGTCGACGACGACGGTTCACTTAAGCTCGTCGACTACGGTGCGCGCAACTCCGCCTCCAACGACCCCTTCGAGTTTGACAACCGGAAGGCGTCGCTGGATGGGAGGGCCATCGGCGAGAGCCTGCTTCAGAAGCTGGACCTCGACGTGACCAAGGCGAACGACGTGCTCGTAAAAGAGAAGAACTCGAGCGAAGACTCCGATTACGGAAGCGAGGTAGGATAAACATGGCAAATAAAAGAGGAAGAAGTTCATTCCCCTGACAACCTCTTTGGACTTCCTCTGATTCCATGAATCCATGAATCACCCCTCAGTGGACATGGTGGATGTTTTTTTTTATTTTAATGTATATCTCGTGCCCCTTACGAAATCTTGTTGTGATTTGGATACATCATTACGCATTTTGAAAAGAACAGTTTAAATTCAAAAGGAGACAGAACCACATTTACCATGTCTACTACCATGATGAATTGCACCCTATAGTATTTGCCATTGTTATTCTACCAGAAACCATACGAATGAAGCGGCACATTGTATAGATACAATCAGTTTCACAATGGTAATTGCTGAGATAATGGCAAGTTATACAAGGTATTACGAAGTCGCCAGTCAAATTTGCTGAAATCTGTGACTTTGAGGGAGACGGTCGGGTTGATTATTTTCCTTACAATGAACTATATAGATACGTTGACACGGTGACGGTTTGTCACTGCTGACCGCCGGCAGTAGCTTGACGATAGTTATGGAAAATGTTATGGAAAATGAAATCCACTTAAATCTTTTTTTAAAAAAGAAGAAGAAGACTTAGATGGTCCATGACATCACGTGATAAACAAAAAGTCAAGGTCACCCATGGGTTGTCCATTTACAGACTGAGATTAATCCGCCTTTGATCATCAATAGAATGGTGATCTATATCATAACGACAGAATCATCTTCATCTTGTGCTGAAATGTAAGCCCTTTCATTGGATGCATAATTTACTTATTGTCATACTTGATACAGAAGGCCTACAACCCTAAACGTATTGGTACTGACTTGTTTCGAATAGGTTGAGTACGCCTTTCCACGCTCGATATTCCCTTCTGCATTCCAGACCAGCGAGGACAGCATTGGGTGCTCGGTGCTGCGAATCGGCAACTACCTCCGCCGACTGATGGGAATCTCGAAGAAGAAGGAAGCGTGCTCGGCCATCCAGCAGCAGTGGATCGACATGTGCGTCATCCTCGACCGCGTCTTGCTCATTCTCAACGCGACCGCACTCGTGCTCGGCTCCTTCATCATCCTCGTCCTCATGTCTTCGACGTCCGACCAGGAAGAGTAGAGACATTGTGTGTGTGTGTGTGTGTGTGCGTATGTGTAGGGGGGTCAAAGAAGAGATCCGCTCTGAGTGTAAATATTGCAGTTGAGAGTTGGGAGTTGAGTAGAGGAAGTGGTCATTGTTTATTATTCGAGGGGGGGGGGGGGGTTGCCGACCTGTACGTGTATGCCTTAAACAATGATTAATATACCCGGGAATGCACTATGGGGGCTTGGGAAAGGGGGGTGGTTGCAAATGATCTAGGTTCGTTATTTGAGGCCGATACATACATGCCTTAAAAATGATTCATAATATGGCGAGATTTCAAACATTCAGGGAGAAGGAATGATGTGATAAGTTTTGTGAGTGTGTGTGTGTGTGTGTGTGGATGGGGGGGGGGGGGGGGGTATTGACAATTTAGCCTGCAGCAACACTTGGTTAGTCTCAATCTTTCCGCTGGCGACTTTGCTCAAGATATCGTATGCAGTTTTCTTTCCATATTTCTTTTTTACCCCTTACCGCTTTTCGCTTTTATCCTTCTTCATTATTTTTCTTGTATTTTTATATGCCGTATATTCACAGCTTCAATGGCTTTCGTGGTTTTATGTTATGCGTGGATCATTGTTTTGAGTCGGACAACAATATGACAATTAAGTTTATTTCCCTTCTCTTATTTCAATTGTCTTATTTCAATTGTAGTCATATATTGAATTGAAATGACCAGTGATGAATGTGAAATAGCATTCTGTTTACAGATACATAACTGCACATTCAGTACATAGATGCGTAACATATCAACCCGGATTGTATCTACATCATACCTAAAGTTGTAATATATATCATTGTGCGTGCTAGAAAAAGATCCGGCTAATACCGTTAAGAACAGCTAGGAAATCTTAAAGCAGCTATTTGCATTATCAAATAAACGTATATCCATCAATTGTTAAACTTTGTCTCACGTAAGTACAAATGTGAAATAAAAAGTTAACTTATTAAAATTGATGTGTAATATTGTCATGAACAAATTGTGGTATTTTTGTGGTATTCACTTTTTTTAATGCCCTGTCAAGAAGGTCCGTCACCGTCTCAGAAATTTAAAATAGGGAACTAAGCTAATGTGGACATCATGTATCATTTAGAAGCATCAAACTTTCCCTACAGTCGTACGAAGAAATTTAGATAAAAACAAAATATTTCCCTGTAAAATAGATTGAAACCATACCTCTTTAATAGTTAGCATAACATTAAGAGTACAATTTTTTGGCTACTCATGGGAATGAATCTTAGTTTGAATAATTAACTTGTAGAACGATTTTTTTACATAATGCGGAGTATTTTCCTAACTCCATACAAAAAACGAACAAATATAATTTATTGTATTTAAATCTTGTAAAATGCTATTAGTCAAATACTGCTCAATTATTTGATAATTAATTTCTAATTTATTATTATTGTGTAATAATTATAAATGTCTTTCTATATATTTATATGTTACTTGTTTGATGTCACATTTCTAATTTGTATCAATATATCATCTTTGTAAAGCAGTGAAAATTAAATTTCCAATTGGACAATAAATTGCAATAGCAATATCAATATCAATATTTTCGTAGGACATGAATTAAGATGAAAAGTTAAACTACATCAAACAAACATACAATTTGCAATTCAGTTATAATTTATTGAGAGTTGAATAGCATACAATATTAACACCAAAATAACGAAGAACAATAGAGCACTCGCATGAGTTAGTATACAAATATTGACTGCTCTAAAAGGACGGCTTAAACTATAGGCAAAAGGTGACCTCAATGCCAAGCATGATTCCAATTCGAAGCCAAGGTTCATGCCATGTCTAAAAGATCACCATTCCCTGAATAGCCAATCAGTATACATCGTTTTACTATTCAAATCTAATACTGGAGATGGCATTTAACTACAGTATAACTGCAATATCATGTCGAACCTACAAGCATTCAACACCTTTTTCCACAGCAGAACTCACTATTTTTTATCATTAGAGTTGATTTTGGAGTGCGTTCTAAATTGGCGCAGATTTTTGATTCACAAGAACAATTCAAATAACGTTCACAACGTTTGCATCCAATGAAGCTGCCCATGAAGATTGATTATGAAAATTAATCGCTACAATATTTCTTCAAATCCACACCATCATTATGATATGTGTGCTTTTTCTCAAACTTTTGTCAACATGTTCTGATTGTTTTGGTATTTTAATAATGTTAGAAAAGTGTCATTCTCCTTAAAATGCGAGCCCCATATCAATTTTCAGCATCGGATAAATCTGCCGCCACTTATTTATGCAAACAATAAGTAAAATAAACTAGTCCATTATATCTAAGTACTAAGTACTTTAGATCGATAGCTGTTAAATACTCTGTCCTTAGTTTTGTACAATGAAATAAAAGAATTCCTAAACTAAGGCATAAACTAAAGTACATGACACCATTATTATCATGATGAAAAACTTTAGATACAGTGCTACTGTCCGTCATCATATAGATATGTTATATTTATGATAGTTGCTAGACTCAAGATTCCATTCTATTTTGCTTAACTTATGATAAAATAGGATCATATTGAGAATACACAATTATATTGTCTGGTTTTCTGAGTAGGGTTGGATTACATATGATAAGAAAAAAATTGCACCCGTAGGCACAAGCTTATAAATTATGTGATATATCTAAGAAATGGTATCTTAACATGCGATTATTTTATAAACAACACGATGCAAGCAAGAACAACACGCACAAAAGTAATCAATGTATTACTAAATGACTTTGCACAGTATACATGGTTTATATAATATACTAAAAGATAATAATTGTCACGCGAAGTTTATAACATCACGCATCAAAGTATTTAGGTTATCATTCTTCATAGACTACGATATTTGAGATATTTGATATTTGAAAATCATTTGAAAAATATAACACTTATACGCTATATAAAAAATTATATATGCAAGGAAGGTGTCATAAACCGGTCAAACCGTTTCAAGGTGGATTGCTTGGGTCAATTATATACTCTTGACAGATTTTGATACTAAATATAATTTGAAAGACATTATTTGAAAAATTATTATATGCTATATGATTACATGACATATCAAGAAAAGTGCCAAAGACCGGTCAATCCGTGTGAAGGTGGATTGTTAATACTTTGCCACAACTTTCAACCAATCAGTCAACCGGATCCTTAAAATAACGTGTATAACATATTCTTACATCAACATGGATAATTTAACTACATTAATAGCTACACCGATTAAGTTTTGATGCGGCATTATTACATTTTTTAATAAGTTATACACACAAGTTCCATGAGCTGCATTTTGTCTGACACACAAGGAGTTAAACGCTGCTTCCTGTCCATAGTATTCCACACACGTCATCCACTACACGATACAATAGTCATGTCAGTTGCCCTTATGAACCCAAGAATAAAATACTGCAAACACAGATGAATACACGAACGTGAAAAACGTCTGGACCATAATTGTAGTTACCGATCAAATACTAAAATTGTCGCTGGTACCATTCAAGATCACGAGGCCCCCTTCCTACTTCATCGAATCAGTGGGTTAGTTATTATGAAATATTACAAACACATGGTGCTACCGACAGTGTTACTATGAGTATTAATTACCCTCTGACAGTGGCAATCCACACAGAAGTGTATAAGTCGTTTTCGTAGTGTATTCACAACCCCCTCCCCCCCCCCCCCCCACACACACACACTGTCATGAGACGCGTTATTACATTCAACTCTATGTCGTGATTCAATTTCACAATAGATGGAATGCACTGTGCATCTATTAGTTGTAGCTACTCGGAAAAATCTCGAACAAGCTTTGGGGTTACCATTAGTAGGGTATCGTTTGAATGACGGGGATAAGTTTTGCATGCATAACAAAAAATGGTGTATTGTTCTACAATGTAAACAAATTCAGTGAAAAATTTAACATTTCTCATTAATCAAACAGGCAGAGCCACTTTATACATATCCATGTTATTACGTAATAATGATTATTTCACACACAATCAACTATTATATAGAAAATCAAGGCTTACAATTATCACTGCTTTGATCTTTAAAATTTAACACAGGTGTCGCAATTGATCGTGTAGCCAATCGTGTAGCAATTTTGTCATATTTTCAGGTCAATAATTAATTACAGTGATTTCATAATACTGTAAATGAATTATTTGACGAATGAAAATGGACATTTATTATTGCTATGATTGTTATATTGACACACACAGACAAACACACAACCACAAACAAACAACAAAAACTGTGAGTTACTTATAATACTACTGCTTGTTTTCGATGGTATAGAGTGTTTCCAGAGACCCCGAGTTCAGATGAATGGTAAAATGGTTTGTTCGTCCGACCATCCTCCGTCGGTTTATGCAATACCATAAGAACTGTTAGACAGATTAACTCTAACCTTGATATGTGCATGCCATTCATGGAACCAATGAAGTGTGTAGAATTTTAGTCAACTCCATGTAGATATTTAATGCTCCATGAAATATGCAAGAGCATTGCAGAAAACAAAAAATATTTGACACACAAAATCGAAATACAACAAACAAATTTGAATCACCACATGTAGGTGAAACTGAGATCAAAGGTGAAAGGTCGTGAACCTTGCCAAAACTCGATAATTAAATCCAATAAACTTATTTAGGATATATCTGACATTTAACTATATACCTGAGCAGATCAAGATGAAATCAATAGTGTTGAGGTCAAACTCAGTGGGGAATCAAAGATCAATTGAACTTTGACCAAAATTGCAAAAAATAGATGACTTAAGCAATATGCTGACACACAATGAGTTAATTGTAATCAAACCTAGGGCACCCACCAATAAAAAGTTGTTTATAGTTAAATTCCAATTCCTATTTTGATAGAAAGTTGGACCCCCTCAAGAAAGCAACGTGATCGATTGAGATCAATTATCAGAGAATGTTGAAACATTGTTACAAATTGATATTCATGTCGTGAGAACTAAATATGATCCAAAGATGGAGCTAAATTAGTTTGAATTGGGATCAATTGCTCTTGCTGCAAGCATGGATCATTAACGCCGATTGGAATATGTGGTATATCTATCAAGGCTTTTTCTTCACAAATCAATCAGCTGTAATAATTCATTTTTATGAGTATAGGAGCTAACAAAGAGGCCGGACTCACTCGACGGTGTGCAGTCGAATGGCTGTACTTTCTAATCGGCTCGTTCATGAATGTACCCGGCAAGTAAGTTCAAGGTCAGTCGAGCTGTGCGTATCAACATGAAGAGTCACTAAGTTTATGCGTGCATGATACAGATATTATGAATGAAGGGTAAACAGGAGTCTAACGCCTAAAGCCTCGTCCACCTCCATAGCTATACTGGATTCACATTTTCAAGGTAATAATTGCAGGACATACAACATATTGGTTACAGTGTACTTCTCAAAGACGGGTGGAAATATTATTATTACGCAAGGAACTACAATGGGTAATAATCCCGATGTGTGTAAATGGCGCTCACGTGATAACAAGCACTGTACATATGCAGGTTAAAACAATGTCATGTGTTTTACCCAATCTTCAGAAAATCGATGCTTTTTACTCGACCTGCCGCACCATTATCCAATCAAATATTCACATTGATTTCAGTCTCGTGCAAAGCGTCCAGTACCCAGTGACCATCTGTCGCATATGTAGCACGAGAGAAAGAGGGAGAGAGAGAGAAACGGGGAGAGTTGCAATGGAGCTCTGGGGGGGGGGGGGTAGCAGACAGGGATATGCATAGCCATGGAGGGGAGAAAGAGAAAGATAGAGAAAGAAAAATGGCGAAAGAGAAGGGGCGAGAGAGTGAGAATATGAAAAATGGAGAGAAAGAAATAGAGGCAGACAGCGACAGAGAGACAGACTGAGCGAACAGACGGAGAGTGAGAGTGGCAAAGGCAAACTGATAGAAAGGAGGAAGTGCTAAGGATCATCGGAATCAACGAGGCTGCGGTAATCCTGGGAAGCTGGGCAGCGAACAATAAGCGGCATTAAGCACGATCGTGATGGTATCGGTAATACAAAGATGACGAAGATTGGTAAGACAATCTACTATCCTCGGCCGAGGGGATAGAGTAATGGAGAACAATAGGTTTAGAGAAAATGCACATACAAATAATAAGAATTCATCGAAAGTATAAAATCATAGAACAATAATAACAACATATTTTTTTGTTGTTGTTGGATTTCATATTAACTCTCGCCCAAATCATAAATTTCTACGTTTCGTTTTCAGTCATATACGTAGACCTCTGTTATGTCTGCCTGTCATTGTCAATGAAGAAATGTTATATTTTAATAATGCAAGAGCTAAATACTTGCAACTAAGGATATACTCTGTAAAGATTTCTACATGTAGTATAATTTCTTCTTTAAGATATAAATTCTTTATAACACCGTACGTGTGAGGCAAACTTTTTCTCTGTGGGATTTGCATGTGTATGGAGATCATATGAGAACAAATTTTTAACGGCGCATAATGAGGTAATACAAAAGCCAGTCTAAAACCCGTTCAGTCCGCGATAGCTCTTGGGCTGACATATGGTAACCACGGTAGTGAGGATAGAAGCGGTGAGAAACAGCCACATGAACAGGCGGTCAAATACGACGGCCACGTACTTCCACTCCGTCATGACGTCTTCCTGCGCGTCGTCGTCCTTTCTCTTCTCTGTGATGCTCTTCACGCTGGCGTTGATGTCCTGTAGGATCGATTGAATCTTCTTGGACAGGTCGGAAGACCTCTCCCCGCCCTCTTCACGCTCCGATTCTTTCTTCTCATGCAGGTCTACCGGGATACCCTTGACATTATTCTGCGGGCTTTCCAAGGCAAGTGTGTTTTCGAAGAGCATAACTTTGTTCGCGTCCTCATCGTGACCCCTGCTGACGAGGTCATTGCCCATAAATAATGCCCGTGCCAGCCAGCTGAAGGCGAGCTTCCGTAGCCATCGAGGCACGGGACGGGTGCCGGGCAGACGGTAGTGGGTGCTCAGCACAACTACAGTCATCACAGTGGATAGAGATATCAGCACGATGGAACACATGTAGTATTGAGCTGAAATAACAAGTACAAGAGAATACGTGTGTTATGTTTAATTATATCCACCCGTATGAATGAGACATCTGAGAGACAAAAGTTTTCCTCAAAACGCTTTTGTTTGAAATGCGCATGAAAGGAAGATATTTGTAATTTGCTTGATCTCATGGTAAAGTTAAAACGAACGATTGCTGTTAACAACATTGATCTTTTTGAGCCACTGGGATGTTTAAACTTTAGTTGTTAGCACAAGACTTGACTATATACATAGTATAAATACATTTAAGCATCGATCAATACAACAATCAATGTAATCACCATAAATTTAATTTGGTAGTTGCTTTATCACAAGTATTTCTGTACAGTATTTCTGACTATTAACGTTATATTTATACACCGTTGTATTTTAAGATGAAGACAGTGGGTAAACAGCTTGGATGCATATGGATTTGAAATATTTTACACTCAAAGGTAAATACTAAATATTGGTCCTTACTTATAACTGGAATGACCTCAGAATTCGGTGGCATCGTCTCGGCAACCAGTAACAGGAACACCACGAGAGCTAGGAGGACGGTGATTCCTAGGGTCACCTTTTCTCCAGAATCTGCCGGCATGAAGAAACCTAATATGGTGATCATAGAGATCAACACGCAAGGAGCGATCAGATTGATCGAATAGAACAGTGCGCGTCGACGGATGACAATGGTGAATGTGACGTCAGGATAGGGCTCCGGGCAGCAGTTGTAGTAGAATAAGTTGTTCTTGACGGGCATGCCCACAAGTGTCCACTCGCCGTTGTCGATGAAGCTCGAGACGTCGCCGCTCGGGGACCGGTTCTTCATGTCAATCTGCAGCCCGTGGTAGGCCCATGACCCGAACTGTAGGTGACAGTACTGCTCGTCGAAAGGGAAGTACGTCATATCGATCTTACACGTGCTCTTTGTGACCAAGGGTGTGTTCCAGTTTACCACCCCATCGCTGTTTACGATGGGGCTAGTTGGCGTGAGACCGAAGGCGCTGCCCTCCGCACTGAGGATATTATGTCGAGATAAAATGGGAGGATAAGCGGATGCTAATACATTCTCTAAAAATATCTGCAAGTTCTACTATTAATATAGCTAACACTGCTGCCACATGTTTAACAGTACAATGCAAATACCGCTACTGCTAGTGTAGTAGTAATAGTACTAGAAGTAGTAGTAGTAGTAGTAGTAGCAATCGTATTAGTAGTACTAGAAGTAGTGGTAGTAGTAGTAGTAGTAGTAGTAGTAGTAGTAGTAGTAGTAGGAGTAGGAGTAGTAGTAGTAGTAGTAGCAGTAGTAGAAGCAGTAGTAGTAGTAGTAGTAGTAGTAGTAGTAGGAGTAGTAGTAGTAGTAGTAGTAGTAGTTGTATAAGTAGTAGTAGTAGTAGTAGTAGTAGTAGTAGTAGTAGTAGTAGTAGGGACATTAGTAGTAGTGCAATAACTGAATATATTACTCCCCCATGTGCTACTAGCATCACTGCTACTCCTAATTATTTCAAATAATAATAAAAAAATAAGTTTTGCAGCCCCATCAGTGTCAGCAATATTTTAGAGATGGTGTATAGATTTTTCAGACCTCGAATATAAAGAGTTGATCAAAGAACGGTGAATTAAAAATGGTATGATTTAAGAACTCCCCTGAGAATGTAAGAGCATCATGAAATCTGACATTCAGTACGATGATATTGATCGATATACATTTGATTGCAATTATTACCTGTCGGGCACCTATTGAAAAATACACTGGAATCTGCATCCCGGACATAATATACTCTTTTATCATTGTTGTTAACAGTGATATTGTGAAGATTCTGTAGACAAATTCATAGCTTTATCTCAATGTGTATTAAAAAAGAATAGTTTAAGCGGCGGATGTCGTCTTCGAACCTTTTCCCTCCACAGTGGAACGATCTACCGCACCACGACACATCCAATGTGGGCATCTCAACGAAAGAAATGATATATTTATGACGAGGGAGAAGGTACATTTTCACCGTAACGTTTCTCATTCAAGTTCTTCTTTCCGGAGGGTTGCTGGAGCTATCAACTTGTTAAAGCTGAAGGTGAGCTTAGTTCTTTAAACTGGCTCCTCGCATAGTTTTGTTTTTAAAAACATGGGTTTTCCTTGGAAACCATGCGTGACAGAAGGCACATTTCTTCGTCATCTTTATGTAGTTCATATGTTTGACTCGATTGTACAGTCAAACTTCTCAATAAACACCACTCGTTCCACTGTGGAGGGAAAACACCACACCAAGCAGAAAAAAAACTGCCTTTATCGACAGATGGTCTCCAAAGACAAACCCAATTATATGCAAACTGCTCTCGTGGTCTTTTTAGACAGGTGGTCTTATATAAGCCGTGGTGTTTGCAGACATATTTCCCTGTGTATAAGGCTTACCTCTGGTAAAGGCAGATATCTGGTTTCCATATTCTGTCTATAGGGAGAACGATAGAAGTCAAGTTTCCATAGTCTTCGGGCCTCCATGTGAGGAATCCGTCAGTCCAAGTCTGGGATGGCAGAAATATAGGACAAATTATCATGTATATGTGATTCAATGTGGAACTGACCGACAGTCATATCATATCAGTCATGTCAGTGATAAAACCAAAGAATTCACAATTTAATAATCATCTTAATCTTTGAGATGAATTGATGTGTTTGTCCTATATATATTTCACATCTTTGAGCGACAATCATTTGATTTTTATCAAATCTGTTTGTTTGATTGACTTGTATTAAATACTCGCTGAGCTGTCTCTCAATAGGTCATTCGAGAAGACCGGTTCAACAATACTTTACAAATGGTAACTCAAAGCTTATCCAAGGTTTGGCAGAGTAGAAACAACTTATATATTCACTGTACGTTTCACCTATTGAAACTGAATCACGAAAACGAAAACAGCTTATTGGAATTATATTGGTTTTATATTGTACTGTTGTATGCGATAGGTGGAAAATGTAAACAATGATCATGGCACCTACTATGCGTAGCCAGAGTGAGGTTGTGATGAGTTGATTCTTCTCGTCCTGGAAAGTGTAACAACGAAAGGATCACATTGGCGTTAGCCTTAAAACACAATTGATTTCATTATCCTTTTAAACCACATATACTGTACGTAAAGGCATATGTTTGCATTATATTCTCCTCTTTTTACAGTCACCTCTTTATGGGTTTATTGCGGTAAACTTATGAAGAAAAAAACAGAATGCAATATGTATCCCCTCATGAACACCTGATTCCAAAACTATTGGGTATTTTTAAGACAGAGCCCAAAAACTGAGAAAAAATAAAGAAAAAATATAGTGATATACATGATATGGTATATCGTCATGCACTTGTTCATTCCTTTTCACTCCATGACACATTCTAATTGCATTTTGTGATGTCATCAGCACATAAAACAAACATTGTCTATCCACGAAGTACGTAATCGAATTCGCTTGTCAGCTCTATGTTGCAGAATGATTTGAACTTGTTAATGAACTGATGGTATTACTCTGCTAGTTGATTTAACAGTAATCTATTTCCTCCGCTGTCTATGTTCCTTTCATTGTGTGGATATTATAGTAATTATTTTAAAGTCAAGTTTCTGCACATTTCTGGTTCAAGATTGCAATTCATGCTGAGTGTCCGCTAAGGAGGAGGAGGCATTTGTGAATGGTATGAAAGTGCCAACGAACTGGATAGCTTCCTCTAGGCTATACACTCAAAGGGGAGTCCACCCTGAAATCACAAATTGCTTTTCATAAAAGCAGACACATCTAAAAGACAAATGAGTGAAGTTTTGACGAAAATCCGTCAAAAGATAAGGTTATGAGTTGTTAAAGATTTGATATTGTGAGGTGATATATTGATATAATGATATATTTGCGAGGTGCACTTCCAAAAGTTGTGTACTAAGTTTTGAAAAAAATGTCAATTTTCTTAAAAGGATGTACACAATTTTACTTGAGCATTTGATATGTCATTAGACACATGTTTTTCTACACCCACACCTCTATGTAAAAGATGTAATCCTTCAGTTATAAAGCACAAAAAATATATAAGAGCACAAACACAAACGAAGTCACAAAATATTCTTAAAAATTACAACTCGTGACTTTCTCATCCTTTGATGGGTTTTTCGTAATGCCTTTACTAATATGCTGCTTTTCTTTTGATGCCTTAATCTCAGCGCATTTAACTTAAGGGAGACTTTTCCTTTAAACTGTATTCAGACTACCGAGAGAATGATTCAGCGACTACCTTAACCTGTTGTGCAGACAGAGCTGTCCCTGCGGACCAGACCAAGGTCTGTTTACAATACACATATCACACGTCAGAGTGTTGCTACACTTATGTCCATTGATCGGAAGTGCCGCACGTACCAAATCAATAAGCTGTTGAATGGCGACACCTAGTTTAACAACAATGGGGTCCGCGGACGATTGCACTGGCCGAAGGACCTCGCTGTAGTTGGTGAAGATGTCGTTAAGAAGCCGATGATCATCAGGAGTGGCAATAACACCTGCAGAACGAATTATGATATTTCAGGTTAAGGCCTATATTATCGTTAAAGTTTCATGCTGAAAGTGAAAATCGGTGTTACCTGAATCTGAACATTATATTGCTAAATAATCCAGTCGGAAGGTAGGATATGTTTCAAGGAACTTACAGTGTCTAATTAATAAATAGTGATGATTCCAAAGAAACGTAATATTGTCCCATGGGCTTTTGTTTGGCAGCACACGTACCTGTATAATCATGGTGCACTGGTAACATTAATTGTGTGATTTTGCCGTTAATACCCTCTCGGATGAAAACAAAAATAATATCAAGAAGAATAAACATTTTTTCGGATATGTTTTACTTTGATTTATGTGAAGGTTAAGTCTACGCACTTTCAACAAACTGATCAAATATTGATGCATGAAATGTTGCATTCCTGATAAAGCCTCAAACTTCATTTTCAGAGATTTTGCTTCAAGCTTGTTACAGACTTTCCCCTTTAAAAATAAAAACATATCACGAATACAATCACACAAATATAAAAGACTTTATCGTATTATTTGTTGTTGTGTTTACATAAGATGAAGTGGTATGTCTAAAGTGTACCTAAGAAGCGTTTGTTGAATAAAACTATTCGTAAATATTGATGGTGTAAATGATACAGCACTATTGATACAATATTAGGCATACCTTAGAATCGAAGTCACGAACATGCGTGCCCTATAGACCACTCCTTAATTACACCATGCTTGGACAATCCACTGAATAAGTACTACTAAAACTGCTGAATGTGATTTGTTCATGAAACTGTGTTGGGATGTGGATGTTAAGAAATTTTACAGTGAGCCGGGAACAACAACAGAATCAGGTGCACATGGTGGAATATTCTTTCACTACCTTCTCAGCGCTGAATAGTGCATTTAACCTGAGGTCATTTTCCACGAACAATAATCTGCTCATGCGCAGATTGCAATTACGAATTGGCTTATTGACTTAGAATATTACTTAATGACCAAATGAAGAAGGTTTTGCACCATGTTTGTGATCCTATGATAAGTTTCGTTAATTTTAGACTTGTAGTCAGTGCTGGTCGAATGAAGGACATAAGCAAATTTTGAAGTAAATCGTATGCATGTCATGTCAGTCATCTCGCAAACAATCGTAAGATTTTCACACGGCCTTGGGTAAACATACATAAATTTAAATCACAGGTAATAGGACCTCCCATTTGGATAAATGAATACAAAAGCAGATGAATCAGCCACAAACACAAACGCAAGATGAAATCAACGTGAGTTTTGTTCATAAGGCAGTGGTGTCCTGGATGTTGCAGATATTCCCTTTGGCATCACAGGAACTCCAGATATATCATTGGGACGCTACTGAGAAAGAAGTTGATATCCTAAAGTCATTTTGTAAGGTATCGACATGGTTTGGTGCCAACACCAACACAACTTAACAAAATAACTAAACCAAAATCACCACACATCGTACGAGTTCCACGTGTTTAACATGGCCATGGCATATTATTTTCGGGAATTCAAGTACATGACATGGAACCATTACATAACACAGTCAAGTAGTGAATTGGTATCACATGGTTACGAAAATGTATTGCTGAGGCTTGGACTTTGCATTGTAGGGGCATGGCATCGCACTACATATCAGTGACATCAATATTTCTATATAATATGATATTAAAATGTCCATTCTCACGCATTCAGATAAGAACAAGGGACTGTTTCAAAAACTATGCTCTAACTCCGGGATCTTGCGCTGTGGGTTGATTTTAAACTCTTTGAGCCGTTTTCTAAATAAAAAAAAAATCGGCTGGCAAGTGCACAGCACTTTAAAAAAAAACCACATTTGTATTCATTTAAAGTGAGAGTGTTTCATAATAGTGGAGAGCTGAGAATGTCAGATCTCTCTGTACATGCTGTTCTTGTAGATTAATCGTCTTTATAAAACTTTGGTAAGAAGAAAAATGACAAGAACTGTATTATATTACTTGATTTTTTCATGCGGAGAAAGTATTTCAATCCTTAAATTTAACCCTTCATACGAATTTTCTTAACTGACTTGAAGAGTGGATTAATTTGTATCAAAATGGTGTCTGCGTTAAAAATTTGTGTTTTTATATCTCGTTAATCCAAGAAATGAAATAAGCTTTGTTAATCTGAAAACAATTCCTACACCATATTCTCGCATTAAAGACGTATCCTACGCACAATACACACAAATATATATATATATATATATATATATATATATATACATATTTGTGTGTATTGGAGCGATTCTCATTCCCGGATTAACCCTTAACGGGCAACTTCTGAATTATATCACAATCAATACACACACATTGCATAGAGCTGCATCTTTTCTGGAACACAAAGGATTAACGAACCTGCAACACGCAAAATCACAATGGGACTCATCTTACAAGCATCGTCACCACTAATTGTGCAAATATGTGCCAGATAAGGAGCATTGGCCGCTATCTATGCCAATAAGGCATTGTTACCCGCTGAAAGGAAGGATGCTTCTATCTGCATTATGACTGCCAACCAATGCACGTAAGAGAATCATTAAGATATGGTTTATAATGCGAAACATATAGCGCCAATATGACACCGCGGAATAGGTAAAAATACAGTACAGGGCAAACATAGTACACCAATGAACTGCATCTATAAGCATCGCAGGTAAAAGAGCAACACAAAAATAATACAAGGGACAAACTTAAATTAAATACTGAAAACATCACGAAGGCATGAAAACTAATGATGTATTATATCATCTACCGACAACAAGCAACCGTGCAATAAATAAAGCAATTACAATTAGATAAAGAAATGAAATATGATTCAAAGGGAAAGAAAACCACACTGATAAATGATACTTGTAGAAAGTGTCAGCTCTCTTTAAAGAAGGGATGAACAAGACTGATTCTGAATGAAACGAATAGAGCACGATTGGCATAATCGCAGAATCAAATCAACATTCATGTAACCCAGGACACAGATGAAATAACCTAGCTGCCTATTGCGAGACACATTCTTGAACCCAGTTTCTACCTTAATTGATGCTCTTTAGTGCCGTTCTTTTAAGAAAAGTTTAGAAAAACATTTCGTTGTCACCATATTTACAAATGAATTGCAGAGAATTCTGAGAAAAATATAAATTGTATGAAATTGTGATCGTAGAACTTCCGAGATCCCGATGGCGAGGTATCAATTAGGCTTTGCACCTCGTGCTCACTGTTTTTGAGTCACCACCGTCATAAGTCTGTCGATATTTCTCCCCAATTCTTGTTTTTATGTTCAATTTCTGTCTTTTAGTGTTTAAAATGTTGAAGGCCCAGTTGTCAATACTCACAAGGATTCAACAACAAAAACAGACTTTAAAAATAAAAAAAAATATCTTATTTTTGAGTACAGTCAAGATGACAGTCATTGGTGTTAGTGCGCTATATAGTGCTCCGTTGTATATAATGCTAGTATGTGCAAATTTAAAGTCGCCCCATTCGCCAGCATCTCAGTTTTTACCACATTTCTCCTAAATTCTGTCCTCTCTATTTAATTTCATCCGTGAATTATTTTAAATATATTCTCTATTGATCAGCAAACTTACAAAGAATAAAGTGAAAAATTACATAAACCCTTAAAAATATTAAGTTATTGATCGTACTTTGGAGTTCCCAATGCCTCAACCGCAGCGGTGTAGCGATGAGTGTATGTTCCACTGGATGCAGACGGCGCTGGCCAGCCGGGCAGGTTCGGCGTAAGAGAGCTTTGTTTAGTGACTCTTGACCAACAACTAGTAGGAAGCCCCATAATCATGGTAATAAAGCAATAATACGATCGTCCGGAACTGGGAAAACATACAATCATAGTTTGACATCTTGTTTCATATATCTCAGAACTTTCACAGTTCTTGTGGATATGACAGCAAAATATATAAATTTCCTGCACCATTCATAAGCAAACTTGAAGACCAGGAGCAAAATAAAAGTAAAGGGAAAAAAAGCTTTCAAGGAAAAGTGGGAGGACTTGAGAAAAAGGTGAAGCGACTTGTTTGAATAACGGCCGACTTGGTCGTAGTAAGATTTGACAGGTTACCTTTATTAAACTACAAAGGACTGGCACGTCCAAATGCGACATCTTCTAGAAATAACAACATAACTGCAGTGGGTCTCGATTAACGTTGTACTTGTGGACCTACATGTTAGCGTCTTGATTAAATAAGGGCCGACTTGGTCGTGGTAAGAGTTGACAGGTTACCTCTATCAAACTACAAAGGACGGGCACGTCCAAATGCGACATCTTCTAGAAATAACAACCACATAACTACAGTGGGTCTCGCGATTAACGTTGTACTTGTGGACCTACATGTATATATCAAAGATCGCACACTGCAAAATATAAACACACGATCGAATCATATATATTTATTTCCAAAGAGAAGTTGCTTGACCTACCGAATTGTGCCGTAAAGGATGTAAACACTAACACGATTAAAACATGTCTGGTTTCCAGTATGATCCCACACGCCATGACGCCTTTCTCGTCAATATATCGGTTAGCACATTAACTGTCTCGAACCTTGTTCGTTCGAACAATGTGTGCCAGCTCAGTTTCGGCGAGAATGTTATCTGGTCTGCAGAGAAGCGTAGTGTGTAATGCGGTTTGCTGAATGACAAGCTTGTGATCAACTACGGGGAAGACGCTAAAGGGGAGCTGAGGTTTCTTGTATCGATTTTTTAGGAAGAATTGTCAAAGAACTTGCAAAACGGTTTTGCAATCCATACTTCGATGAACAGCGAAGGACGCTGATCGTGCACGAGATAAAAGGTAAATCGGATTGCAACATAATGCTTCTCAGCAGGAACACAAAAGGTTTTTAAGTAAAACACGCTTAGATATTCATACCTCAGATTAAACAGTCAACTGCTTAAATGGTAATGAATTACATATGACACGAGCGAACAGTTTTCTCTTGAAATAATGAAGAAAGTAATGCATTTATTAAAAACATTATCAAGCGGAAAGCGAACAAGCTTTGAACAACAACATGATGAATAGATTTCGCGAGACAATAAAAGCAGATGGTAGACCGATGAGGTATTGGAACACTCTATTTATTGTGATGCGTATTAAAAACACAGAGTGACATGAAACAAATGTTGAATGTTCAGAAACATGTGTGATTGTTTTGGTAATCGTGTAGAGGTCGACACGAATCAAAATAGTTCAAGATATCTGTTCATACCTTCCATCATAAAATGCATGGTTTTCACACAAACAATACCACTAATTGGCAAATACGTGTAATTCATCATTTGCATAACGAAATTCTAATGGGATATTTTGAGCACAAGTGCTATTGATACACTCACACACACACACACACACACACACACATACACTTGTCGTGTTCTGTAAATATTTACTCATTGTTTATCATAGCTTCATAATAAAACATTATATGAATATTGAAGAATACTACATGTATGTAGAAATAACAGTAATATCATATAAGTGCATTTTCTCTGTTATTTGACTTTCCAAGGGGGAGAGGGAGGAAAATTACGACTTCAGTTGAAACACTCTTACACTTTTTAACCTTTAGTTCTTTAGTATTTAGATCACAAATTAATATAGGAGATGAAATCGAGGTAGAAAGTAAACATGGTAATGGACGGGCTGTGAGCTAGTCCTAAGCTAATAAAAAGAAAGAGAAAGATAGGGAAATGGCGTATAGTCATGTTCATAACATTTAAAAAAAAGTTTCTTTCACTAAGTTTATTTCATTATGGGAAAGAATAATGAACTATAATATGATAATGAGCGACACAAATGTAAACGGGCGAAAGTAAATTTGACCATGAAAGGAGAGAGAGTGAGGGAGGAGAACAAAACATAAGAAAAGGGAAGGGGATGCACACATGCACACACAAATACACATACAGACACGTATGACACACACTTGCTAACGACAAACTAGAGAAGTTATATTGATAGATGTACACACACATGCATACACTCAAGCAAATATACTTATGCATGCATGCAACGTGCACTCAATGCAGACGCACACATTTATACCGTGTGTATCTTAATAACCCTTGATTAAGGTTAAAGATCGAAATATCGATAAACTTTTCTTCTCCAGCATCTTATTTAATTTGTTTTACATTTACGTTTTCAGCGCCTTCGCAACCTCATGTATTGTTCTTATATGCATATATATATATATATATATATATATATATATATGTGTGTGTGTGTGTGTGTGTGTGTGTGCACATAACACACACGTTCACACATACACATTGATGACGTAAGAAACGGAGTACTGATAACAACTTTAGCTTCTTGCTTTTAAAATAAATAGGCGAAAGAAATATGAGGAAATTATGCAGATATACATGAGAGTATACACAGATACACTCACGCGATTGATAGGGCAGTACCATGAAGTTTATTAGTTGTCTTCTTTATACAAGGAACATCTCCAACATCAATATAAAATTCTTTAAACAGTTTAATATGGATACATGATTGTAATAAATAAAATTATTTCAATTTTTGGAGCGGTCAACAAATTGGCGTATATTAAAACGATGTCTGTGATATGATAATCCAATAAATACGTTTTTATCCATTTACCTTCAAAAATGTCACAATTTACCTCAGTATCTAAGGAAATCAACTGTTTTTGTTCCGTGATATAACCACCTTGCAAAATAGTGGATGAAGAGAATAAAGATGCAAGATACATCAAACCAAGACTGTCACGAGTTATCTGGTATACGAGGCAATATATTGACTTAGTAAGTTCATGTGATGACAAATCAGTAGAAGTAAGATATTATTCAAGCCATCTCAAATCGTATTGCTTATGAGTTCTTCTTTCGTTTGTCTATAAAATGTTCTACGTTTCCCGCAATGTTAGAAATAATCATGATATTGGAGCGAGGATGCCCAATATACGTTCACTCATTACCCATTGTGAACAAAATGCGATATATATTATACAAATATACCAAGCTGTGAGATTGTATAGTGGAAATTATCTATCTGAGGAGGGAGTGGCATAGAACTATTTTTTCCGAGGAGCGAAGCCCCCGAGGAAAAAATAGTAACTTATGCCAGTCACTCCGAAGATGGATAATTTTCACTATACTTTCGAACTCAATGCTTGGTATATTTGTTTTATATCCCTTTTGTAAAACAATAACTAATAAATACTATTTAGAAAATAGTAAAACTTTCGGTAACACAATGTGGTTGTATGTCGCCTTTTTTTTTTCTCTGTTTCGATATCGGTTCATCCCAGGTATATGCGCAACACACCGCGCACTGCATTCATGCGCGCACTAATTTACGCCCGCTCAGGTAGAGAGCATGCGCAGTAGTGCCAAGGAAGAAAATAGTAAATAGAGCATGCGCAGTCCTCCCCATGAAAAAATAGTGAAAAATATCCGGAGCTGAGGCAGATATAGTCAAATTATTTTGTAGTCTGCGATCACCAATTGACCAATCACGTTCCCAGAATACTCATTAATATTCATAGAAGGGATATAAATAATTATATAGGCCTATCACACTCTTAGGCTGGTGTTCAGACGATTGTTGTATGTTTTATTTTGTTCTTTTGGTGTATCTTTCTAAAAAAACTCTTCCTAAGAATACTGTTGTCAGTTGGTATTCTAAAAATGGTTGTATTTACCTCGCCTATTTTATCTTTGAACGCCCCTTTAATGACACACAATTAACATTTATTTTTTGTAGACCAGTTGTGCGAAAATAAAAGGAGGAAACAAACAATAAAAGAATTTCAGAATACCAACTTCGTTGTAAGTGTGAAGATACAACAATACTAGAGCTACAATCATTTTTCGAAAACAATTACAAATGTCGGTGAATCCAGCAACGAGGACAGTATAGTTCAACGTGAGAACTTTGACAAACACGCAGGAATGTCTTTCACTATGTGATGGAGTGAGGCCCCGCTCACCTCAGTTCTTTTTGTGTTCACACTCATGTCAGTTCCGTCTGTGGTCAAGGAACATCATCATTATGAACACTCTCCCAGTATTTGACACATAAAGAAGTCAGAATCGATCTCCAGTCTATTTCAATCTATTTAACCGTTTGCGTGCGATGCAAGCTGCTGATCTATAAAGATATATGTGCATTATTAGTGAACAAAATAGCAGGAATCGCACATAGAGAGTTAATAACTTTGTTCGTGATCAATCAGCGAGTTTTCAGAGTATGAAGCAAGAGATATACACTTAAAGCTATGGACACATACTTATTTGAGCAAAGACAAATCCTTCTTATTTTAACATGTCAAATTTTGCAGAAGGTGCTCACAGTGAAAGGGTGGAAATTTAAAAAAAAATGAAATCGGAGCAGACAAGACACTGGCAGACAAATGGTAGAAAATTATCGGCCATTTATGACATTTCCCTCCGAAATGTCCCTGAGTTGTATCTTTATATTCATATATTTTCATAACAATAATTTCACATTCATTGCGCAGAAGAAACTTAATTGATTCACTAAGCAGCAAATACATAATTTTAACAATCCTGAATAATTCCTCAGCTGATTTAAGAAATGTCTGTACAGTGAAATGATATGTCAGGAATCGCCTTTATAATCGAAATGATCAAAATAGAAACAGTATCATCAAACCGGTAATGCATACATAAAAGAGACCATCACAAATAAAATAAAAAAAGGGCAGCGGGGGAAGGTGGGAGAGAGCACTTACACAATCTGCTATTTATATATCAGTAGACTATATATATTGATATGGAGTGAGATTTGTATGTCACCTTACACAAATGATAATAAAAGTAATGAATAATTTCCTCTTATGGTATTCAACATTTCATGAAGTGAAATGTAATCAAAAAGGAAATAATCGTTTCGAAAGCAGTTCATTTTCAATGCAGCCACTTCACCGCTTAACGTATTATGTGTTCTCATCTCACGGTGACATCTGAATTGTAAGACTTTGGCTAAGACTTCGTATCAGCCTGCACAATAAACTCGATACAAGTCCTTTCGTGTGATTTACTTGTGCATTCATCCAAGTCCAACTAGGAGAACGGATATGGTAAAACCGGTTGAATGATATGAGGGTGTCTCAAAGTTCACCATATGGCGCGAAATGTCAATCACATAACCAGATAAGTTCGGCTGATTTGTCTTAATACGTTCTGTGAAAGAGGTAAACGCAATCGGTAATATGAATAGCATTAGTATTATCAACTAAGCATGACATGTCTCATCAGCTGGCGTAGTCGCGGATATTGATTTTGTCCAAATATTGGAGCAGTTTGAGCACTTTTCCCGAAGATCTAAAAGCTATTTGGACCGGTGAATGGCTTCGGCTGGCACAGGATGGCGAGCGTACAGAGAGCTGTGGCAAAGAGGAACACCCACATGAAGAGGCGGTCGAAGACGACTGCCACGTACTTCCACTCCGTCATGACCTCTTCCTCGGCGTCTTCGTCCTTGTTCTTCTGCACAATGTACCGAAGATTGTTCAGGATATCCGTCGTGATGGACTCAAACTTCCTGGACAGTACGGACGACTCCTCGGAGGACTGGATGTTGTCCTCGTGCATGGAGATCCCGTTCTGCTGAGTGACGAAGTTGTTCTCGAAGACATGCTGGCGTTTCTTCTCCCCCGTGGATTCGGCGTCGTCGTCGTCCTCGTCGTTGCCCATCTTGACGAGGGCGCTACCCATGAACATGATCCGTGCCAGGAAACTGAAGGTAAACTTCTTGAACGATCGGGGAACGCGCCTGGTGCCTGGTAGGCGGTAGTGAAGACTCAGGACAAACACAGTCATAACCGTGGAAAGCGAAACGAGCACGATGGTGCAGGCGTAGTATTGGGCTGTAATGCACACATAGAAAATGGAAGACACGTGATATTGCAAAGAAGGTAAATGATGCACTGTCATTCACTTTGTATGTGCTAGATGGCATTTCGGTCATACATCTGTATCTACTACTGAAATGGAAATAATGCGAGGATACAAAGATAATAAATGATAACATACGAATGTTATGTTCTCTCCAGAACTTACTATGAATGTTTGATCAATATGTGTACCGTTAGCGATTCATATATCTTCTGCAATAGAGCGAGGTCGGTTGTGTGGTCAGCACTGTCCTAAACTGGGAACGACATAAAACTTTTCTTGATCTTTGAACCTATACTTAAGCTTTGAGTCAAATAGATGATTATGTTGTATTGTTTAAACCTGATTTATCCTTTCCATTTGACTCAACATTTGAATATGACTTTGAACCCTATTTAAACTTTAAATTTAATTTACGCTTTGTACTTGATTTGATTTCAATCTGATTAAACATGTGACTTTGACTCGACCTTTGCACCTTACCTATCAGAGGCACGACCTCAGATGTCGGCGGCATCGTCTCCGCAACAAGCAAGAGAAACACAGTGAGAGCCAGAAGAATGGTGATCCCCAGGGTCACTTTTTCACCTGCGTCTGCCGGCATGAAGAAATCCAGAACAGTGATCAGCGAAATCAACACGCAGGGACCAAGGAGATTGATGAAGTAAAACAGCGCTCGCCTGCGGATGATGACAGTAAAGGTGACGTCTGGATAGGGCTCCGGGCAGCAGTTGTAGTAGAATAAGTTGTTCTTGACGGGCATGCCCACGAGTGTCCACTCGCCGTTGTCTATGTAAGCCGAGGTGTCGCCGCTTGTGGATCTGTTCTTGAGGTCAATTTGTAGCCCGTGGTAGGCCCACGACCCGAACTTCAGCTTGCAGTGCTGTTCATCGAAAGGGAAGTAAGTGATGTCGATCTTACAGGTGCTCTGATAGATAGCAGGGGCGTTCCACCTGACCACCCCGTCGTAAGATATGGACGCGCTGGTGGACATCATACCGTTGAAGCCACTGTCTGCACTGTAAGTAAAGACAGAACACTGATTGGAGACACACCACAAATCTTAAAATCTAATCAACATAAGATTAAAATAAGTCGGCCACGTGAAAATATGTTAATCTTCAACCTGAGCACTTCTTACATTTCCTGTGCCTCTGCTTATTCTTATCAATATAATTCTTTATGGAGGAGGGTTCAGGGTGATGTTCTGGTGTGAAAATCAAGAAGAATCATGTGATGTATTTTGTGGCCATTCGAAATAGAACGAAATACGAGGAATTGGTGGTGTTTCTTTTACAGGAACCCTAACTCACAATATAGAGAGAAAAAGACTTGAGAAAGAAACGAGAAAAAGAAAAGAAATGTAGAAGAAAAATAGTACCCATTGCGCCTTGCAATTTAATTATGTTTCTTCTTCTGTCCTTATTCTATGTTCGCTCTTTCCTCTCCCCATACTTTTATTGAGACAGAAAATGGAACCGTGTGAGGAGGGACTTGCTTTTGGACAGCTAAAAAGACGCCTTTCGTATTCATGCTCCTGTAAAGCCATTACCCATCATATCACTATTCCTTTTTCTTTTTCTTTTTTACTCGGGCAGCATTGTGTTTTGTTATAAAAGACCACTAATATACACTTTTTTGATGGAGTTGATTTCAATGAGGGTCACCCAAAGGAAGCGAATATGTTTGTTGCATTGTTAAATTTTTATGGAAATAGCTGGAGTCTGAAGGAAATAGGCTTCTACGGCGCCTATAATGTTCATCACATTGTAGCTATGGTAGTAAAATACCCAGATGAAGAGAGTAAGAGCAATATTAGAATTTGTCATTGAAGGATGTTCTTTATGGCCAGCCATGTGTTTTTAAAAACACTCATACTCACCACTAACAAACAAACACACATAATATTATACATAAACATATATACATGCGTGTGTGGACAGCGTTAACCACACACACACACACACATACATACACACACACACACATATACACACATACATAACCAGCTATGGAATTGACTATTGGACCACTTTCTTTAGGTGCAGTCCGACAATGTTTTAACGGTTGTACAAAAAACATATCGTCTATGATAATGTATGATAATCTCTCAAGTTCTGTATCTCCCCCTTCCTGTTCCATGGAGGTGACAACGTTTCTATATTTCTATATTTCTAGGGATCTCTCGCAGCGAGAAGGAGTGGGAAGGGGAACACCTTTAATACTTACTTGGAGTACAGAATGATGTCCGGCCTCCAGATAGATCCGATGGGAATAATGAGGACTGTTGTGTTCCCGTAATCTTCAGGCTGCCAGTGGAAGTTACTATCCGTCCATTGCTAGAAACACCAGAATCAACATGGAGTTTTATTTTCACAATAACATTTTATTTCTATTTATCCTATTTATTTTTTATAACTATCGGTTCATTGCTACCAAAACCGAAATTAACATAGAGTTTTCGATTCACAATAGCATTTTGGAGGTCAAAATGCTCAAGTGTGCAAATATTGAGGGAGTCAAAGTTACTACCGGCCAATTGCCGGATACATCGACATCGACATATTTTATTGTTTGGGCATTCGATCGCAACTAGCATGACAAAGAATATAAAGATTTGTGTGCCAGGCAAACACTGCTCTATTTTATTTGGGTACATTGTGGTGAAATAATTCCCAAGTGCTACGTTAAGGATAAAGACCCTAAGTGACGTCAAGGGTTCTCTGAAGTAAAACTCGAAAAAAAAATAAGTTACTGCCTCCATCGGTCTCAGGCAGAGGACTCCAATACATTAACATAAGCCACTGACTACATAGTGTATTTCTCCAATGAAGGTTGTTTCTTTTTAACATCGCCATCTTTCTTAATAAATATTGAATTGAATTATTCATAATTACCACATGAAATTACCAGTTACAGCTGAAATGTGCGGCTAGTAACTGATTTTCAAGAAACTGACACACAACCTCCACCCTCCCCCGCTCCCCCGCCCCCACTCCTAAAAACGAACATGATTTCGCTAAACGTTATTCTTATTGCAGTGCTTTCTAATTGTATAGAGAACGGTGCTTTTGGGTACTCAGTAACCAAAGCAACACTAAAGTATGCCAAAAGTATGAAATGATAGAGGAAATTTTGGACGTATTCAACACTTTCGTCCTTCATCCATTTTGACATCATGCGGATCTAGTGGCGTTGGGTTCAAATCAAGGTTTTTCTTTATTTTTCTTTATTTTTTTTACTTACCATACGCATCCACAGATTGAGAGTGATGACTTGATTCTTCTCGTCCTGAAATATAACACATAGCGAATATCATTAGATTTGATTAACCTAGTCAGTATCTTTCTTCTTCATTGGAAAATTTCTTGTGTCAGAATAAAGCCACTCCCTGTTTTTACAACATGAATTCACAAACGAATCTCCTGAATTAAAACACAAATCTTCTTTGACTCGATCATAACATAACAAAAGTATATATTTTTTAGACTGTGTCTGTCTTGTAAATGAGATGAAAACTATAGATGAAAGTCTTTATTATCAGCTCACTTTGACATACCCACGGCATTTACATCAGGTTTTTCGGCTTCAAAAAACGTACAAAAAATGTAAATGTATTAGATAGAAAATGTACTTGATGCAACATTTCACATTTTGGATAATTTGTAATGAATTGATATCACTATCTTTAAAATCTGGGAAAGTAAGTGTGAGCAGCAATGCGCTTGAGTGGGAATACTTGGTGCCACAAAGCATCATATGCAAGGGAAAGTTTATTAGTGATCCGACAGTACGACGCACATACCATGTCAATGATTTGCTGTATGGCGGCCCCCAGCCGAACGTCGATGGCGTCGGTTGCTCTGTCCACGGGCCGGATGATGCTGCTGTAGTTGGCGAACATGTCGGTGAGAAGACGGTACTCATCAGGCGTGGCATGTACGCCTGTATGAAGATTTCGTTACATTTTCATTCATTGTCATGAAACGTTCATTTGTGCATGGAATTTGCCATACCGCATATCAGGAAAAGTTGTCCCCTATGCACAGTGCAGAGCATATGTGCAGTCAGACACACTCCATTTCTCATAGGTAATGTTATACTACACCGGAATTGGGTATGACTGAAAACATACGCTTTGCGGTGCATTGCGGGCAGACTTTTCCTTTTATTTTGTATGGAGAATTATACATTGATACCCCATTTAATGGTTAGTGATTGTAGTAGTGGAGATCACGGATCCCATTATCAAGGTAGAGATGTTCCCGCCGGGAGCGCATTCTCGTTTGAATTCAGGAGCATGCGACGGAATCGTCTCGACATGACAATCGTTGTAATCAAACGATACCGAACCACGGCAGAAAACTTCTACCACGAAAAACAGGAGCCGTAATCTTATATACTTATTACGCATGTTAAGCCTTTCTTACATGAAGTGGTAACTGTTGTTAATAGGCCTACTATGCAATGACTACCATGTGCATCACACATTTAATGAAGTACATGCATTTCTGACATTTAATGTTTCACACTATTAACAAAGGGTACGTGTTATGAACAGAAAGGTGTATCGCATGATTCATGTGCATCTTATTACATTGAAAAGTGTGGGAATATTACGGACCGTGATCATGAGAGAACCGTTCTGCCGTCACGTGACCGGGATTCATATAGCTTCAACGATTTCATTTTGTGGAATTGATTCCCATTACGATATCGTGAAATCAAATTAAAAGTGGACTCATGGTTATGGCAAAACGGCACTTCATTGATTATGAGTCCCTTAAAAAAGGAAGTCTTAACCGCTACCCCTTACCATAAAAAGTATCCACCTAATCGTTATGACTTGGTTGATGAGCGCTACACGTGTAATTAGTGAGGGATGTTTTTTGTTACACACTTGGTTAATTCAATGAAACATTGCAGTGCATGATTAATGTATTGGTGAAGTATTGTTGGTTACATGAACGTTGTATATTACCAAACTCTGTGCATTGAATGAAAACATTGCGCTACGTGTATTGTGTACTATGTGCTACACAAACAGAGAATGATATATGTTACGATTTGTGCATGCAATCAAATGATGTTCTGCATAACTCGTGTGTCATATGTTACACTTAACGCTACCTAGCATATAAGGTTATACAATAAAACAAATTCAACACATTATTAGTGTAGTTCTTATACTTTTAAAAACGTGCAGCATACGATTAGCATATAAGGTTATACAATAAAAACAAAATCAACACATATTTAGTGTAGTTCTTATTTTACGTTTAAAAACGTGCAGCATACGATTTGTGAAGCGTTCAATACTTGTGGGTAGAAAGATTGAAGCACACAATTTGAATATTTTTTTACAACAAAATAATGATCCCTTTTAGTATAGCTTTGTGCATTGAAAACAATGTGCAGAACATGATCTGTCGCCCTCTACATTTCATATAGTCAGCTGTATGATTGGACAACATGGTACACAACAGGATTCATGTCGTTTAGTCGCACCGAAAAGATACCGGGGTCATGACCAATATGTGGAGAGCGTCAGCGCCAAACCAGGGATGTGTTAAGAAAGAGAAACAACTCGAGCATGATATATTCAAACATCTGTATGGATACTAAAGCGTGCTGATGAATTTCCAAAGCATTCCACAATCACTACAATGTTTTGATGTCGCATGCGCAGCACCGACATTTAGCTGCTGTCAACTTGGAAAGGAAATATCTTTAATTCCCTGTTTTTTTCTCTCAAATCTGTGATCTTTATCACATTTTTTTTTGCAATTTTCAAGAAAGTTAAAGATCTAAAGATCGTGTACGCGGTTTTCTTCTAAATAATTGTTGAATGATGCACAGACGGAGATAACAAGATAATATTCTTACTTACACAATTAACAAATTTCTTCACTTTCCGGATTTTTGCGGAAATGTGGGATTCAATCATTATCAAACTTATATCTTAAGCTGTGTATTTTCATTAACAGCGTCTGCGTGCATTTGCGTGCAGCTGAGATATTTTTACTAGAAAAAAATCTCTTTTCCTCATAAAAGTATTGATGCAATCCAAGAGAACTGGACAAGCGAAATAAGATTCTACATTTGTTTTGTTCTCTCTGAGAAACCGTTGCTACGCAATCATGTTCTTTATTGTTAAAACACATGAAAAGCACATGCTGAGACCACATACTTTTTCGGCGGTGCCACGCATGGGTTCACAGAAAGAAATTGCTTCATATCCTTCCATTACACGTCCCTACCCAAACCACGTTCGTTTAATTGCAAGGTATGCTCGCAAGAAGCGGTTTACCGCTGTGCCAGTAGAACACCGCTACTTTAGGCAACTGTATTGATGTGAAAGACAAAAAAAATAACTAGTGGGTGATAATTACAAAACCGCTCTAGGGCGAACGCTGATATACAAGGTAGGCCTATGTACTTTGCATTGGACTTAATATGTTCATGTTTGTATAGATTATGTCAATCACACCTTATATTTGGAGCAGACATCCCAATCTTTTCTGTAAAGAAAAATGACAACAATAAAACTGCTGAGTCGATAATTCAGCAACTGTTACATTCACCTCGTCCCTTCTCTTACCCAGGGATGTGTTAGGAAGGAGAAACAACTCAAGCATAATATATTCAAACATAGTATGGATACTAAAGCGTGCTAATGAATGTCAAAAGCATTCCACAATCACTACAATGCTTTGATGTTCCATGCGCAGCACCGACATTTAGCTGCTGTCAACTTGGAAAGCAATATCTTTAATTCACATTTTTGTGCAATTTTCAAGATAGTTACGGGCAACGCCACTAAAGATCCTGTAATCGGTTTTCTTCTAAATAATTATTGAATGATGCACAAACGGAGATATAAGATAATATTTTTACACAATTAACAAATTTCTTCACTTTCCGCAGATTTCTGCAAATGTGGGATTCAATCATTATCAAAATACTATCTCAAGCTGTTTATTTTCATTAACAGAGTTTGCGTGCATTTGCGTGCAACTGAAATATTTTCGTAGAAAAGAGTGTTTATTTTTGTTCGCTGATATCTCTTTCCCTCACAAAAGTATTGCTGCAATCCAACAGAACTGGGCAAGCGAAATAAGACTTTCCATTTCTTTTGCTCTATCTGAGAAATTGTTTCTACGCTATCCTGTTCGTTATTATTAAAACACCTGAAAAGCACATGCTGAGAAGACATTTTTTTCGGCGGTGCCACGCATGGGTTCAAAGAAAGAAAGTTGTTTCATATCCTTCCATAACACATCCCTGTCTTACCATAGCAGTTGTGTTGTGTGTATAACATGATTATGGATTCAAATGTAAGTTGATAAATGTTATTTAAAAAAAAAAATATTCCTATATATCTCTATATCTCCTTCCGAAACTAGTGTGTGCATTTATGATTCTTATCTAAACTAAAAATCTTGTCATTTTTAAAATGAAATCTTATTTTGCTTTTCTTGTTATCGTTCATGTTTTACTTAATCCTATAAGCGTAACATATTTTGGCTCTTCGTCTATCTATAAAGTATATCACGCACTCATCTTGAGTCATTTGGCAATTCGTTTGCGTTCAAATACGCTTGAACAGTTCTGGATATTAAAAACAAAATTTAATGTGTACCAAAAAATCCGCTTGATCTACACGATTGCATGTTACATTAAATTGTATTTCTCCATGTATTTCAAAATATCGAAATTATTTTCAAACTGAACATTCCAAGTGCCCAAGCACATGATAGACATGTTTTAAATTCTTGCAAACCTCGAATCGTATTTACACAGTCATATACACAATCCTATGTGCAAGATATTGTTTGACACAGCAGGTAAGCAAACTCCGCTTCTATCTTGTTACACAACACACCACCCGACAGCTGCACGCACAAAAAGGCGCTAATTAAACAGGAGAGAGTACCATAATCCTAATTAATGCACACATTCTACATCGACGTATCACTTAGTCTGCGTCGATGTGCCGTGTACTCTGCAATTATTATCATGAAAAGATTACTCCGCTAAAATAAAGGGTACAATGGTATCGATTGACGGGAATCGTGCCTCGAAGGGTCCGTGAGTTTGATTCGCCCTGCCCGTTGACGACGGAACATCGATTTTTTATGATTGCGGTATTATGCAACAGTGGTGACGCGTGCGCGTGGAAAGAAGGTAATGCATCGGCCAATGCTTATGTCTAACAGAGCATATTTTGAAGGCAGCATACGAGGACTAATCAATAACGGTGCATTAATGTCGGGATATCAGGTACCCCACCCACTTTCCCATATCCACCAACTGCTCTTTTTTTTGTTCTTCCTATTTGGAAGTATGCTTTGCGAATACGTGCCAAAACCTTAACAATATTGATGCTATTATGATAATGTTTTCATAATAAAACTTCATAACCTTCTTACTTCCTTTCTCTTTATACAACGTATATCATCTTGAATCTTGAACGAGCCTAAAGCGGTAGAATATATTTGATTCGTATTCATAATTATAGATCACAAATCAATTTAATCGCTACATTGGAAGAAATCACGATTTGGTGATCGGATCGTATATTGTAATTATAAGTCATTATGGTCAATGATGGTAAATGTGATCTTGCACAAACTTGGTTTGCTCGATATCTCGATATACATTGACATATATGAGAGAGTCGCTGCAACGCGCAGCTGAGATGACATTACCTAACGTAAATCCTTGTATCACATCACAAGTCACTGGGTTCTATTTTTTAGGCGTAAATGTCAGGTACATCAAAATTTGCACAAATATCATGGTGGGTGATCTTTTGTTGTTATATCCTATTACAATTACTCTCCAGGATGTTCATGACATGTATGATAAAGCGGGGCGGAGGCTGTTATACCAAGGCCGTGATGATAGGGTAGGTTGTCATATTAGGCGGGGTCGGGAAAAACTGACATGATGTCCTCCCCTTGCAATCAAGCACAGCAAAAGCTAAGCAAATTTGTCGGATATGAGTTAGACATTTTCATGAACGCGATGTTTTTACCAATGCAAAATAAATCATTGGCCTATGATCTAGGCAGTGGCGTTTATGTATCTCTCATGGCCAGAAGAAACAGTCTACGTACCTGGACTTAGTTGCAGCTGTAGTATTGCATCAGGAAGAAATAAACTCCACAGTCTAGAACATAAGCTAACGATATATTTTGCCTTGGTAAAACCAAGGGTGTTTAAGTACATGGATATCTATCAGCCGTTTAATTAATGCAGATTCATTGTACTCTCCTTCTAGTTACACAAGAATGTTTT
Organism: Arbacia lixula; assembly: GCA_963669155.1. NCBI lineage: Eukaryota > Metazoa > Echinodermata > Echinoidea > Arbacioida > Arbaciidae > Arbacia > Arbacia lixula. The sequence continues at coordinate 17,270,321 of OZ022578.1, read as the reverse complement.
ACAAAGATTTTCTCTTCGACAAATATCGATATTCAATTCCGCCGATTGTCTGGATTTGACGTATAAACAAACTCGGATGCGCAGAAGAATTAGGGAGATATCCTCACCCTATATGCTTGCGCAGTTGTGACATGTAATACCTACGATGCATCTATAAAGATTCAATCGAGGAATATTGATACAATATGGCAAAAAAAGCTCTAAACGTGACATCAATTTGCAGTATAAAAGTCTCAATTTCACAATGTACTGTATTTTACTCCATTAAAATTGCATGAAACGTTAATTTCAGATATTTTCCTTTCACAAAAGTATCATGAAAAACCTGTCCAGCCGCGCCCAAGCTAGTATTTCCATCTCAAAAAGTATCAAATTTCGTATTCGTTTGTCTTTGTTAATTACATAACAAGCACTAAGTGACAAATTAAAAGTTCAGCAGCGAAAGCTGAAATGTATGCATTTATAGGAATGTGTATGACCTATTATAAAATCTGGGTGAACGTGACGCAATCGCGTATGCATCATATTGTTGAGAGCAGCTGCTAGTCATGAATATTAAGTGGCGGAATCAAGGATATCCTTTGTAAAACATCGCGTTCATAACTCATATCCGACAAAGTGGCTCAGCATTGGCTGCGCTTCATTTCAAGGGAAGGACATATGAATTGATATAATATAACATGGTCATATTATTTGATCAGGGTAATCATACGAACATGATCGGCTCATTCTCTACACGACAACATGCCGCTCTGTGTTGTACATAAATGCGCCAGTGGCACATTAAAATTTGACTTCATGCAATGCTATTTAATACTTAAAGTACTGCATATCTACCCTCCGATATACGTACATGCTGAATGTATAGAAAGAGTATTGTTTTACTTTATACATTTCTACTTGTAACCTAACGAAGAAAGTAGACCATTTCTCTCCGTCTCATCCCCTCCCCGTCTCTTTTCATAGCCGACCCCGCCCCTCTCCCTCGCTCTCTCTTTCTCTCTCTCTTTCTCTCTCTCTCTCTCTCTCTCTCTCTCTCTCTCTCTCTTTGTCTCGTTATCACCTTCTGTGTGCTCAAACACACCAGGGTACACGCTCCGTACAGAACACCCGTTTACCGCTAAATACGCTCCCACTCTACATCTCTGATGCTTTTAATCCTATCTTACGTTAATTGAGTGACGAGGGGAACAAATTTCATCTGACCAGTGGCCTAGGGAGCTTAATGAAGTGTGGTTTTATCGCGGGAAAATTGGGATACCCGGCGACGTCCAACGAATTAAGCAGATTAATTTTTGTATCCAGAACTAACGGCAACGCTGTTGTCGGTGTAGCGCTTTTTCACTTTCCCCATTTTATGTTTTGCGGTCATAATTTTTTTCTTCACGGAAATCGAAATCACCACTGTCCCTTAATATCAGCGGGATTATCGGAAGAAGACGGGGTTCATTTACCACTGAGTGAGCTTGTTGTGAACGTTGCCAAGTGCCGGCATAAGATTAGATACGACAAAATAGTAATTGACTGATTTGTCGACATAGACCCCTGTTACAGTGCCGAAAAAGCGCGGCCGGACCGCGGCTCGGCCCCGCACTGTAACGGGGCTATAGTAGCGATTTTACAGAACGAAGAGCGCGAATGGGTATTTGAGTGATCGTCATACCAGGGAGGAGTCAGAACTGGAGTCGCTACGAAGAGTTAATTATTCTTACACCAGTCGTGTTCATTGATAGCACAAAAGAATATTTTACGCGTTTGGTTCTTTGATCAAGTGACAACCACCACAAAACATGCGAGACAAATTTGGGATGTATTTAGAGGAATATATATTTTGTATGCACAGATGATTTCAGAGCCACTTCATGTACTGAAGTGCATGTGTAGTAGTAGTACATAAATTATGATGATACAATTCTGTGAATTTCAGATTATATTGTTATTTCGTTCAGAGAAATGTCTCCATATCGCACATTGGGCAGTCATATTCCTTTCAAATATATTGTAAATCGCCTATTGAGTGTTTCACCTTCCATGGAAACAACCTCAATTTCGTGTCTGGAGGTGTCCGAAAAGATTACCGACCAAATTATTCCTATAATTTGATCAACATTTCAATTCGGTTAACCGCAAACTAATTCACAGTCTGTGCATCAAGATCAGCTAAAAACTCCCAGTTATGCTAGCCCATCGAAAACATGGTATGCATGGCATGAGATCATGGCGCATGAGGATGATGGGGATAAATGCTTCTTTTAACTTAGTTCCTCTCCTTTGTTATGTTTGCTTTACTTAGCTACATGGCGTGTGTAATAGCTGATCAACATTTCCCATCGGGACTTTACTTATGCTGATACACTTAACTGCGTGAAGTCGGGTTTTTTATCACACGGTCGAATATCCTAATTGAAGGATAATTAAGCACTGGCATTAAACAAACACCTGTATCAATTGGTTATTATCCTTGTTAAATGCACCATTATGTTTGATATTAATAGGGGACAGGCTACCTGCGAAGCCAGTGATATTAAACTAGTGTTTGCAAATGTGATCCCCTTTAATATATTAAGTCAAAATTAAGTCAAATGCTGATCCAAATTTCCTCCAGGGATTGGTCCGTCCTTTCAGTATTATATACTTTACAAACATGATAGAGAGAGTACAGTAGCTCATTTGCTTTGGCACCTAATCCAGTTCCGTATTCAGTTTAAAATTCTTTCCCTAACTTCTCGAAGCTTCCGTCAGTTTGCTCCATCACGTCTCACTGAATTGTTAAGACGATACAAAACCAGAAAAAATACTTCGTTCGAATATACTAAGTCCTCATTTTACGAAATGTTACAGGGAAAGATAATTTCTCCACGTTCTATGGAATAACTTGACGGAGTACCTTAAGAATGCAGAAATAAACGAAGAAGTTCAGAAGTGATTTGAAAAAAAAAAACAGTTTTGCAAAGAAAATTTAGGCAAACACCCAGCATGAGCAAGGATAGCGTGCTCCATCTTGTAAATGAATGAAAAACAAGTAAGACAAAATATTGGTACCAGAAGGGATTTGAACCCGTAATGTACTGCTAAACGGACAGCGACTTGACCACGCAAGTTATTTCTAGTTCACGGACCAAGATACGACAACATGGAAACAAATCACTCTTTCAATCTGACTCTTTCAATCTGACTCATTAATGTGAGTAATCGCAAGCATGGTAAGGACCGGTCGGCTAGGGTTTATTGAAAGGGCTTTCTGATTTAATTTGAGATTGGTCAGATTGAATGAGAATCTGAGGTATTTGTTTCCATGTTGTCGTGGCTTGGTCCGTGAACTAGAAATAACTTGCGTCGTTAAGTTACTCTCAATCGGAGTCACCGCTTTCACCACGGTGGATTTCTGTACGCACGAAGTATAGAACCAGTTGTCTAGACAACACGCTCATATGACGCCACACTTCGGTACTTTGAAATAACCAACGCTACATTTTTATACTACGTTTTTTTTACAATATCAAAGAAAAACACTATGTATTGGGAATCTTGTTACGCATTCAATAAAAACATATCTGTATATATAGAAATTAAATCGTTATCAATCTATTTTTAAAGCATCACTTAATCATCAAAGGTTTCAAATGCAATAGTCTATTACCAGCACTTATGACATACTTAAAGCATATTATGCTCGTTTAAATTACTATATCGATCGTATATTGGTCATCTGAATACCAATCTTGTAGAAAGAGGCAAGAAGAGACAACAAAAAAGCAATATAATGTATCAATGCAGCGTACATACCATGTTCTGAATAATGGAGAATTGATGAGGGCACACGCTACGTTACGCTGGAGACGGTCACGTGACGATGGGATCATGACGCACTCGGCCATAATTATGGGCCGTGAGAGGAAGTGGTTGAAATAAGCTCCATAATTAGATAGCCGTCAGATGACAGTGTCTTGATCGTTTCATATCTTGGTGTTAGCCAATGCAAACAAAACACAGCTGAGGTGTTATTGTGTATGGGTCCTTAGCAACATGTTTTAATCTTTCTTCGGTGGGGGAAATGCCACTCTGTATGATTCGCGTGTATTACTCGTGCAGCGATGCGTTCGTGGTGCGTAAAAGACTTTAACTACATTTTAAGCAAATTTTCTTCTTCTTCAACATCTTACTCTTTGTCTTCTTCTCATTCCACCTCCTCTCCTTGATGGTTTTTTTTTTCGTTTTTGTGTTCGCCCTCTTCTCCTTCTTCTTTTTCTTCTTTATCTCAGTCTTTTTTATTGCTGTTCAACATTTTTTCTAAACACAACAAAAAAGTAAGTCCCCCCTAAGCAAAATAGCATAACTTTTTATTGGAGAAATTTTGGGCAAAAGAATTGGGCAGGATTGTTCCCTAACTTATTGGCTAACTTCTGTGTGAAAATCACATTAATCCAATTAGTCATGCATGAGTGGGCAAATTTTAAAGGCAGAAATGTCACTTTTCAAATGTCACAAGGGTAATTGTTTATGCCGTTTTAACAGTACATTTTGGCATTTCTTGTGCGAATTTTAAAGTGTATTCACCCTACCCAGACACGAAAATGACTTCTTATGTTTACATAACATGTCATGTTAAATCTTTGTCGAAATATCCAGAGTTTGATTTTTTTTTCACAAAAATAATGGGGTTTTATACGTTTCAAACCCAAGAGGGATGAATATTTTGTTAAACGGTGCTCACTCATCCAGAACAATTGGTGAAAGTGTCGGGATAGGTGTTAGTGCATCGAGAGATGGATGATAAACAATGACTGGACATAAATTATGTACCAGAAATGGAATTAATAAAAAATTCATATGACAGAATCCCAAAGTTACCCTTGTGACTTTTGAAAAGTGGCATTTTTGCCTTAAATATTTTTCCACTCATCATGACTAATCAGATTAATGTGATTTTCACACAGAAGTTAGCCATCAAGTTAAGTAACAATACTGCTAAATCATTTTGCCTAAAATCTCTTCAATACGAAGTTATGCTATTTTGCTTTAATAGGGGGGACTTTTTTTGTTGTTGTGTGTAGTTTGCTATCGCTATTTGGTTTGCGTGATAAATAGCCCTAGTGGGGGTGAATAGTGAAAGACTCGTTGACTTAGGGAACTATAGTTTAGCCCCCAGGCGATATCGACTTGAAAGGCGAGACAAAGGCATCTTCCAACTTTACAAATGAAATCGCAAACAAATGAGAGGTTGTCTACATCATTATAGTTGGAAAGGACAATAACACACGACGAGGGGGTATTACCTGTTATTACTCAATTAATCAATAAAATGTTCATCTTTGCTGGATATTTCGACGATGTTTATGAAACGCCATCTTTCTAAAAATAAAATTTCTTAGAAATGCAAGTATGTGCTGTAATAACGAGACCATCGGATGGCAGTATGGTTTAAGAGAACACACTACCGAAATAAAGGAGAGAGCAATATGAAACAATTGATGATGGGGCTAGGGAGAGGGAGAAGGAGCAGCAGTAGTTCAGCCTGATCATTACGCTGATTTTGCAAGTCCTTTTCTGTCTGTGAAGCATTTCGATGATGGTCCTAAAACGTCATCACAGCCTCCCTGCTCTGAACATGCATGTGTAACATGTGTGATTTACGATAAGCGTAATGTCCTTATCTGCCAAATGCGATTACTATACGCAAATGTATTCTCACACAAGTTCACACGTTGTTATTACTTTTCTCAGAGATAAGTACACGCTTAAAGACCTGACCATCGTTGCATAAGGGAATTAAAGAATCAGCATGATGTGAAGTGATCATCCGCGGAAGATTTCCCCTGGTTACCATAGTAATTTAGACATGTTTGCTCAAGGAAACTTAATTTTAAAAAACGATGGCCCTCCATGTGCTAGAAGTGATCTTCTTACAATCATGTAACGTTGTATGTAAGTTGATTATGGACAGTGAAAATAACGATCATTTTTTTTCTGTCATAGTATACAAATATTTCATGATCATGAGGAATCTTGTGGGATTTATTTGCACCCGAGGTGAAAACGAGGGCGTGCGTACTATTGCAGGTACCGCACGCCCTCAACTTCAACGAGGGGCCGAATAGATTTTACAAGAACCCGAGTAAAGGTCATAAATTATTTGTTTTATATCCCTCATTGCTATATTATGGAGGTAAAGCAGAGTGCTGTGAACCTCTGCTATCTTCAAGTATCGATCTTGAATGTTGTCTCAGTTGTATAGTGTTTGATTTCAGAGGATGGAGCAAATGTTTACAGATAGTTGACATGAGAAGAATATTACCAATATTCTACTACAGTGTCACTGTATTAGTAAGGTTCATGATTACAAATGGATAGATAAAAGGTGTAGTCATTATCATAGGTGAATAAATGGAGAGTTAATCAGGATTGATAGAGTTCATGCGGATTAATATAAAGAACACTTATATAGCAAGCTACATATATACACGTAGGGAGGTAGATACTATAGACATAGAAATAGGGTATATCATTTCTAAAATGACTATATGTGTAGATCAGTAGATACGTATATATACATATTTATACACGTGCATTTGTTAAAGTATACCAGTATACAAAATACTAAAAACAAAAACAAATGGCCCAGCAACGACCATCATTAGGCGCCATGGAAAGGGTAAACATTAACTTCCTACATAGGCCTAATGAAGTCCACTTTTAATTTGCTACTCGAGAAGGGTAAATGGTACATAACAGTAAATCATACGAAATCAGCGATTCAATAAAATGCACTCGTTTCAGATTCATAGTACTGTCATGATTGGATTATCGGATTAACACAGACGGCAAAACCACAGCAAAGGTACAATGGCACCTGATGTAATCTTACATATACTGTACATAGACATTTCCAAGCAAAAGCACACCTCGGGTTCTTTTTTTGTTGTTGTTATGAATATATGGGATTTTAAAGAACAAGAATTCTGTAAATCAAATAATTGGGTTTGTGAATGAACATGTATCTCTCCACTATTTGTCCGATTCGGATGCAAACGTTGATGGTATCAAAACCATGTGACAGGAGCGCATCCTACAGGTATAGCATGCATTTCCTTAAACAATGGCAGCTCATTGAGTGAGAACTTGATTTGGGACAACATGAACAACGTGGGGTAATTTTTGTTTAAAAACATTGTCATTTATCTTTCATTTGATTGTCGCGTAAATGGGGATTTTCCCCAAGGGCGCCGCAATCAACAGTGATCAGTGGAACCGATAGATTGCAGTTGATCCTTTCACTGCGGAATAAACAACTTAGTGTCTACGGATAACACTCCTGCTATGACCTTACATGTCTACATTGCTTGGCTACCAGTAAACACGTCTACTTGTGGTTTTATTCATGGCGAAAAGAGGTTACCCCGGGACATTATATTGATGTGCGACGTTAACCAGTCAACCAACAGTGATTTGGTGACTAGATATCACCAATCAACCATGACTTCCCATAGAGGAGAGATAAGTCGCCACAAACTTTTGGCACTTTGTGGTGTAAAAAAAAACATACAAGTTAAAGATTTGAAAATGACTATGATGATCAATAATTGAAGTGTATTTTCCATGACATTTTAGTGAGATTTGATCTCAAAGTTTAATACATAATGTAGCAAGCTGTTGTTTTACTTGCCAACTTGTTATCTTGGTTTTGTGGGGGTTTTGGTTTCAGTATGTACAATCATACCTGCATACATGAAATTTAACATGTACAAAGCTAAACATTTCGTTGCGCCCCCCCCCCCCCCCTCCCCCCTATAAAACTCCTGATCAGGTTGATAAAGTGTTTAATATATATTAATCATGAACTAACAATTGACACAAATAGTCGTGATTATTTTGCAATGTGCTTCAAGCCAAGGAGGTATAAATTGTATGTAGTACCATGAGCTGTGTAATCAATGTTCCTTCATTGCGCTCCTCTGCAATCACATAAAAGAACGCTTTACTTTTAAAAAAAAAATAAAAGCAGCCTATTGATCGAGAAAAAAATAGCAGAATAATTAAACTATTTTCCTCTTCGTTGCTAAGTTAAAACACGCTGTGTGGGATTTGTGGTGCCTTTTGCTGGTTCCAAATGGCAACCACAGCCCCAATGGTGAAAGATGCAGCGTACTGATTGAGTAAAACTGACATTTCACAAGCAAAATCACGGTAATAAATGCATACTTTGGAATCTTTTGAATGAATATCCATCTTTTTTAACATTCTTAATCATTAACCATTGCATCAGTCACCCATGAGCATTATTCATACATTAGTTGATGATGCACAATCTATTTTTTTGTCTGTTTGTATGTACTTAGAAGAGTCAAGCTGTATATAAGAACTGTTAAAATGAGACAATAACAAAAATCAGTCTTCATAAGCAGACTGTATGTGTGGGTTGCTCGAGTACATGCGATCTTTACAGGAGATCTATCGATATGAATGGTTGCTAATGCAGGTTACATTGTATTTGCATTCGAGTTTAAAACAAACATGACAAACGCAAACTTAATGCAAAAACCTACCCCTGTCTGTACAAGTATAGTTCAGGCGCATCATTCTAAACAACAACAACAACAACAACAACGTATACACGACACTCGACACAAAACTCTAAACATGGCACACGGCTAGGCGTCATGGCGTGTGTAATACATCAAGCGACTGTGGAAGATACAAATCAGTGAAGGTTCGAGGTTTTAACCGCTTCCTTCAGATAGCGATGCGAAAGATTGGTTTTAGATGTAAATATTAAATATCTGATTGATCCACTTCAAGAGCCAAAAGTTAAACACACACACACACACAAATGTGAAACTAAATATCACATCAAAAGTCACTCGTACAGTTGTTTATCTGAGTTGTTCGCATGTGTGAGAAATGAAGGATGACTTACCGGCTAGGCACACCGCCGCAAACACGACGAAAATCAGCATGGCCATGTTGTCAGGCCCGCTCCCCATCACGATCAAATCCTCTCTTCCAACAAACGAAGAGAAATATACCAAAATATCTACGTGCAACGTGAAAGTTCCCCTGTTGCCTTTTCTTGGTCTATGGATTCTTGCGAGGGATTCTTCTTGTAGTCTTTTGTTTTCGCACAGAGGTTGTCACGGTGTATTGGATACGATGGACAAAGTTCGGCGACGAGCTGCGAATAAAGAGAGCATCCCGATGGCAAAAACGAACTTTGGTGTGGAGGCACGCGCTGATCCGAAGGAATGCAGTGTATACTGACAGACTTAGTGACTCCACACCCCCGATCGATCAGCTGCACCAGCCACGCGTGCTGCACATGCGCACTCTGGTAGCGATACCCCAGCTTTTGATTAGAAACCCCTTTGAAGTAAATGATTTCATTTCGTATGCATGTATCATCTATTAGGGAGCATCTAAAGTAATAAAAATTCCCCCTCACTTCTTCAGAGGTCAATGTAAATATTATGTGAATCTTTTGCTCATGGTTACAACGTTCTAAAAGAGATATTTGGTGATAACCAAGTCTCAACCTTGAATTTGAGTATAATACATGGTTACATAGTTGAAAGTGAAGGTAATGTTTAAGTATCAATGCTAATTGAAATGTATGTCTGTTTCAATGTAGAAATGCGAAGTATCAGTTTCAGTGTAAAATTTAAATGTAATATGTCAGCCTTAATGTAGAATTGAAATGGAATAGTCTCAAAATAGAATTTGAATTGTCATATTTTGTTTCAATGTAGTTTTGAGATGTAGGCTTATGTATGAATTTCACGGAATAATTGAAATGTGACTTATCAGTCTAATTTGTTTTTATTGAAATTTGATATGTCATTCTCAATGTAGATTTGATATGTGATATGTCAGTATCCCTGTTAAATAATGTTTTGCGGGAGAAGACGTGACTGTCGTTAGTGCCCATGGAGGGTGTTTCAGTCTCGGTTAAATTGATCGATTGGGCTAGAAGGTGGAGGGGCTGAAAGATATATCGATTAGCCGCACTATGGGAATAGTGTATCTTGCTGCGTGGTCCGGTTATTTGAATTCCTTTTGGTATTGGTCATTTTCTTCTTTGTTGTAGACGCCTATACACTCACCCCTTCCTTCTATATCTCTCCCCCCCCCCCCTGTCTATCTCTTTGTCCATAGTCATCGCGCACACAACCAGAGGACACGCCAATTTCACACTGGATATTGAGATGATATACACTTTTGTTGCGTGCTACACTATTCACCCCTTCTTGCATTGAGCACTGGAACACTGCCAATGAATAGGCTGGATTTCATAACAGTTTTATAGCGACTATTTCGTTTATAAAGACCGTGAAGTGCAGGTGGAATTATTACAGTCTTCATTCTCCCGATAGAGCTATTCTTACAGATTTTAAAATCAAACATAAACATGTATCAATGATTAAAGTTTATTTTACACTTCTAGTTGATATGAAAGCAATACTAAATTTTTGCCGCACGGGTCAATTCAGATGTCTGTTACTATTTCCGTATTGTAAACCATCGAAGAGACAATTACATTGGTGATAGTGGCCGAAGGTTTTGATCATACGTAATGCAAAATAAATAGACCTGGGTGGCTCATCACCTGAAATGTGGATAAGTTACTCACTCGCAAGGACGGAACAGCGACGGGTGTGATTGAAGGAGTACATAGCACGCGTGCTTCATTGCAGATTAGTCACGTGTTGATGGGAATAGTTTGCTGAAGCCTAATGTGGATCCAATGTCAACACAACGAATCGAACATGTTGGAAGAAGTGAGCAGACAGTGGATAAAGATGGCCACGTGTCAAATAAATGTGTAGTTCGGGTCGTTTTGGGGACGATAAATATTTATTCATCTAGTTAGTCATGTTTTCTCTGAAAACAGCACAGGCACAATTAGTACAAATGGTATGGCGAGAACTTAAGAAATAAAATATAGCATACCCAGCATATTAAACAATCAAACGCATAAGAAGTGTGTATATTGGCTAACTTCACACTATGACAGATTAGAATCTCATTAAAGATTGAAAATATTATTTCCAAAAATAATGATATATGATTTCGGTTTCAGTTTTACAATATTCACGTTTGAATTAAGTTTGAGTCCTAACTTTTATCATTTAAGTGTAGTATATTTTCTTTGATATGAATGTCGAGCGTCTGGGGTGGGGTGGCGTGAGTTGGGGGGAGGAACCCAACCAATTACAATGCTCCTCATGTGTATCTGCGGAGTATGCCCATACTTGCTAGGCGGCTACGGGTTTACGGTCTACCTATCGTAGTAGTTCCTCCTGCCTCGAATGTTTGTCTCTACAACGATGGCAGGGAATCGGGGACCCAATCTATCACCTGTCAGTCCGAGGCCAGTGCTTTTTTGAAAAATTAGACTCGAATCATGCAGAAATTTAAACATAATACATTCAAAAAGATATCAAATTTTCAATTCCCCAAAGACAAAAAAATGTGCGTATGAGATGATGAATTTAGGACACAACAATGTCAATCGAACATCCCGTCAGCCAATCCACAAAATCCTTTACGCCGGAAGCATCTTGAATTATTGATGGCACTGTGGTGGCAGTTGTTATTAGATTGACAGGTATAGCCAATGTTGTGTTGTTATAGGCGCACAAAGTTTTGTCCTGATTTGTCAACAAAAATTGATATTCAAATGGTCATTAGAACACTACCCATTTATGAAACTGGTTTATTACATAGTTCACTACTATGATATCAACATTTTAGCTGCATTCGAGTTTTAACGTCTTATCATCTTCCCAAAGTATGAAATACCCTTTTTAACACCAAGGACGAGGCGTTACAAAAGTTCTACGGGCTGACATAATTAATGCAGTTTCAGTTTCAGTTTCAGTTTTATTTTTTCTCATTTCCAACGAAGAAATGAATAGTTAACATCATGAGAACAGAAAATATTCAAAGATCAATACAGGCAATATAAACATATTCAGAATTTTAAACACAGAACATATAAATAAATCAGTATTCTGAACAAAGGTGCATGAATTATACTTGTAGCTGGAAATGGAGAGGCCCGCTGAAGAGCGAAGCTTGTAAGTCGTGGACCCCTTAGATAAAAGTATTATTTTGACAATTAAACTTTGTACATAACTAAGTGCACAATGGGCAATTGAGTTGTAACTCTTTTGTTGTCATTATTCAAAGGTGTAAAATGCTTTTCAACACCTTGTACCTTTTAATCTTTTAAATTACAGTCATAATCTTTAAGCTATGGCATCACCGTGAGGTGAAAAGGTAAAGGAGGTGGAAGGAATGAGAAGAAACTCGAACATATTCAAACATATATATGTATAGATACTAAAGCTTGCTAATGAATGTCAAACACACTCCGCAATCATGTCAATGCTTTGATATCCTGTGCTCAGCGACATTTAGCTGATGTCAACTTAGAAAAAATTATCTTTAATTGCCCATTTGTGACTGAAAGATTTTTTCATCACATTATTTTTCATTTTTTCAATGAAGTTAAGGGGAAAATCATTAATGATCATGTACTCATTCTACTTCTAAATAATTGAGGAATGATGAATAAATGAACAAACAAAATAACTGTCATTACTAAAAAAAAAAAATAGACTAATTTCTTCACTTTCGTGATTTTTCCGCAATTGTTAGAATCAATCGTTGTCAAGGTGATATCATAAGGTGTGTATTATCATTAACAGTGTTCGCCTGCATTTGCATGCAACTGAGAAACTCAACTAAAAAAATTGTTTATTCTTGTTTGCTATATAGTATTATAGTATCCCTGATAAGGTACAGCGCATAACCTCGTGCGTAATCACGTGCATTGATATGCCGAAGTGAATTAGTTTGTGACGTTACATACAGAATGATACCATGGATACCGCATTTATATTTCCACAGCAAATGTGATGCGAGATGACCAGCAACGTTGAACCTGGTCAGTCTAGGTCATATTCAAGATTGTATCGACTTGCGGTTTCACGACAAGGAGTGCGCAATGAATACAAGAAACACGCAAACCTATCTCCATCGATAATTTGATTCTTCTTAGTAAGGGGTGCGGACTAAACTGATCAAAGGTAAATGCAGAGGCAGGTGACTGTGTAACGGCACCCAAGACCAAATCGATGGACTTGCGTGGTGTCCCTTTGTCTTTATAATAATACGACATGGAACACAAAACAAAACGAGTGTCTTAGTCGTTCGATGACAACTGTGTATTTGTTTTTCTTCCTTCAGCCGCTAGCTTTCTACATCTGCTTTTATACCTTTATATACTTTTATCTCCTCTTCGTATCCCCTTTTCCATCTTCATCCATTATCTGCTTACATCAATATCTCTGTCTCTGCCACACACATACACATACATCCATGAATATACATACTCTATCTCTCTATCACATCTGGTTCTATTATATATATCTAATTACACATTTCTCACTATCTATTATCACCTATAATTATGCACAAACACTGACAATACTTCTACGGTGTATTCAAACTCCAGCTCGTGTTAACACGAACAAGCCAGTGGAGCACGTAGATCAGGGTCAGGCAAAGGATTCATCAATACATTGATTTTGCGTAATATGATTTCATGAATAGAGGTAATCACATCATCCTTCTAAACAATCTTCGCTGTGCAAGAGGAAATGTCTAGCACGTAAATCTGTGCAACGTTCGGAGCTTTATTAAAGCAAGGAAAGCATGGGAAGTGAACGTCTCCGAACTACGCTTTATCCCTGTCATGCCTGTAGGTGCTTTAATTGCAAGTTCTACGAGTGATACGTGTAATATGAGAGCGTAGACGTCCCTATTCCAAAAACTAGAAACTCAGATCATCTGACTTACAAACTAAATACATATTTAAAAAAATATATCAATATTTCATGGTATTTCGTAAATGTGAACAGGAGAACGGAACGCTGATGATAGGTTTAATTGAGTAAAAGCAGTAAAATTCGAGAAAAAGATTAGAAATAGCTCTTTAAAGGTAGGGTATTCCTTTTAAAAAACAATTATGAAACTAGGCATGGCTTAGTAGATCAGCAAGTGAAAATGTAGCCCTTTTTACGCCGCTACAAGAAGCTCTAGATTTTTGAACGGGTCGTCGAAAACCTACTCGAAATCTATCGGCTAGCGATTAATATGATTACAGTCGAAGTCAGCCTCCAAGTCTAGCATTACGAGGAAAGCTCTAATACAGTATTTCCTTCCATTTCCCGTCACATTTACACAATTTTATATTTTCACCTGAAAAACAGAAAGTTCGTAACAATCCAGTATGGCCGCCATGATAGCCGTCAAAAGAAGCCCATATTTTATCTTGGGGTCTGAGGATTCCAAAAATGAAAGTTGAAATGTCAATAATGGGTATGCATGGGATCTTCGCCCTCCGACTAGACTTAATGGAGTTTCCCCCATAAGGAATAACCCAAATACATGTACTGTAACCCTACGAGAAAGAAAGAAAGAAAGAAAGAAAACAAGAAAGAAAGAAGATTGATTCACAGTATCCCTGATAAGGTACAGCGCATAACCTGGCGTGTAATCACGTTTATTGCTATGCCGAAGTGAATTAGCTTGTGACGTAACATACATAATGATACCGCGATTAACGATTGTTCTATGAGTTGTGCGTGTGTTTCATGTGGAAAATGCAGCAATTGCACATGAAATGTTAAGATGAGAATCCATCGCTTGTAATTATAACATAAAAGGCGCACAACTTGCTTATATTTTTTTTTTACTTTTCGCATTCATTCACAAATCTAATCGTCTGATTGTATTTGCACGGGAGCTCTTATCTAGCGCATGTGTGATTACTTAAACACCCAGTTCATGTAAAACAGAAATAATGAATATCTATGATGTATTTTAATGAACGCGCTGGAGGCGTGAGATGGTTGGTATGCATTGTCAATGTGGGGACAGATTGCGTCGGAGTCCGGTCGCAATCAGGGCTATTGATCATGTTAATTTAGATCAATGCGAAATGGGCCCAGTTTCGGGTTGGTCGTACTATGGCTAGCCTCGACCACGCATGCATTTCGGGGATTGCCGTTCATAATCCATCGTATAGTCGCAACAAAATGACGCCGATAGTTGACGGTGTTGAGAGTGGCACAAGCCGCACCCATTACATTTGGGGTTTTAGGGTACCGAACGGGCGAGGCAGAACTCTGATTGCGATAATGGGAGATGTTTTTTTTTTTGTAATTTCTAACCCGAAATGCCTAGCACATATTTATAATATACCCCTGCATATATTCGGATGCTGTATACGTGTGTATGTGTGGGTGTGTGTGAAAGTGTATATGTATGGATTTGTTTGGGAGTGTGCACATGCGTGTGTGTATGTGTGTGTGTGCGAGTGAGTGTTTTTAAATGTGTGTCATAGGTTTTTTTCTTAGCTTATCATTGTCATATTCAGGTAAATTCTGTTTAATATCAGATGTACATACAATACTTATCACAAGAAATGTAATTACGAATTTACTAGAAGGAAAGTCCACACTAAAGTTCATTTAGTTTTAAAAGCAGAAAAGTGAAAGAGTTGAATAAGCAAAGGTTGGACGAAAATCCGTCAGAGCATGACAGGGTTATGACTTTTCAAATTCTTAATTTTGTGACTTACGAGGTATTATGTTTATTGTGTAGTATGTTTTGTTGAAAATGATTATTTCCTCAAAAGTATATATATAAGGGTTCTTTCCCAAAGCACATTGCAAAGTTAATCACATTGTGTACGCTCCGAGTCTTTTGTTATTACGATAATACATGTACTATTAAAACATTGATGTTTATTTATGTGAAAATTCTGAACATAAAACTTGAACTTAAACCTGGAAGGGATAATAAGATTAGATTCTCGGAGGGACAAACTACTTCAGGCATCGAAATATGCAAACATAATAATGGTTTATATGCCCTTGAACCATGTTAACGTTGCGTTGAAATTAATCTTTCAGCTACCATGGCTACTGTAACCCATAGAGAGTGTTTTATCTACAATTAACACGGTGAGGGAAGTTATTATAGTGTCCTTGATACAGTTCATGTGGTACTAGCTGGGGTAATCGTGAAAGGGGACAACTATCACCGAAGAGGGGATGGAATTAATAGCAACCACTTCCAGACCTGATCAGTGGTCAGACGGTTGGGCGGTTGTGAAGACCGGTAATCAGTATTGATTGAGTTAATTGCACGTTCTGTCGTTCAAGCAAGACCTACCTATCAATGTCTATCTCAACGTATTATTATTAACGACGTGCCAATAATGAAAAATGCATTGTCGCCAGTAGTGGGTGATAATGGCTTCAGAGATATTTTCGGCACAAGATACATTTATTTGTTGGCACTAAACAAATGTTCCAACAGAACTATCCAGAAAGGCGTTAAGAGGAACCCGTTAAGAACGAGAAGGGTGCTAGTTAGTACAAGAGTCCGACTGAGTTATGTAGTGTGTTGATATGGTGGCGTGGTCTCTCAGCGAGACTCTTAACTATTAAAGATGAAGACGACGACAATGAATAGGACGACAGAGACGATGAATATTAACGTTCACGATCCTTTACGCATCTAGTAGATGCACATCCGGAACAGTCATATATAGATATGTAAGTGGTATACAATAATAGAGTAATATAGCTGTAATTAACAGCTATAGTGTAAGCGGCGATATGATAAATGAAGTACGCTGTAGTATAATATGGCTATGACTATGATGTAATCGCAGTAGAAGTAGTAGAAGAACTACATGAAATAGAATATATGAAGAATATGAAGAAGTATCTATGTTCTCTCTTTGTTCTAGCACTTGAGGCGGCTAAAGAGAGATACGTCTATACCTGGTGGTGGTATAGAAGTCGAGTCCTTTTTCTGGAAATGAGTTTAAATCAGGGAGGAATATACTTGGGAGGTATTTCAGACTCTGCATTCTTGTGAATGGTAGTATAATTAAAGAGCTAATCACAGAAAATAGGACTGTGCATCCTTATGAACGGGTGTGTAATTAAAGTGCTAATCTCAGAAGTGCGTCGAAAGTAACAGAGATAATGAGAGTGAGAGAAAGAGAGAGAGTGGGTGTGGTAATCTCCACCTTTGCGTTTAAATGGCCTGAACTGGTGATAATCTGTGTAGCTCATTTCCCTGTCAGTGATTGGAAACTCTGTTCTTCCCAAGGACTGTGCAAAGGAAATTTACACATGCATTCCAGTAGCATGTAATCATAATAATACACAAACTACATAAGATCAAAACTGCACTTTTGAAGAGGTGATCCTCCATTGCGACTGGGAGAGGGTGGCGACTTTTTAGTCAGATCTGAAACACCACACCCTAGTGGCCCTGCCTGTACATTAAGCAAAATCGAATCGTCGATGATGCCGCATCTGTCGAGTTATTTTCATGACGCATAGTTAAGAGCGAATCGATCTATAAAATCAAAGGCAATTTCATTTTTACTGGGGCGAGTCACACATTGTAATCAACTATCGCGCGAAGTATTACGTAATGACCCCCTACCCCCCCCCCCCAAAAAAAAAAAAAAAAAACACCCACAAAACGGCATGATGCTGATTAACCAAATGTGCGCATGCGCTAGGGGTCCGCTTATGTCGTTCTTTTCACTCAGCCAAACTTTCCACTAAATACTGTTTCGATATGCAGGGATTTTGGTTTTCGGAGCCGCTGCAATACAATTTTCAATATTGTGTAGATTTGTTGGAAGCTTACCTTTTCTTTTAGCGACGTATTTGCAATGCTTTCCGTGACCTGGTGAAAAGGATTGAAAATCATAAGAACATGGTTTCCGTAATATATTTCCTTGTCGCAGTGCTGGCGTGCACTGAAGGTAAGTTCGTACTCAAGACCGATACAACATTGCTAGGTAAGGCTTGTCTTGTCATTTTGTGATGCACACCCATCATTCGGTAAATTATTTAAAAGCCAAATATTGGCATATCATCTATTCAAGTAAAAATATGGCTTGGCTTTCGAATATGAATTGCTTTTCTTTATATGCAACCTACTGCCTTACGTGCGATGATGATAAAGATTGTTTTCATTTTTATCAATTTATTATTATCATTATTATACTAACATCAATAACATCGTTATATTTTATTGTTGTAGCGTAGCAGAAGAAGGAGTAGTAGAAGTAGTAGTAGTAGTAGTAGTAGTAGTAGTAGTAGTAGTAGTAGTAGTAGCAGCAGCAGGGGTCGTGATGAAGATATCAGGTGTACGAAGTACTTCATGATTGTGATGATGCTGATCATAGTATCGCGTTAAAATTGTTAAATACACATCTCGAATTACATTTTTTACACGCATGTTGTACGCAATGCGCATATAATTATATGTTTTCACATATTGCTGATATTGCGCCATCTATTCGCTGACAATTTTCCGCACTTGTCTGACACTCACATCACGTTAGAGGCTTAACACGCCTACTTAATGAGTTTTCAAATGTTTTACACTCATATTTAGTGGTAAGGTGCCTCTCCGAGTTGTTGTTTTAACTTATCGCAGGTAAGTCCTCACTGGTCAGTTCTCTAGTCCATGTCATTAACTGTGCTTTGGAAGGTTGCCCAGTCCCACCTGACTTCACCATTTTCTTTACCATCGGCATGACATCATTGATATTGTTATCGTCATCGATTCACTATTGTTATTGTTAATATAATACTTGTAATAGTATTATTGTTATCATCATAATCATCAGTAGCTTGTTTACCATCATCATTATTACCATCACTATATCACATTTATCGCATTCAACCCCTTCACTACTTAGTACCGTTTATAATCATCACTGTTTATCGCTATACCCGTTCATTGCTATCACCATTCATATCACCATCTTAATCATCATTATCATCATCATCATCACCATCATCATCATCATTATCATCGTCGTCATCATCATCATCATCATCACCACCATCGTCGTCGTCATCATTAACATAAACGTTTTTTTTTTTTATGCTATCGAGCTTTCTCTTGTTTTTTTTCATCACCGTTATCATCATCATCATCATCATCATCATCATCATCACAAATACAATTGCTATTAGCAGTACTCTCTATGACTCATGCTCATTGTAGTCGTGGTCGTGTTCGGGGAGACTACAGACACTTATCGGCTGGTGACGTCCCTGCTGGCTAACTACTCCAAAGATGTGCGGCCGGTGAGGGCGGCCTCACAAAGCATCAACGTCTTCTACGGCATGGCCATCCGTCAGGTTATCGACATGGTAAGGCTGTCTGGGTATTAACCCTTTATGCGGCATTGTTGCATTCGTGCACTAGTAATACACAAACATCCCACAGAACATCAGCTTGTTAAGAGTTAAACCCTTCTAATGTGAAATTTGTGTATAAAGACGGTTAAAGGGGACAAGAAGGTGTGTGTGTGGGGGGGGGGGGAGGGGGGTGTTACGATCAATTCACGCCAGAAAGGATCGCACAAAATGATACCAATATTTAGTTATGTGTTCTTTATTATATAGGGTATTTTCCCCTTTAAAATCAAGACAAGCTTTCACTTTCAGTATCAATACACATCAGTTACATAATGTACATTAATTACTTTACAATGTATGGATACAGGTTAGCTTACAGTGCTGGAGGATACTGAAGTCAAATGAATCCACGGCTCCCGCGGATGGTCCAGTTGATAATCCGATCCAGTATTCCCAAATTATGATCGCAATGTTGATCCCAATGTTGTACGCTGAAGAGCAGGTATTCCAGATAGTCAAGTCCAAATAGATGATCCAAGATGGTCAAATGTTATTCCACAGAGCTTTCACGGCTTTCACTCATCAGCCATTTGAGCTGCTTTTCTCAGATCTGTGATTTTGTGATCATCTAGGTGGGATCTTACATTGGAGGCAACATTCTTTTTGAATTCCTCCAACAACACTACCTCTCTGAGGCTATCAAAATCTTCCCCCACTTTCAATGAACCATACCACCTATCAAACATCATTTCTTTTTCACGAGCAAACTCAACGTGTGTCTGACCTGGCTTGCGGCTTGCATTTCTGAATTTCTGTCTGTACGCCTCCGGTACCAATTCATACGCATTCAGTACTGCTTTCTTTACAGTAGCATAGTTACATGACTGTTCTGCCGAGAGAGATGAGTATACACGTCTGCTGCTTTACCGACAAAAACACTTTGGAGAAGCATCGGCCAAAATTCCTGTGGCCATTTCATCGTATTAGCCACTTTTTCAAACGAAACAAAATATTTGTCGACTCTATCCTCTTCAAATTTTGGCACCAAACGAACATTCTTTGCCACATCGAATGTATGGGACTTATTGTCCTGTGCACGAGTCTGAGACAATTCAAGCTCACGCAATTTCATCTCCATTTCTAGTCTTCTCATTTCAAACTCTAATCTCATCTTCTCTCTTTCAAATTCTATTTTAGCCAGTTCAATTTGGTTTCGATCCGAACCACCCATAACTTGGGCTTGTTCAACTTGTTGGGTTTGTTGTCTCACTGCCATGTGACTAGCTACACTCTCAAGTATCTCTGCCTTCTTCATACCCTGTGTCAATTCAACATTCAAATGTTGGGCAATAGCAATCAAATTACACTTTCTTAATCTTTCCAAATCTGTGTAGGACAAATCTGTCCTCTCGGCAAACGCCTCAGCATCGAAAGTACTCATGATTGTACACAGTATACAACATACACAATCAAAATATGTGAAAGCTTGTCTGTATGTATTCTAAGATAGATCAAAGTTATGACCAAAATTTCACTGAATTTTGAACAATGTTGGCTTATTAACAATGTTCACTTCTCGGACAAGCCCCCAAATTTTGTTACGATCAATTCACGCCAGAAAGGATCGCACAAAATGATACCAATATTTAGTTATGTGTTCTTTATTATATAGGGTATTTTCCCTTTTAAAATCAAGACAAGCTTTCACTTTCAGTATCAATACACATCAGTTACATAATGTACATTAATTACTTTACAATGTATGGATACAGGTTAGCTTACAGTGCTGGAGGATACTGAAGTCAAATGAATCCACGGCTCCCGCGGATGGTCCAGTTGATAATCCGATCCAGTATTCCCAAATTATGATCGCAATGTTGATCCCAATGTTGTACGCTGAAGAGCAGGTATTCCAGATAGTCAAGTCCAAATAGATGATCCAAGATGGTCAAATGTTATTCCACAGAGCTTTCACGGCTTTCACAGGCAGGATCTCGTAAGCGCTATTTAACAGGCAGGTAGTTATCCACGTAGAGAAAATCCTCGTATAAATCCACAGGTAAGTATTGGGCCAGGGTCACAACAAAATCTTAGATGCAGGTTACTATATACAACAGGTGACTGGAGCAAGATGATATGAAAACTGAGCTCCTATCTCAAACAACTCATATATATACTACAATCTTAGATTCTAGAAGGTTCTATTAACAGAAATTTCTCAATATATCTAGTCAGTTGTATGCTTGTAAACATGACAATCCATATTGACCTGACCTATATTACACTGATGAGTCATCACTAGCCCATCTGAGCTCCTTTATTATGCTAATAAGCCTCAGCTAGCTGTAACATTTTTTCATGTAAATAACATTCCAGACTCTTCTGGGCAGTACACATTGCTAAATGTTTATTTCACCAGTGAGGAATGTCACAAGCACACAGAGTGCAGCTAATTCAAGAGCTACACGTATGGCTATATGTATAACTTATACACTTTTGTAACAGGGGTATCAGCAGATGGCCTTCTTATGCATGTTACTTTGAAGAAGGTTTCAGTGATAAACCTTGTTCAAGGGAAACTTTTCATCTCAGCAAAATTGTTCACTACAGGATTCTGTAATGTGAGTAAGTGCAACGATAAGACAATTGCCAATACAATGGTCTTAAGTTGTTTTGATTTTTTTTACATATTTAGTATATCATTTTTATCTGTCGCATCTAAGTAAATCGACGAGAGTAGGACAGAGCAAAACACATAATAGAAAGGGAAGGGGGAGAGAGGGGAGGGCATGTTGATTGAACAAAAAGTTGGAGGAAGCAAACGGGTAATGAGTGAAGATATACAATGAACGTGTAATCTGATCAGATAAAACCAAAATTTGTCTTAATTCAGAAACTTGCAGATATGTGCACGTGATATGTACAAGTTTTATATTTTTTTCTTTCAGGATGAACGAAATCAAATCATAACCACAAACGTATGGCTGAGACAGGTGAGTTTAAAACATTACTATATACATCGATTTGAAGATATTTCTCAAAACTAAAGGAATAGTATAATATTATGGATTGATGTGTCCATAGAATGGACAATACGTTTATATTGATGCAGTAAAATAGCTAAGATCATTTTGATATTGATGATATTGATAATAATGAAAATACGCAGTTCATATAATGAACATTGGACCATGTAGACATAATATGTCTATATAATACCCGAAGGTGAATCCTTGTATTATTTTCGTATAAATGCACTATTTGTCTCATTGATTACTACTAGTTATCACTTTGCCACTGGGCAATCTAAAAACACGATTCACTCTCCATCTTTTTCTCGATTTTTTACCAACGCATTACACACTAAAACACCATCCAACATTATTCTTAACTTGTTCAACTTTCAATACGTCTGTTGGAGATTTACGAATATTCCTTTTACATTTTGTCACATTTTCAGTTGCCCTTCCGATGAAAAGGGGTGAAACTGAGAAGCGAGGCTTATCTTCATTCATCTTTGATTATTTTTTTAAGCTACTTTTACCCAAAAAAGAGGTTTGTTGTTGCTGTATGCCATACTGAAAAAGCAGTGAACCATCTTGGACTGCCGCGGCGGGAAGAACGTGTTTCACCCTACAGGTGGCAAGCGGCAACGAATACCACTGAATTATGCTCTTCTTACCACTTTCTCGTTCCTTCTTATTGCACTGACGGTAGAGCTGGACTGATGCGAACCTTGTGTGGGACCCGGATGCGTATGGGGGGATTACCAAAATCACCATCCCTTCAACAGATATCTGGAAACCCGACATTATCCTTTACAACAAGTAAGCATAAACACCGAAAATTAAAGCTGAAAAATGTCTTATGTAAGATGTATGAAAATAAAATATCATCTCTCCTCTTTTTATATTTTCTTTTCCTATCTTTATCAAATAAGTTGGTTTAATATCCTAAAAATACAAAACTGCATGTTGTAGTTGTACTATTTTCTAAATAGTACTCGATGTAAAGAAAACTTCTGACACTTTTTAAAAATGATTAAAAATCAGTTTCAACTCAAATCAAGCTGAAATTAAAACATAATAAGGTCAAGGGGTGTCAATTTTTGAGGGACAGGTTTTGTGACATTTCATCATTCTATCACCTTTTTTGTAGTAATTCTTTCAATATTTAATGGGATTTTCACTTTTGGACTTGAAAATGTGTGTGTATGGGAACAGAACGATGACAATTGTCTTTCACACCTGTTAATCCACTAGCAACTGCCATCACAGTGTCATTAATAACGCATGATGCTTCTGGCAGAAAAGAAGTTGCGGTTTGGCATGTGTGATGCACATTGACCATTGTTGTGTTCGGAATTGATTATCTGATACACACAAATGTACAGATCCAAACTTTTCCAAAAGTGAAAATCTCAATAATATTCCAAGAATGAAATGTTACAAAAATCTGTCTCTAAAATAATTGACATCCCTACACTTTATGACGTGTATATTTTAGCTTAATGTGAGTTCAAACAGATTCTTAATTATTCTTTTTTAAAATGTCAACAGGTTTTTTTAACACCTATATTTATTAGTACACTCTCACAATAGTACATTCAAAGATAATTTAAAGCAAGCATGAGTTCTTGTTTTTTCAACAGCAAAAAACATTACTTTGAAGCTTCAGCCAATCGATGTGATAACTCTCATTTGCATATTGCCCAGAAATCTTTCGTATATATCGTATAAGATTTGATATCAACTTAGTTATTGGACTTACAGGAACAAGCTTCAACATTCCACGCATATCAGCCCCCCCCCCCCCCACACACACACACACACACGCACACACACACGTGCGCGCAAAGTAAGATTACACATAAAAAAAACGTATAAAAGCAGAACACAAACATTCACACATGATAAACAGAGGAAGAGTTATAATGCTATCAGTACTTATCGTCACCATCACCATACTAACCACCATAAACATCAACACCACCACGATCACAAAAATCAGCACCACATCATAATGTAGCATTTTTGAATGGATTATCGGCACGCACTCTCTCTCTCTCTCTCTCTCTCTCTCTCTCTCTCTCTCTCTCTCTCTCTCTCTCCATCTATCTCTCTGTCTGGGACCATGACGACCTCGAATAACAATAACAATGATTTCCGAAATGTGTAACTTAACGAGCGCCCTCAAGTGTTTATATGAATCCTTGTCGAATTCAGGCAAATACATTTCAGGAATTATTCCAACGTCATTTGTACAACTGGCCATGGGCGGAAATCCCCCCACTATTTTCGTTTTCTACAGGAATGAGATATAGTGCCCCCCCCCCCCCACACACACACACTTTTTCGATCCTGTCTACCATATACTAAATATCCTCCCCCCCCCCCCCCCTCCCCCCTCCCCCACTGAGAGCAATTTCAGGGACTGGGCGGGATGAAAAATCATGGGAAAAAACACCCACCAAAAAAATCCATAACATCCGCCCCCCCCCCCCCCCCACCCCCCACTGACAGCACTTTCAGAGACTGGGCGGGATAAAAAAAAAAGCGTGGGGAAAAATCTCCCCCCCCCCCCCCCCCCCCCCGCTCAGCGGAAACTTCTTGAGGAGACATGTCCCCCTCACCTTCGCGAAGCGTTTTTTTGAGGAGAAACATGTCCCCCCCCCCCCTAACTTCGCCCGCCCATGCAACTGGCATTTGCACGATCTGAAGAATGTATATCATTCATGAGTTGAATAGGGTTATTTATTGCATTCTACTAAATAATGATCAGAATAGACAAAGCGAATGCGGAAATATAAAGCTATCAATATTGAAGGTTTAATCAAGGTCATTTAATTAAAAAAAACTATTCCAAACTAAAGAAAAACATGACGTAAACTAAGCTTTGGAAGAGACTACAGGAGGAACAATGTATTTTTCTGTACTCATTAAATGGATTATGCTGAGATGGTTGAAGAAGATAGCAGCCATTAAATCGTTTTCATTTACTGCCTTTGTGGAAAATTCTGCAAGAAGTATAAAGTGGGTTCATGGATATGAATGAAACAATTGAATAAGCAATCACATTTTCACTTTAACAAAATAGGCATGAATGCTCGTAAATATGGAAGAGTAATGAATTCGATGTTTAAAGCGTTTTTTTTTTTCAAACTCGCAGTGCTGATAACAGCTTCAAGGGCGCCATGAAGACGAACGCCGCGGTGACATACGACGGGGGCGTCACGTGGAACGCCCCCGCCATCTTCCGCAGCTCCTGCAAGATCAACATCAACTACTTCCCGTTCGACAAGCAGGAGTGCGTGCTGCGGTTCGGCTCC
Organism: Arbacia lixula; assembly: GCA_963669155.1. Taxonomy (NCBI): domain Eukaryota; kingdom Metazoa; phylum Echinodermata; class Echinoidea; order Arbacioida; family Arbaciidae; genus Arbacia; species Arbacia lixula. The sequence goes on along the minus strand of OZ022578.1, from coordinate 17,244,740 downwards.
TGGGCCTACACCACGGAGCACCTGAACCTGCTCAACCGCTCGTCCTCGGGTGACTCTGGTAGCTTCCTGCTGAATGGGGAGTGGAACCTGGAGGGCTTCCCCGTCAACCGCATTCTGGCCCAGTACGCCTGCTGCGAGTACCCATACTCACTCCTCGATTTCGTCCTCGTCATTAGGAGAAGGTAAACGCACTTTTCGGATGAGTTCAAATGATATAGATTCTTTTCAGTACAGAAAAGTATTTTGAGAAAAAAATACAGAATGTTATATAGTGTTGTCAAGACAAGTGGTGCTAAACTATTTGAGTAGAGCAGGCAGCGGTGATCAGAGCAGGAATTCTTATGGGGGTGCCCGACACTGATTCGCGAGACAATGTTCGTATCAGTGAAACTTCCACTTAGGCGATGTTGTTTAGAAGCGGCACACACACACACACACACATATATATATATATATATATATATATATATACACACACACACACACACACACACACACACACACACACACACACACACACACATACACACACCTCGCTACTTAGGTCGTTGTTCGAGGTCATCAACATGCTGGTGCCGCGCATCCTGGAATTGGCCCTGACTCTATTGACCAGCCTGACTGATGATATCACAACTGTTATTCTCATTGCTAGCATCTTTATTCTTAGCATTAATCGTTCTCATCACACCTCCCTACCTCGCTACTTAGGTCGTTGTTCTACGTCATCAACATGCTGGTGCCGTGCATCCTGGTATCGGCCTTGACTCTTCTCACCTTCTACCTGCCGGCCGACACGGGTGAGAAGTTCACCCTGTGCATCACCATCCTGCTCTCCCTCACCGTCTTCCTGCTCCTAGCCGCGGAGACCATGCCACCCACGTCCGAGGTCGTGCCGCTCATAGGTTAGCTAGCCAATGAATCCTCTCATCGCCCGACAAAGTATAGATCGTGACATAGACAGAGTCGAAGGGAAAGTCAACCCTGAACATCAGTTGGTGCCAATATTTAAAGGAAAAAAACACATTAATGAAAGTTTGACGAAAATCCATTTAATGATAAGAAAGTTATGATTTTTTTAACTTTGAATTTTATGAAGTCACACGCGAGATCCTCTTCCGTTTGTTGTGTACTATTTTTTTTTAATGTTATTTTCTCAAATGGATGTATCTTCTTTTACCTGTGCGTTTGACATATCAATATACAGCTGTTCTTGCACACATACCCCTGTGGAAAAGATTAATTCCTTCATCAAAAACCAGCAAAAGGGGAATTTATTGAATCATACTGCACACAGCATATATGATTATTTGATAGCATCTCGCACTTCTTCAAAATTCATAACTGTCTTGTCCTTTGACGGATTTTCGTCAAACGTTCACTGATATTTTGCTATGATTTTTCTGTTTTTATTTTTTTTTAAAGTTAGTAGCACATAAACAATCAATATTGGGCCCTTACAGTATGCGCACGAAAGTTGTTTTTTTTATGAATTTGAAACATCTGAGCAAAGAACAAAAATAATAAACACAATGATCCATGAGCATTGCTGGTATGTTGATTAAAAAAAACCCGTACATATAAGCTTCTTGTATTTGGAAATGAAGTAAAGAAATTGAATATTACTGTCATACACTAAAAGTAGTTTACTCATAGATGGCGCTGTCCCAAACACTCGTACGTGTATTTCGTACGACACTTTCCCGGGCGCAGAGTGAATAAAGTGCAGATGGCGCTGTATTTTCTTGATTGCAATCTTAGGGATAGGTGAGAGTAAAGACGGTGTAAAAAAAAGTAGTTGAGACAAAAGGAGTCTCCTTCATTCCTAGAACTGAGCATAAAAGGAGACACCATGCGACACGTCACCACGAAATATTGGATAAAGAAATAAAATGATTCGCTTTGCTCAAATTATAGTAATATGAAGCACAACAAATAATGCCAGACTATATCAGTGTAAATATATATTTTGACAGTTTTGAATATAAATTGAAAATAATCAGGAATTACAATAAAATTTCAAACTTCCCCTCTTTTTCTCCCTTTCGTTTTCATATTTGCGTTTTCTTCTTCTTACATGTATATTCCATCTTCTCTCCTCAACATCGCTCTCCTCGTCCGCCTCCTTATCCTCCTTTTGCCCGTTCTCCTCTCCTCTCCTCTCCCTGCCCATTCTTTCGATTTTTCCCAACCTCTTCCTTCTCCTTCTTCTCTCCCTCCTCCTTCTCCTCCTCCTCCTCCTCCTCCTCCTCCTCCTCCTCCTACTCCTCCTTTTCCTCCTCATCCTCCCCCCCCCCTTTCTCCCCGCTCCAACCTCTTCTTCCTCCTCTTACTTTTCCTCCCCCTCCTCCTTCTTCCCTCCATCCCCCTCCTCCTCCTCCCCTCCTCCCCCTCTTCCCCCTCCACCCCACCCCCTATCTCGACCCACCCCCCTCCTCACCCCCTCCTCCTCTCCCATTCCGACCCATCGCTCTTCACCCTGTAGCCCAGTACTACATCGCCACCGTGGTACTGGTGACGTTCTCTACGGTGCTCACGGCCATTGTGCTGTACATCCACCACCGAGGCACCTATGTCGGAAGGGCGCCCCCATGGTTCAGACGGTTTACCTTGGATCACCTGGCGAGGCTGCTGTGTCTTAAAGGCTGCTGTAGTGCGGACGAGGACGAGAAAGAGGTACGTGCGTGAGATGTTTCTTCACTAAGGTTATTAATGAGTTAAAAGCATGCACATTGCGGACTTGTCTTCATGAATATTCATATCTATATGATAGTAGTAGGCCTGTTGATATCGGGACCACTGCGGTATCCCTGCTGCGGGGTCCTCAAGGCATGCAAATGAGATACATGAATGAGTTATAAGCATGCGCATTGCGGCTTTGCCTTAATGAATATTCACATCTATATGTAAATAGTTGTACTGTTGATATCGGCACCACTGCGGGATCCCTGCTGCGGGGTCCTCAAAGCATGCAAATGAGAGGCATGAATGAGTTATAAGCATGCGCATTGCGGCTTTGCCTTAATGAATATCCACATCTATATGTAAATAGTTGGACTGTTGATATCGGTACCACTGCGGGATCCCTGCTGCAGGGTCCTCAAGGCATGCAAATGAGAGACACCGTAGTGGTGGTGATATACATTTCATGAACACCATGAAAGTTTGCCTTAAGGGGGTATATAAAGTATCTGGGACAATTTTGACCAAAAAAATCATTTTTTTTATTTTTGGATCATTGGAATAAGGGATATCTGAAATACCATAATCTAAATTTTTATTTCAAATAAATCACTAGAAATATGGTAAATTCAAGTTCAAAGTCAAGGATTTCACGGTATTAAATTACCTTTTAGCGCTCATTTTCTTTGTTTTCTCAGAATAGTGATTTTGTGTGTTGGTGTGACACTGTGGCCAAATATTGAGACTAAAGAAAAAGTTGTAGAGTGCTCAAATTTGTTGTAGAATGTCAGTGATATATGTGCTAAAAACGTATGAAAGAGATTTTTAAAATTTCTTATTTTTTTTTTAATTATTGATGATTGAATACATAATTAGCCCCTCTTTCATGTGATCGGAAAAATAAAGAAAAACAAAAATAAAAGAAAAATTCATTAAAAAAAAGGAATATTTTTTTCACCAAAAGCTCTCATAGATAGATGTATATTTTCATATGAAATACATATACCAAATATCAAATAAATCTGATGAGTAGTTACTCTTAAAACTTGTCCACTTTGTTTTTCTTATGTTTTTCTTTATATGCAAATTAGGGATTAATTTTGCTACATTTTGTGTGCGTGAAATTTTACCTTAAGAATATTACTAAGAATGTATAAAAAAAAATACTGAGGTAAATGCCATCAAGTATTGAAAAAATGCACTGAAGCACAAATGTGTCACAAACTATATATATCACCTTAATTCATTTTCTAGGATGTAAAATCCAAATACAATATATATCTGCATAAAGTATCGTAAATTACTTTGGTCGATATGCCATTTCACATTTCATGCATTGTGCTTGAGTATGGACACCAGTGTCCAACAAACCAGTTGGCTGCCATGTATGTGTACATATCCTTTTAGGAGTGAATCGATTACAAATACAATATAAGAGGGAAAATTCAGTTGTCAAAGTGATATTTTAAATGACATAAGTAAGTCCACAGCAGGGAGACTATTTCCGCAAAGATGAAAATGCAATATAGAACTCTTGGATGGATGGATGGATGGATGGATGGATGGATGGATGGATGGATGGATGGATGGATGGGTGGATGGATGGGTGGGTGGGTGGCTGGATGGATGGATGGATGGATGGGTAGATGGATGGATGAATGGATAGGAGGGGGCGTTTATTGTTAATGCTGTTGTTTGGGTTTCGTTTGTTTTGTTTGTTTGTTGTTGTTATTATTTTTTTATTTTTTATTTTTACCTGTTTGGGGGAGTGGGTGAGGGTCTGTAGTAAATGTTATCCTTGTTTTATGTCAGACAAACTGCCCGCATATGAAAACTTTCCTCATTACTTGTTCAAATATGCATCAGCAGCGTACACAGAGTTAAGCTTACGTTCGAATTCCGACGACTACACCCCTTTCCACCTTTTGCCCAATCAGATCCCGCGAATCAGCTTCGGGGACGCGTCCAAAGACCCGTGTAGCAGTAACAGCGGTCAGAACAGCGGGGTTGGTGGCAGCGGTGGTATGCTCATGGAGCTGGACGTCTCCACGCTCTCACTGGTCGCCCGAGATCACCGCGGCTCGGGCTTCGACGCGCCGCTCGACTGCCGGGGCCGCATCCACCGCATCATCTCCCTCATCTCCTCCTGCCTCCAGTCCGTGGTCGAGCGCGCAGAGGACGGCGTAGCCGATGACGAGATCAAGGAAGAGTGGATCCGCATCGCCTTTGTGGTCGATCGCCTCTTCATGTGGATGTTCGGACTCAGTACTCTGTTTGCCACTTGTGCCATATTGCTGCAGGTCAAAGATTGAAACAAAAACAAGCTTAAGCGTAACATATTTTTTACATTTTGCTGCCTTTAACCAATACAATTCCTGACAAAAAAGTAAAATCCTGTATATAAAGGCTACCCCAAGATAATAGAAAAAGCGGTCTTTAAGGACAGGACGTATTGGCGGGCATTATTTGGTTGGTGTAACCAGGGCCGTTGGGAAGAACGATGCATTGCTCATTGACGGACAAGAGGACGAACAAATAACTCAATAACAAAAAAGTGTAATTACAAGTTGAGTGTTTTAAACAGATATGTTTGTCTGCAGATGGGAATAGAAGTTTCGCTGTAAAATCATAATTCGGTTGAAACATCATGATAATCGAATCAAAATTCAGGAGAATGCTAAGGTAATAGTAAGTAGTATGAGCGTTCTGTGATTATCAGTATCATTATATTACACAATGTTGAGACAGATGAGTTTGGTGCCACATGAATATAGGCCTACATGCAGTACATCACGTATAGAGTCAGATGTGGCCAACTACTTTCGTTCGTAAACCAAACATGCATCAGAGGAAAAAAGAAGATATTACCTAATAAAACCCTTATGATATTATAAATCAATCTTAATAAGATCTTTTAAGTGCCCTATGCTTCCCAACTACTATGGATGTTATATATAAGCAGCAATGTATGTTTGTATCTTAACTTGTAATTGACCTCAACAGTAAGCTATTGTACCGATTTCAAATATATCATTTCCCACTGTAGTCAACAGCTTAGACGGCAAGTCACCTTTAATGTCGTTGTTTTGTCGATACTTCCTATCAAATAAGTGTTATTGTTGCAATTATCTGACATGAGTTGCATGATGTTAGCTTTACAACGGTGTTGTTGATTGATGAGCATTATCGTATTCATATTATATTATTGCACATTATTACATATCATTATC